>CM022755.1:24275433-24765433 GCA_012411365.1 Ameiurus melas | reverse complement strand
CTGATGATGTTACACCGGATGCTGCAGCAGTAAAACGGGAATTTCATCGTTGAGTCCAATTTTTTTGGCCGCACTGCTGGTGCTGAATTAAAGCACCAGTACAACATTGAAAGATTTAAATGAAGAGGAGTTGACAAAAGTTATAATATGTATAGTACAGAAAAATATATTTGTAGAGTAGTATTTCATCTCCAGTTAACGTTAATATATAAAAACGTTTAAATTATATATTACCGGGCTGATGTTCAGTCATGAATTTTTATTTTTTTATTTTTTACAATTGTCAATTAATTCTGTTAATATGAATTCAGAACTTTCAATAAGTTAAGAAATCTTACTTTAGTCTTCAGAATTTAGTTAATGTGTTAATGTTAATTTGAGTAGTGTGTTTTCTGTTTATGAGACCAGTTAGTGTGAACCAACTTGTTAAAATGGAGAGAATAATTGTGGAATTTTTTATTATTAATTTAAAAGAAAGTATAAATAGCAGAACTATCGGTATCGGCCGAGATCACTCTGAACAACCTGTTATCAGTATCGGCTGTGAAATTTAGTATCGGTCATCTCTAGTATAAAAATGACCTTTATTCACCAGGAAGTTTTACAGTAATGTATAATACTAAATCACGATACTGGATCAGTGCCTTTTTGTATAGAAATACATTCATGAAGTTATGGTGATGTGTTTACTGATAGCTTCATTTTGGTCATTATAAAATCATTCCCAAGCCAACTGAAGTGTGACTAAATAAGTCAAGATAGCTATAGCCATTTCCCTCATTTACAAGAATGAAAAAGAAAAAAGAAAATAAAGAGAAAAAAAAAAAAAAAAACACCAATGACCTAACCAAGACATTAAAATCTGAGCTCTAAACAATCATCTTTGTCCTGCCTAAAGTGGTAAATTATAAACAACACTGAGGAATATAACAAACAAGCATGATTAAACTGAGCATCATGGATTACATAGAGACTGAATACATTTAGGTTTCCTCTATTCTAATCTATTGTTCTTAAACTTCTACATCTCCCTAAAGTGCCCAATAACTCAAGATCTGAATGGTAAAAAGTTTTTACATTTGTCACATTTATACTACAGGCCAAGAGTACGTCCCACATTACAAATTGCCCACATGAGCCTATACGCTGCACTACACGACACCCAAATTCTACATGATTTTCCCTCCACCCCAAGTCCAAAATATCTGAAAATAGGTATACATGCCTTTTGACAATGTTGAGTAACAAATCAGAGAATTGGGTGAATGCAAGATGAAAAATAGGTTTATTGTCAACATCTGAAACATGCATGCTTGGCTAAATGCTAGTGCACTCTGCCAGTGGATGACCAGCTTCCTCCACAGTCGATGCTCCAAAACTCTCACTGACTCCTCAGGTCCTTTACACACGCACGAGCTT
Organism: Ameiurus melas; assembly: GCA_012411365.1. Classification (NCBI taxonomy): domain Eukaryota; kingdom Metazoa; phylum Chordata; class Actinopteri; order Siluriformes; family Ictaluridae; genus Ameiurus; species Ameiurus melas. The sequence goes on along the minus strand of CM022755.1, from coordinate 24,764,014 downwards.
GAGGCGACGCACATGCATCCATGGCTTTCTGGCAAGGGTGGGCTGGCTGACTATTAAGCAGACATTATGTGGCGGATTTGGCCACAGCTAATGTTAACAGAAACAGTAAGTCCTCTTCTCCAGAACCATGAAGTTTGGTCAATTTTGTTCTAATGTGGCACACTGAACTGGAGACTAGACTTAGACTTCTCCGAAAGCATGGGCCTAAACAGAGCACAGGGGGCGCTACAGGCCACAGCTCAAAGGTAACAATCAAAATGATTGCATTTCGACCACGCAATGCCAAAATTTCTGAAAGTTAGTGTGCACGCCTAATTGCTTACGGGGAACAAAAAGGTCTCCCATAAGAACCCATATGTCCGCATGAGGGATTTGTCTCTACATTGATCATTTGTGGAAAAACTACAAAAATGAACTTAAAATCTGCCTTTGATGCAAATGCATTGAAATGAGTATCTGTGGGATACATTTCTCTACCACGTCAATTTTGAAATGGTCCACAATCATGAGGAGGAATTTGCCTTTGCTATATTCTTTTAAAGAGTCTCTTACATAGGCTATTAATCTGTTTATGATTCCAAGTTCCCCCCCCATGTTGTTTCTAAAGGGTTTATTTTTATGTTATTATTACTGCTTACATGTCCCTATTGAATTCCGATGATCTGTTTGTTTTTTTTAACTTCCTTGTGAAGCACCCAGACACATTTTGTATGAAAGGAGCTACACAAACAGATGATGGCAGGTTATGATTTCCACCACAAAAGAAAAGATCAAGTACCCATTGTCTATGCATAACAATACCCAAATAATAATTACAAAATTATAGAAGCTTGCTAGCTCGCTCGCTCTATCTATCCATCTATCTATCCATCTATCTATCCATCTATCTATCCATCTATCTACAGAATCTTACAGAACATTTCCTTATAGCCACAGTATAAGAATAAGTTTCTTAGAGCCCTGGTTCCACAAAAAAAAAGAAAAGGGGGTTGAAAACTGCCCTACTTACAGATAAAATTGAGGACTGTAGCCATTTTTCAGCCATCGTTCAGATTATTGTGCTGCTGCAGAGCTATAAACCTCATTCAGACACGACACAGCTACTAAGCTTAGCAGGCAGCTAGAACACACATGCAGGCTGCTCGCTGCACCCAAGCACTCAAAACAGCAGCAGCCAAGCTAAGAGAGAGGAAGGATGTCCCCTGAACAATAATAGAAGAAAAAGTATCTACTGCACACGCACGCACTCACAGTTATCCCTTGGCCCGAGGAAGTTGTCCACTCCTGGATGAATGGAAACTTTTCTACTTTCACAAGGTTTCCTGGAAAGTCCAGAAGGCCTGCTAAATCCAAATCCCTAAATGTGCGTGTCATTGTTACACAAGTACTCTGGACCCTCTATAAAAAATAAATAAATAAATAAAAGTAAACACAAAAACTTATGTACACTGCAGCTTCAGAGGACCTCTCTCATGACAGGATCAGATGTTTCAGAAGATCTCCCTTTCAGCCACAAATAATAACCAAATTCAGAACACCAACACAATTTGAAACTGGGTCAGGTGAATCAAGAGTTAAACTAGTAGACAAAACGTATCCCACTTGAACACCTGTTTAAATAATCAGAACAAGATATGAAATGTTTGGAGTTCCAGTGGTATTTAAATGAATGATATTGGTAAAGATCAGTCATAAACCCTGGTCTCCATCCAGCTCACATCTCTGACTGCAGTTTTAACATCTTGAATATACTCAAGCTTAGTTGATAAAGAATAAGACACTTAATGTGTAAGGATTCGTCTAACATTTACTCGTCCTGAGCCTAAAAGGATTCCAAATCCTTCAAACCCTACCAAGATGTTTAAAGACGCCAAAAAAACAGGATAGTTATTACAATCGTTTCTCCTACACTGTTTACTTCATTCACTGACAATAGTTATACGGATGAAGTTCCCAGTATGTGCTTTAAAGGTTCATAGGCAAAAACTGACTGCACATACAAGAAAAACTAGTATGTGTAGTTCTCGTCTGTAATGTCTCTGACGTGCGAGAGAGGGAGAGGTCGTAATCTGGAGCCTGCACAACACCACAATTTTTCTGACATTTTTACTTTATGGAAGTCCCATTTTCCAAGCCACAATCAGGCATTGCCTCCACTACAATGTGGGCAATCGAACCCACAGAACTTTCTCAGAAGCAGGCTAGTCACTGCCTGGCATGCTAATCCAGGAGGGACAACCTCTGGAGAGATCTTGTCCTCACTACACACAGCACTCTCACCACATTCGCTCTGCCATTCCGAGAACACAAAAGATATACAAGTCTACCCTGTCAGGCACAAAAGGAGAGCGGGAAAGAAAACGGCATGTTTGTTCAAGCATTAACTATTGCAACTGGGGAAAGGTGAGCTCAGATGGGAGAGTACTTCCTGGATGGTGCAGATCTGCTGTTATTTTGAAGAGTTTCCACAGAAATTCTCAGGCTATCAACACACAGGAAAATATGGCACAAAGTCATGTCACAAGAATCACACCACAGAGTTAAACAATCCACTAGAAATGGGAAAAAAATTATTGATCACAATTGTTTCTGAACTCTTATGGGGAAGTCGTCATCACAGGCTTTCACATGAATTTCTAATAAAACCGTGGGTCTATTGCACAATTTCACTCATTAAACTTCTAATGTACGACACCTGAGCAAGAATGGATGATAATTTTATTGGTTATTATCTGTCATTTTTAATAAGAATCTCAAGTAAAGCTTTCTAGTTGGGCTTACAGCCTGTACAAAAATAACAGCATTTTTTTGCTTTGATACCTAGTCCACTCCAACATGGTCTTTTACAGGTATAAAGTTAAAGACCAGTATTTCCACAGACACGAAGACCCCGAACCTATTTAAAGAACCCCATTAAGAATACGTTCCCCAACAGTTCAGGGTGAAACAATAATATATGAAAAGTAAAATAATAATAATAATAATAATAATAATAATAATAATAATAATACAAATAAAAATCATAATACAGAATAAACATTTTCACATATGTAGCATTCACTTGAATCCTAAATAAATTAATTAATTACTTTATATATAAAAAAAAAAAAAAAAAAGCGACCCAAGACCGTCTGAGTGAGGTGATCTTGCTCTGCATCCAAATGAACTTTAGCATGGTTCAATCGCAGTGAGAAAGTCGATGCAACTCTACATTGTCCCCGACTGCAGGAAATGAACAAAACCATGCTGTGCATTTTGGGGTGTGAGTGACGTTTCTCTATAAATGCAAACCACTAAACTGTGCGCCAAGCTGCAATTTATAATTCATGATTTAAAAAAATATATATATATAATAAATTTAAATTTAAAAAAAGATAAGTTTTAATGCAACAAGAACACAATGAGTTCTGGATATTTGGATTGATAAGAAAAATGCTGCATGTGACACACAATGTCTTAAACTAGTCATTTATGTAATTTAGTAAACATTAACCTCAGGCTATTTACTCCATGTGCGAAAGGTTTTTGAGATTTCTGCATGCACTTGCAATGGTTTTGTTTTCGGTCATCATATTTTCTGACCAATTAAAAGGAGTTTACAAAGTATATTTTCAGCCACACACAAACAGTTTTTGCAAATGTTTTTTGGTGTTTGAGTCGTCTAATTATATGTAGTGTGCAATCAAACCAACTCGCAAATGAACTAAAAGCATTCATTTCTCTCGGATTTGGATTACTGATGCATCTTGGCACAGGGCTGCCGGAGAAACAGGGGCAAACTGGCATATGACCCAGCACTGTTCAAACAACTGGCGTGGTGACTCCTCACTTCAGGTAGAAACAGACAGGTTTTTTTTTTTTTTTAGCCGACAGGTCAGAAAAACAAATCAAAACTTCCAGTTCAGCTTCTCCTAAAGGGGATCTCACATGAGCGATTAAAGGGTTAACCACACTTTGGCACCCGCTGGTGCTCAATAACCGTTTGTTGAACCAGCATCTCTTACGCTTTAATAGTTTAAGTGACGTATGCACATAATCTGTACTCTGACGCGATTAAAGGAACATTCCTCAAATTACATTTTTCAAATAAAGTAAGTGAGGCTTGTTGGGAGAAAATAAATAAACAAATACAATTTAGCTAAACGGACAGTTACTACGGTCACAAACAGCCTGTTGCAGAACGTGACATTTTGTTTATTTATTTTTTAACATATTTTAGAACCATCAAACTTTTCCCCACCACTTTTAGAGTAGTGGTGCCATCCCTGTCTCAGCATCCCGAATCAAAATCTAATCATATCATGAGATGCCCAGAGAGTCCTACACCCGTGTCCAAGTATAAACAGATCTGCGCATTATATATTGCTTTCTAAGCTCTTTTCTTTGCACTTAATAGAACATGGACGAGTCAGAAAACGCTCTAGCTGAAGTTATGTAAATAACGTGTGGTACAAGGGCACCGTGTTTGGGAGTATGGGGAGGGCAATATGGACTTAATTACATCATGATATTTTCTGGTATTTATTGCGATAACGATATCAGTGATATATAGTACCATTCACCCTGTCTTTAGCTACAAGTGATAGCTGTGACCTATGAGCCTCAGAAACAAACATTGACCTAAAAGTAAAACTGATTTTCTGTCATCAAACCAGTTCCAGAATGTAAAGCTAGCTTCTCGTTTAGCGATAAACTCCTCCTCAGCTTCAGACCGCCTTCCACCGTACTTGTTTTCGATCTGCATGTGAGCTGCGGATGGGTCGTACACCGTCACACACACAAACACGTCATCAACAAGGCTTTATCGTCAACATCGTGGGAAGACATTCTTATTGTGGGGAGAATTTCTACCAGTATATCGCAAACGATATCACCCATCGCTAGGCACGTATTAGAAAATCAATCAGAAAGCCTTCACACACCTTGAACACGTCTCCATATGTGCCACTGCCAACTCTCTGGATGAGCTCGAAGTCGTGTTGGGGGTTTCTTCGCAGGATGTCTCCGCAGGACCTCGGGTACGACTCCATGCCCGGAGCTGGCGGTGCGAGTCACGGGGAGAGAAACACAGACGATCAGCTGACCTGGTGCTCTGCTTTTCCAACTACTGCATCAAAGTCCTCTCATCCGAGTGGGCCACCTGGCTCATTGTCTTGGGGAGAAACAATAACAAAACACAAAGCTCAGGATGACGTGGATGATGTTTTGTAAGAAGCTACCGCATTGAAGAGAGAAACCAGACTAGCACCTGACAGTCTGAGTGCGCTTCTCACATGAGAGAGGAGATGAAGAGGAGCACACATCTGGACAGTGGGTTTGTCTTGGTGTGTTCATTAATCTAGTGCAAACTTTTTTCTCGCTCTCTTTTTTTCTTTTTAAATCACAATCCTTAACTTCAGCCCGTTAAAACGTGATAAAACATTTTGGGTTAAACATTTAACCCTTCTTTATTGAACAGTAAAGACAAAATAACTCAAAATACGCTCACTGTTCGGTTTGAACCGACCAACACTGCCTTACTTTGAGAGTCTCGTGTTATATTGCTATTTATCAAATAGCATCGAACAAAACATCCAGCTTCTGCTTAAAAATAAATACATAAACAAACAAAAACAACCGACCAATTCCGCACGCGCGTAGTCCGAACTAAAACAAGTCATAGCTAGCTCACTCTGCGAGTGCTCCAGCTGTCTGTACTCACAAAATGCTTTTCTGTTAGTCTTTTGAGAGAGAGCTCTCTCTCTCTCTAATATATATATATATATATATATATATATATATATATATATATAAACCACGCCGCTCGCAAACTTTCTCGCCCGTCAGCAGCTGAACTAGTCCATTTTCCCACCGCAGCTAGCTAGTGACAGGAATGTGAGTTAGCTTAGCAAAGCGTCGCGGTGTGAAGCTGATTAATCCGCACGCGCATTAGCTTTAACTCACTTTGTAATAAAGAAATAAATAATTACATAGATAAATAAATAAATACACTAAGGCCTGACTAGCTCTGGGTTATTCCTCCCGCTGAGTTAGCAGATAGAAACGTTGGCAGTATAAACCCCGTTTCGAACCCATATTTCCACCAGAGCTTTTCCCCCGTCTCTTCGGAAAAACATACCATTTCCACGTGAACAGTCCACATCCGTAAGAGTGACACAGACGCTTCTTCAAGTCCTGACATTCATTCTGCGTCGACATAAACATCCCAAAGCGACTCATTCACTCTCCATCGAGCTGGAAGTCGTCTTCTCCAGTTCAAGAGCGGAGAATCACACAATCCGCTGCACAGCTAATCGTCCGGCCACGCTAAAAACCTATCTCCCCGCCTAACTTCCTGCGACGCGTTTATGGGGTCCCCCCCCCCCCGTATTGCGAAACAACCCGCCTTCTGCGCTAGGATTGGATAGGAGATTACACTCCAAAGTACCGATTGGGCCCAGTCTGACTGACTGCAGTCAGAGCCAATCATAGGAGGAGGTTGACGGCACGATAAAAGCGGAGGATATGCCGGTTTACGTGTGGTAAAGATATAAATGCAACGTTTTAAATAGAAATGACGTGATATTTCTTTCTGTTGATTGGACATGTTTATACCAGTTAACCGTAACTAGTTTTCTAGCAAGAGGAGCTAAACCTCCACATTTTCTGAGTTATAGTTAATGGTCGTATAACGCAATTAATAATTGTGCATTGCGCGCCATCTAGCGGCTGATATCAAATTACAGCCCCACAAGCAGTCCAATTAAATAGTTTCTGAATTAAGCCAACTGGTTAAACAAGTATTAAAAAACAAAACAAACAAACAAACAAAAAAAAACACTTATACCATAAACATGTGTTTTTTTATTCTATTTGTTCGAGTCAGCATTGTATGCAGTTGTTTTGCAGAGTGGAGGGCCTTAGTGACAAACATGACACTTCAATGATCCATCCATCCATCAGGGTCACGGGGAACCTGGAGCCTATCCCAGGAGGCATGGGGCACAAGGCAGGGTACACCCTGGGCGGGGTGCCAATCCATTACAGGGCACAATCACATACACATTCACACACCCATTCATACATTACGGACACTTTGGACACGCCAATCAGCCTACAATACATGTCTTTGGACTGGGGGAGGAAACCAGGGTACCCAGAGCAAACCCCCACAGCACGGGGAGAACGTGCAAACTCCGCACACACTGGACTTGGCGGGAATCAAACCCCCAACTCAAGTCTATTTAAAAATGTGAAGGGAATATAGTCAGGTTAACAAAATACTAACAAAATAAAGAGAAGGTATTCCCGAAAGAATTATTGCAAAATAGGTGTTGCAAGGGGAGACAAAATGTGTCAGTGTCTTAGTTTTGTTCTCAATCTAAACAATTTCATGAATCATTTGGAAAGGTACTATCCGTGAGGGCTTTCTGTGCGTTTCCTCTGGGTTCTCTGGTTTCCTCCGCCTTCCAACAACATTGGTAGAATATGGAGCTCCCTTACTATGGATATTTGTGGTACACGCTCTGAGAAAAAAAAGGATACAAAACTGTACCTTTTCTTGTTGCTGGGATGGTACCCACAAGCATCTTTTGTACTTTTAGTCTGTGACTTTTACCTAGACCTAGGTAGGCATGTACATATTGTACCTTTAAAGCTTTACTCTAAAACGAATTATGGTCCAATGATGTACCTTCAATTATTTTACTCATGAACATTTCCAGGTGAAAGATACATATTAATGGTAAGCTAGATGATGGTACCACTCCACCAACAAGGACGAGTACACTTCAGTGATATTGTTCCTGAGAGTAGAAGGTGGGTGCATACTAGCAGCATGCCGGCTCCTGTCTTGTCGCCTCGCACCTCTGGGGTTGGGGGTTCAGATCATGCCTCAGACCTGCGTGTGTGGAGCTTGCATGTTCTCCCCGTGTTTCAGGGCTTTCCTCCATGTACTCGACCCCCCCGTCCAAAGACATGTGTTTCATGTCGATTGGCATTTTCAAAGAGTCCATAGTGTGTGAGTGTGTGTGTGCAATGATGCCATGCCATGGATTGACGCCTCATCCAGGGTTTCCTTCACCTTGTACACAGTAACCTGGGATAGGTTCCAGACTTCCCTGTGACCTTGTCATGGATTATATGATTCCTGATCAACGGGCCACCGAGTGTAGACACATTTTAGCATTTTTCCCTGCTCTTCCACACCCACTTTAGCTCAGGAAGACCTGTTAATTATTAGTTGAATTGAAGTGTATTAGAGCAGAAGAAACTGGCACCTGTCCAGGGTGTACCCCGCCTTGTGCCCGATGCTCCCTGGGATAGGCTCCAGGTTCCCCCGCGACCCTGAAAAGGAGTAAGCGGTTGAAGATGGATGGATGGATAGAGCAGAAGAACACTCAAATGTGCAGGACAGGGTGTTCTCCAGGACCAGGCTTGGAAACCTGTGGTGTGTAATAAAGTGCCCCCTGGTGGCTGAATGATGAAATTGTTCCTCTCAGATGAGAATGAGGCGTAGGGAGCATCGTTGCCATTCCCGTTTCCTGTCTTCATGATTGTTGATGAAGAGCGAGCAGTGAGACAACCGAGGGGGCTGGAAAGCGACACTCCATGCGCCATGGTCCGGGATAAAAAGGATAGAGACAGCTGGGGTGAGTGGTTTCTGAGCAGTTATTAAACCCCAACCTGCGTGTGCTCCTGTATAGACACCACACAGTCGTGTTTCTATGGTGGAGGAGCAAAAATCCTGGAGAAAGAAATATCACGACTGATGGATTAAACAACAATGCGTAAAAGGATGAAGGTGTATTCAGGAGTATAAATATGATGCTATGGGGATTGCACATGGATTTGAAATGGTTCATATTGCTGTGTAGCTCCAGGAGCCACAGCCCAGTGACACAGTTGTTTATTCACAGCCTGTCAGTGTGTGACAACGGTGCATGATAACACAACCCCTGTCTTGGCTTGTTTTTCCTTTTGTTTTTTCTTCTTCTGCTAGGTGTGGGTTGTTTTACAGTAAAATGATCTCCAGGTCTGTCACATGAGACGGGTTTTGCGTTTCCTTACATATAATTAACGCGCTTTGCAGCAGTCGGAAAGCGCGCGCCGTGTTTGTATGATCAATGTTGCGTGATTTATTTCTGGACCATATTCACGCAATGCTTTTGGTATTGTGGAGTGTGTTGTAAATGTCATATTGTGTATGATTATTGCGTGAATATGCAGGAATACGCGAAGAAGTTCAGGGGAACGATAAGGAAAACAGTGACCTATATACAGCGCGAGAAATATGACGTATGGAGGTGGTGTGCGCGTGTGTGTGTGTGTGGTGTGGGTGGGGGATATATGTTTTTATATCTTGGTACGGGACCAAATGTTCCCATAAAATCAACACTGCCTTATGGGGACATATGGCTTTAAAAAAAAACAACCCCACAAACAGCAGCCTCTATTAAAAACAACAAGGTTAATGAGTTAGGGTTGGATGTAGGTGTAGGCCTACTGTAGCTTTAACTGCATTGACTTGCATTAATCAAATCATTATTCCAGTGGAAGGTCCTCACAAGGATAGTAAGACGTACATGTGTGTGTGGCACTATACACTAGTGTGTTGCACTATACACTAGGCCAAGGTGAGCATGAAAGAGAGAGAGAGAGAGAGAGAGAGAGAGGCTGATTGATTCTTAGGTCATAGGTCGGGGATATTTATGTATGTATTTTATGCATTAATGTGTTGCATTAAGGTTGTGAACCACATCTCTCATTATGTAAGAGTATCACAGCTGCAATGCCATCTATTACCGATTTTAACATGTTTATTTCAGTAATGATGACTCATGATTCAGGAACTACAAGACTGCCCTCAGATGCTCATAATAATCTTTTTTTTCCAGCTGCATGTCTCTCTTTCTCTATCTTTCTCCTTTGACCCTATGGCCCTGAAGTGGGACAGCCTGGTATGAGACAAAGCAAAAGAGAGGCGTGCAAACTGAACCACTGCCAAAGACACTGCTTCATAATGTATTCAAGAAACAACCCAGACTCTCTTTTTTTCCCCCACATTCATGCAGCAGTTTAACAAAAGTGAATTATGTGAGCGTTTTTATCTATTTAAGTTTGTGAAGAATCACAACAGCAAGGTAAAATGGGATTTTCTGCATCAGCCGTCATTTTAGCTCATTTTAGGGATCTGAAATTGATTACACTGCTTTGCCAGAATCACATCTGGGCCTTAAACTATTAGTATACACACACATCCTAACGTTAACAGTCCTAACATTGGTTGCCTGTGAATGCTTAATGTGTCAGAGAGCACAGAGCGAGTGAGCGAGCGAGAGAGAATGTGTGTGTAAAGGGGCTTCACCGACATACTGGATATATACAGTTCATTTCCTATGATGAAATATAAGTCTAAGTAGAATGTCAACCTTACCATGAAAATAGATCAGTGAACACAGGAATAAACATTTTAGGAGGAGCAGTTGGTAAATTGTTAGAGCCCTCTGCTGCCTGTAAAGCAGCTTGCAGTTGCAGTGATAACAGTGACAAGCGTAGCACTTCCCCACAACCGACTACACCTCTCGTATTGAACTACACATGATTTGTGACTTGCCTTTATGAGCTGAGTTCTGTGTTCTAAACCGGGCAGGCACAATCTGATTTCTGTAACCAGACAAACGTAAACAGAAGGCCAAAATGAAGAATTAGCCATTACATAGCATTACAATGCTATTACATAGCATTACTGCAAATCACAGGCTTTTTCCTGGCTGTCTTTGAAACTATATGATTATTGCAGGTCTAGAAACACCCTTAAGGATCACAGCCAGCACTTCATTCGTTCTTAGTTGATTTGTGATGTCTGTTTTAGTTGTTTCATTCAACTGCTCAGCTGTATGATTTCTGTGAAGATCTATAATATAAATATCACATCCAAAACCAGATTTTTCTCAGTAATGTATACACCAAAACCAGTTCTTTTATGTTCATTCAACTGTGTTTCTGTGTTTCTTGTATGTCACTGTTTTCTGCAAAGGGCAGGCATGCTGCTGATCAACGGCTCTATATTTGAAACCTGTACATGAATAGCTAACTTTTTAAATATGTACAGTCTATAGTTTGCTGGAAAGGTCATATGACCACATATGTAGAGTCGTATGCATTTTTTTCAGATATGTGTCTGTGGGTGTGTATACACACACACACACACACACACACAACGGACAATCTGGAAATGCCAATCAGCCTACAACGTATGTCTTTAGACTGGGGGAGCAACCCCGGAGGTGCAAGGCAAATGTGCTAACAACTAAGCCACTGTGCTACTGTCATAGTACAACCCCAATTCCAAAAAAGTTGGGACAGTATGGAAAATGCTAATACAAACAAAGATGAGTGATTTGTAATTGTACTTTGACTTGTATTTAAATAAAAAAAGTATAAAGACAAGGTATTTGATGTTTCACCTAATTAACTGCATAGGTTTTTGAAGATTCATTTTTATTTTGAAGTTGATGCTGGCAACGTGTTCCAAAAAAGTTGGGACGGGGCAATTTAGGACAAAGCAATGTGACCAGTTGAAATAAGAAGGTGATGTGAAACAGGTGAAGCAATCGTTTAATCATAGTATATAAGGAGCCTCCAAAAAAGATCTAGTCCTTCAAGAGCAAGGATGGGTTGAGGCTCGCCAATCTGCCAACAGATGTGTTGGCGAATAATCCAACACTTTGAGAACATTCCCCAAAGACAAATCAGTAGGATTTTGGGCATTTCACCTTCTACAGTGCACAATATAATTAAAAGATTCAAGGAATCCAGTGAAATCTCTGTGCGAAAGGGCGAAAACCACTCCTGAATGCACGTGATCTCCGATCCCTCAGACGTCACTGTCTTAAAAACCGTCATGAGTCTGTATTGGATATCCTGACATGGGCTTGGGAATACTTTGGTAAACCTTTGTCCGTGAACACCATTCACCGTTGCATCCACAGATGCAAGTTAAGGCTTTATTATGCAAAGCAGAAGCCATACATCAACGCTGTCCAGAAGCACCGCTGACTTCTCTGGACTTGGTCTCATCTAAGATGGACAGTAGCACAATGAAATCGTGTTTTGTGGTCCGACAAGTTTTTGGACAAAACAGCTGTCGTGTTCTCCGGGCCAAAGAGGAAGAGGACCATCCAAGCTATTATCAGCATCAGGTTCAAAAGCCAGGGTCTGTCAAGGTATGCATGTGTGTCAGTGCCCATGGCACCATTAATGCAGAAGGATATGTACTCATTTTGGAGAAATATATGCTGCCATCCAGAGCAGGGCAACACCAAACCACATTCTGCCCAGATTACAAGCACATGGTTGTGTAAGCAGAGAGTTTGAGTGCTAGCATGGCCTGCCTGCAGTCCTGACCTGTCTCTGATTGAGAATGTGTGGCGCATTATGAAGCACAAAATAAGGCAACGAAGGCTGGAGAAATCATTACAAGTTGCATTTTCATTTGAATTTGGGGAAACCACTTGAAGCATTCGTTGTGTTGAATTATTTCAATTGATTTTGTTTGATTTGTACATTGCAAACAGCTGAATTTTGACAATAAACCTTATTTGAAATGGGGGTTGAATAATTTTGATTGCAACTATATATATATATATATATATATATATATATATATATATATATATATATATATATATATATATATATATATATATATATATATATACACACACACACACACACACGTACACATACATACAGTGGGGTCCAAAAGTCTTACACCACATTGAAAATGTGGGATTTCATTTTACATTTAAAATTTGAAATAAACAGGTTTTTTGAATTTTTTAATATTACAGTATATGATCAATATCTTGAATATATAATATTCAAGATTCTGCACTATTTCTAGGATCCTATTTAAATGTAAGCAAATTTGTGATATTGACCATGATAACTGCTTTGTACAAAAGGTCAGATTTTCCTCGGGACAACACTCCAGAGGAATTTAAGGTGGACTTAAGGTTTTGCACAAACTTGTGCAGCTCATTTGCAAACTGTCGTGTTTTGGGTTTTTTTGTAACTAAAAACTAAACATTTTGTGTGTTTGTGTGTACATGGCAGGGTCTTTTGTGGACAAGCATGTATTTGAGTGGAGCTCTGAGGATGAGGAGCCGGACGGTAAGGCTCGTCCAGTGCAGGTTCTGGTGGTGAAGGATGATCACACGTTCGAGCTGGACGAGGCAGCACTGAATCGTATCCTGCTGGCCAAGGACCTCAGAGACAGAGAGATAGTCGCAATATCTGTAGCCGGAGCTTTCCGGAAGGGGAAGTCCTTCCTCATGGACTTTATGCTACGCTACATGTACAACCAGGTAGAGTCATCCGTATGCTAACTTATAGGGTCGGTTTGAAAATTAGACCACTTAGGGGAAGGAATTGAGAGTAGGGAGAGGAGATCTCAGTCAGACACAGTGATTCATATAATAAGAGCAGGAGAGAGAGAGGACCTGGGAGCTGATGAGATGCCTAGTTCCCGTAATATCAGATGGAGAAGATATCAGATTTCTGCCATTAGTTCTTTACTCATGGGTTGTTCATCTACTGCCTCACCAACACATTATTGAGCTGGAGTTAACACACTGTAAGGCATGTGCACAGCTTATGTGATGTGCAACATCTAATTTCCTGAGGTTTACGTATAATGTGTTTTATGAGAAGCCCGTAAAAACATGTATAATGTGTGTGTGTGTTCTCAGGCGAGTGAAGACTGGTTAGGAGATCCCAACGTGCCTTTGACAGGTTTCTCGTGGAGAGGAGGCTCAGAGAGAGAGACCACCGGCATCCAAATCTGGAGTGAAGTCTTCCTGGTGGACAAACCAGACGGAAACAAGGTGTGATAGACAGGGACACAGATTTAACAAGCAATTCTTTTGCATTTTGTGCACACAATAGGCTGCAATAGAATTACACTCTGCAGGACATTTTATAGTGGGGTTTCCATCAACTGAAGTGAAGTTAGGATTTATGTGTCAGGACTGAGCATAAAACCACCACCCTGTGATTGATTATTTTTCTATAATTAATTAAACTATTCATCAATTTAGATAGATAGATAGATTGATTGATGGATGTCCTGAAAACTTTCCCAATACAAAAAATCTGACACTGGAGACTCCTTCCATAAATGTTAAATAAACGTCTTCTTACAGAAAATGTCACCATCTTGCACAAAAGTTAGAGGTTTTCTTTGCTAGATAACAACACAAATTTGAATGTTTATTATTAAGTTTATTTATCTGGAATGTTTTCCAAACACATCCCAGAAAACTCTACGCAATGATATTATAGTTCTCATAAAATTCTCAAATCTGATCGGTCAGAAGGTGTTGATTAATTTTCTATAACTGCAGCTCTGACAGTAGTGCCACCCACACCACCCCATCACTGATTATAACGGCATGTATTTATTTCTTTTTTTATCTCATTCATTCTATGTATATGCTGGCACGAAATTAAGGAGTGGCTCTTAATTTCACTGTGCATGTGCATAGTGACAATAAAGGCATTCATTCATTCATTCATTATTCCGTACATAATCACCATCTAATGACAAATCAAACTGGAGAATTCAGTAGCTCTGCAGTATAAAGGGTGATCTTCTCGTGAAATGTTCATGTAGCAAGGACATGTTCAAGTCTCTGCCTATTTACATCGCTTTCAAAACTCACAATATGCAGAACATTTGACTGGAAACTGTCTTGTATTGAGTATATTGTTACTTGTTTCTTCTCTTGGCCTGTAGGTGGCAGTGCTGCTGATGGACACACAGGGAACGTTCGATAGCCAGTCCACGCTGAGAGACTCAGCTACTGTTTTTGCCCTCAGTACCATGATCAGCTCCATGCAGGTAAAGTCTAAAAGCACTAAAAACACACCCCTTTGTGTGTTAAACATTCAGGCTCACTGCTTGTACAGCACGCGTCACACAAACTGAAATGCTAAGCTCTGTACTGATCTCTCATCTCTTTCCAGGTGTATAACATATCACAGAATGTTCAGGAGGATGACTTGCAGCACCTGCAGGTACGGCCATTCGTTCTGCATCCAGGTCACACGCAAATGCCCGAAGTGTAGTTTTTAAAAACAGCAGTGTGCTTAAACCTGGTTGTTTGAGTTCTTGAGGTTGCCAAGTCAAATCGAATTCCGATACGCGAACTTCTAAAAATGCATTTTGTGAATTTCACAGAACAATAAATGTCAGCAGAACACATGATCTCCTCTATGTACTGGGACGTCTTGTGAAGTAGAGTAAGCATATTTTATAGATCACATACCTTTGTGGAACAAGGAGACATTTATTTCCAACCTCAAAGGAAGTCCACAACCTGAACCTGTAATTACATGTTGGCAAGTGAAAAATACAAGCTTTGGAGGAACATAAAGGCAGGAGACTGAGCTTTCTGCTCTTACGTTTGTGTTTGCGTGTTTTCTGTCTTTTTGTGTAGCTCTTTACAGAATATGGTAGACTGGCCATGGAGGAAACGTTCCTCAAACCGTTCCAGGTATTTGCAATAATTCATCTTAGCGTACATTGACTTTTTTTCAGCTGCTTGGGAAAGGAAGGAAAAAGATCAAACTGGAGATAAATATTTGTCTAAGCCAAACATATTGTGTTTTCCCAGTCAATGATTTTCCTGGTGAGAGATTGGAGTTTTCCATACGAGTTTCCCTACGGACAAGAGGGAGGCATGAAGTTCCTGGAGAAAAGACTAAAGGTCAGACCTCTCCCGAGTCACTGCTGAGAGAGTGTGTGTGTGTGTGCTAACTCTGATCAGACTGGCTCAGCGGGTGGGCTCTGAATTGGCAGGGAATACTGCATGGAGAACAAAGCATCCTCCTTTATGCTTGTGTAAGACTCTTTATGTAAGATATTGCTCAGCAATGCTGTAAATGTTTTGTTCTTCTAAACCTAATGTCTTACTAGAGAATGACTTCATTAATAGAATCAAAAACTGGTACTGACTCTCTTCCCATCTTTTTCATTTTAAAACATGTATTACTGAATGTCAGCTAAAAGGGGTTTGGTATTCTCAGGAGGTCTCTCATCCAAGGCCCGACCCTGCTTATCTTCTGAGGTCAGACAAGATTGGACATGCTCAGGGTGGAACGGGGATAAGCAAGAGCAAGCGAGCAAACAAAACAACCTATTAATAGTTAATTTTTATTTAATGTAAGTAATCTTTAAACAGCAAGGCACAGTGGTGCAGCAGGTAGTGTTGCCAGCTCACAGCTCCAAGGTCCTGCTTCAATTCCTAGCTCGGGTTAATGTCCGTGTCGAGTTTGGCGTGTTCTTCCCATTTCCCCGTAGGTTTCCGTGGGGTACTCTGGTTCCAGCATGACTCTGACCAGGATCAAGCGGTTACTGAAGATTAATGCAGAAATAATATTATGGCTTTTAAAAGTCAACAGCTAGAATGGTCTGGGCTTGCTACTTGGTGTGAAAAATGCTACTAATTTAAAATGTTATATTTTGGGTAATAGCTGAAGCACTCGGGTATTGGCAAGGGAACAAATCAGGATTTCCCACTACTGAGCCTTATTTATCAAGCTGGATATGAGCGGATTCATTTGTAAATTGTTCGTAGGAGCATTTACACACACACAAAAATGGTACTCATGAAAGTCCTGTAATTTCAGAAAATCTTTGTATCCTATTCGTGCTCCTGAGTGAATACATTTACGCATTAGAAGACTAACTAAAGTAAACCTCGACTTGATTGACAAAACATATAATTTGTATGGTTTAATGCACTTTTTATATATCGAATATAGTGCCAAGTTTATATAGTTTAATTTTGTTATATTTACATCATTTAGCAGATTTTCCTCAGTGATTTATAGAAGTGCTTTTTAGTCAAAAAAGTGCTGTTTTATCAAAAAAATATTGTGCTAATTCAGTGGGTCAGGGACTAATAATGCCATAGAGAGTTTTTTGTGATTTTGTCATTCAATATGCCAAAAGAAAAGTTTTTTTTTCAGGGACTGTTACACTACTAAATTGTATTATTGGCATATAAATGAGTCTAAATAACCTTCCTCTTCTGCCTTTCTCCCTTGTCTTTCAACATTTAGTTTAGCCCTCTGTGCACTTATGCAAACATTCACACACATTACTAAAAGGTTGAGAAATAAGGCCCATTGTTTGCATTAATCTTATGAAATGTGAAAGTATAGCGTGGTACTGCTCTTATAGCTGTGTTATGTATGTGTAGATTTCAGAGAACCAGCATGAGGAGCTGCAGAACGTGAGGAAGCACATTCACTCCTGCTTTACTAACATCTCCTGCTTCCTCATGCCACATCCCGGCCTCAAGGTCGCCACCAACCCCCACTTTGATGGCAGACTCAAGGGTATATGCTTCTACACACTCACATGCACTCAGGCATATGAGTAATAAAGCTTTAAAAAAAGACTAAATGTGTGAGTGAATGTGTGTATGTGTGTGTGTGTGTGTGTGTGTGTGTGTGTGTGTGTGTGTGTGTATCCCTGCAATGTACTTGTGACCCATTCAGGGTTTTCCACAGCTTTCCTTTCAATAGACCTCATCTTTTAGTAATGTTGTGTGTAAATATTTTCACATCCCAAACCACACTACAGATTCTGCCAAATGTACAAATATCGGCAACTCAGATTTTCACATACTCGCATACATACAGTCATGTAAAATAAATAAGTACAAGTACAATAAATAACTGGAAATTCTTTTTTTTTTTTTTTTTTGGACAAACAAACATTTGGTCCTCTTTGAAACTGTGCCTATTAATAAAGTTGATACACTATCAAATGACATAAAATTTACATTTTGTAATAATTTTCACAATTTAAATTAGCAAAAAAAAACAAAAAAAAAACAGAGCAGTTACATGGAAAAAGTAAGTACATTCCTACATTTATGACACCAACACCATATAATTATAATCAGGTGTTCAAGATTGGGTGCCAGTGATTAGAGCCTGCGTAGGGAGTGCAGGTGGAACCTGTGGAACATATCTACTGCCTAGTGTTCCCTTGGTTATTGGAAAAAGCCTTTGCAAGACTACAGATTGCCAACGAGCATATAGGAAAAAATCAGGCCTTTTGAAATAATGTGCTTGGGACAGACAAATCAAAGACAGATGTTTGGCACAGACTAAAGACAGCTTTTCAAGAGAAGCACCTCATACCAATTGTGAAGCATAGTGGTGGAAATGTTTTGGTTTGGGATTGTCCCGTCCTCAAGGACGGGACAGCTTGTAATCATTGAGTCAACTATGAAAGTTGAAGTTGAACCAAAAGTGAACCTTTCAACAGGATAATGATCATAAGCACACTAGCAAATCCACCAAGGAATGGCTCAAAAAGAAGAAATGGAGGGTAATGGAAAAGCCTAGTCAAAGCCCAGATTTGAATCCCATTGAAATGTTGTGGGGGATTTGAAACTGGCAGTACATGCAAGAAACCCCTAAAACATCTTGCAACTGAAAGAATATTGCATGGAAGAGTGGTAAAAAATTCCAGCAAGCCTGGTGAACAATTATGCAAAACAAGAAGCTATTTCTGCTAAAAGGGGCTATACTAGCTTCTGAGGCAAAGGGTGTACTTACTTTTTCTACAGAAGAATATCACATCCATTGATATTTCTGTTGAATAAATGATTGAAAAAGCTCATTTCCCTTATGGTTTTGTTCAAGTACATCAACTTCATTAATTCTGTTCACTGTTTCAATGCTTCATCAAATGTTTGCTTGTCCAAATATGTAAAAAAATGACATCAATTTCCACGGGGTATACTTATTTTTCACACGGCTGTATGTTGATAAATGCAAATCGCTTGTTAAAACTCTATAAAACTGAAAGCTCACTGAGAGCTTTAGGCACAATGCTGACTAAAGGGTAAAAGAGCACCTCCGATGCGCAGCCTATGTAAAATCTTCCAGTAATGCAGCTCAGCCATTGCAGCGCATTGTTTATTCTAGACACACACTAACTCTTCCTTCTTTTTTCCTCTTTTTATATTTCATCTGTCTTAATGGAATGGCAATTCTTATTTGTCTACATTTATGGATTGCTCTGGGTTGCTTTCTTTTAAGTCATTAATATAAAATGACTGCGTTTCACAAACTTTTATTTACATTTCTGCATGCAATTGAAATAGTGAAGTCATTTAATCTGGACAGTGTAGTCCATATATAAACTTGCAGATTATGTGAGTTGATAATTTCATTAAATTGAGGTTTATACCTTATACATACATTTACACAAATGTAGAAGCTCTCAAAAGAATGAATTCATGAATTTTCATGAACACCACATTTCTTGTATGAATGCACTTATATATTAAATAAATTTGTTTGTGTCCAGTTTGAAAAACAAGGTCCAGTGTCCCTGGGATAGACTCTGCATCCACCCTGACCTTCACTATGATACAGCAGCTACTGGAGTTAAATGAATGAACATGATCCTCAGATGACTGAAAGTAGAACCTTTAAGACCATTACAGTTTGTTTGATTGCTACATGTGACTTGCATTGTAGAGATCGATTCAGAGTTTATCAGTAACCTGAAGGTGCTGGTGCCATGGTTACTCAGCCCCAAAAACCTGGATGTCAAAGAAATCAACGGCAGCAAGATTACCTGTAGAGGCCTGCTGGAATATTTTAAGGTGAGCAACACAACAGCAGAGCAGCTCATCCACATTAATGCTCACCTGCACGAATCCTACAGGTTTTGGTCTGTTTTTATTTTATGATTCCAGGCATATATAAAGATTTACCAGGGGGAAGAGTTGCCCCACCCAAAGTCCATGCTACAGGTAACGTTCACATTTATCCAGTTACTCAGCATCATCCTAACACTTTTTGCATTGCACACAGTATTTGCTATTTCAAACTATGGGAGTGCATTATAGTATCCTTCTGCTTGCAAATGATTTTTCATCTTACTTCTGCTGGCTGTTATGGAAACCTAAGGAACAAGGTCATATCATATCAAATATTACTTAAATAAACACCTTGGTTGGTGTTGGCAATTATTTATTTATCGTTATAAGTAAGGAATTATACACAATGGGCACGGTGCATGGTGGCTTAGTGGTTAGCATGTTGGCCTCACACCACCAGGGTTGTGGATTCGAGTCCAAAGACATGTATGGTAGGCTGATTGGCATGTCCAATGTGTCTGTAGTGTATGAATAGGCAGCTAGGTCATGTTACATAGAAACTGGAAAGCACAAAATCCTAAAAAGTCTAGAAGACTTTCCTGTGTAGGAAAACTTAAAAGTGTGGCTTAGTGGTTAGCATGTTCATCTCCAGGGTTGGGGGTTTGATTCCCACCTTCCTCCTGTGTGTGTGTGTGTGAGTTTGCATGTTCCCCCGTGCTTCAGGTTTTTCCCCCAGCTACTCCGGTTTCCTCCTTTAGTCCAAAGACATGCATTATGAGCCGACTGACTTTTCCAGATTGTCAGAAGTGTGTGAATGTGTGTGTGATTGTGCCCTGCAAAGGGTTGGTACCCCGTCAAGGGGTGTCCCCCGCCTTGTGCCCCAAGACCCCTAGGGTAGGCTCCAGGCTTTCCACGACCCTCTATGGGATAAGCAGTACAGAAGTGGATGGATGGACAACTTAAAGTTACAGCTTTACCTCAGACTATTACGCATCACTGACACTGGAGACCCCTTCCAAAAATGCTAAATAAGCCCCCTACCCCCACCCCCCAAGGTAATACTGTAGAAACGAGAACGAGTGCATCAGTATAAACCTGAAATCTGAATTACAGTTGGCACTATCAGGGTTGCTGTTATAGAAATTTTATCAACACCTTCTGACCAATCAGAATTAAGAATTCAGCAGCACTGTGATTATTATAAAGCTACCAATAAGCAGTTCTAAGGCCAGTCTGTTTTGCTTAACTATAATGTTCATCAGACTTCCACGCTAAATTAATGGATAGCAAGCTACCTAGCTAGTAAGGTTAGCAAATAACCTACAAAGCCTTTTATTTTATTTTATAAATAGTACACTCAAAATGAGTAGCTTCACTATGATACTTCAGTGAATTAAAGTCTTGCTGTTAGAACAATGTCTATGATCACAGCACTACTGATGCCCAAGCTAGGTTGCATAAACGTTCCGCACAGTGAAGAACAAGAAATTTACAAGTGGACACCTACTGTTATGCTGTCTCTGTTTCGGAGTTGAGACTGTAGTATCTGACTGCATATTGTGGTGTTTGTGTGCAGGCCACTGCAGAGGCGAATAACCTGGCGGCTGTAGCTGCAGCTAAAGATCTGTACAACCGAAAGATGGAGGAGGTGAGAGCCCCAGCAACACAAACACTCAGCCTCTTCTCCTATGCTCATCACTTTGTGTCAGATTCAGGAGGAGAGAAGGATTTTAGATCTCTGATATAGCAGGATTTGACTACCTATTTTATTAGACTCTTGCTTACTAATACTTTTCAGAAGTAATCTTACAATACAGTATATCTCTATTGGGGACATTGTGGTACAGCGGGTAGTGTTGTTGCATCACAGCTCCAGGATCCTGGTTCAATCCTGAGCTTGAGTCTTTGTGGGTTTCCACCCAACTCCCAAAAACATGCCATTAGGTGGATTGGCTATGCTAGGTGTGAATGTGTGTGCGTACGACATCCCACCCAGGGTGTATTCCTAGCTCTAGCCCAGTGTTCCTGGTATAGGCTTCGGATCCATCACGACCCTGATCAGGATAAAGCGGTCACCAAGGATGAATGAATGAATGACTCACGATCGTGTTGCATTTACACGCTTACTTCAACAAGAATAGAACTCCATACTACTCATCCCTTACTTCCATTAACAGGTGAGTGGGGGCGACCGGCCCTTTTTAGCCCCGAGTGAGTTGCAGGCTCGTCATGCAGTGATCCGTGATGAAGCCCTAGCTGTGTTCCGTGGTGTGAAGAAGATGGGTGGTGAGGAGTTCAGTCGCCGCTACCTGCTGCAGTTGGAGGCAGAAATCGACGAGCTCTTTGTGCAGTACATCAAGCACAACGACTCCAAGAACATCTTTCATGCAGCAAGGACGCCCGCCACGCTCTTCGTGGTGATCTTCATTATGTATGTGGCAGCAGGCATCACAGGCTTTGTGGGCGTGGACGTGATCGCCAGCGTGTGCAACATGGTTCTGGGTTTCGCCCTCATCACGCTCTGCACCTGGGCCTACATCCGCTACTCTGGCGAGTACAGAGAGCTCGGCGCCCTCATAGACCAGGTGGCTGGAGCGCTGTGGGACCAGGTGAGCTTACCTCACTTTACCTTGTCTATCGCAAGCATATAGAGCACCAAAAAGGCACACAAACAAACAATCTCTTACAAGCATCAGCTACCAATTAAAACAGCGGCAAGTGTAAGCTCCAAATAAGTCCGATTTATCTATAGTGCTGATCTAGGAAAAGCTCGTGTCACTGTGTTTGTATTCATGAAAAAGACTACACGAACAAAATAATCTGATAACTGTATTAATGGGACTCAGGCACATCTTGTTTTCTGTTGGCTCACAAGCCTTGTGAATTCACAGGTCGAAGTTTGCAAACCTGAAAGGAACTACTACCAGAAGTAAACACATCTTTAACGCCTTTGTGTCCTTTCCCCTTCAGTGAACTGACTTTTCTGCCAGTGAATTATATTTGCATTTGGTCGGAACACTGCTGTAACTGTAGAGTAGAAAACCATGCTTTCAAGTGTCTAAACCTCAAAACCGTAAGTTAGAACCTCTGTGGTGCGCAAGTCGTAGCGAGGCGTAAGGTCCCTTTCCAGAACCTTCACGCATACCGTTCCCCAGTGGTGGAATGCTCTTCCGATCTCAATCCGGACTGCAGAATCTCTCACTATCTTCAAAAAACAGCTAAAGACCCACCTTTTCCGTGAACACCTAACCAACTCCTAGAGGAAAAAAAAACAAACAAAAAAAACCCCCACACACAATGCACTTACACCTCTACTCTGTACACTTTGCTTCCTCTGGTATTCAATTAATGGATCTTGTATAGTAGCACTACTTGTATTGTTCCCTGCTTGATATATCGCTTTGCTTATTTGTAAGTCGCTTTGGATAAAAGCGTCTGCCAAGTGAATAAATGTAAATGTAATGTAAGTCGCAGGACACTTGCACAGAGCAGTGCGTCTTGTTCACCACCAGAGGGCCAGATGCTCACTTTGTGCCATGCAGCTGTCAAACGTCAGAATAATAATCTCTGGGGGGGGGGATAACCGAAGTTGGAGAGCAAAAAAAATGTAACCCAAGATTATGGGGTTTGACATTTGACTGGCTTTCATCTTCTCATACCTCAAACATGGTTCAAAATTGTATACAATTTCCACTTCAGTAAATCAGCATGCCCTGTCACTTAAAAATCTAAAATTTACGTGCGTATGCTGTTGAATTAATTTTCTTCTCTTTTCTCTCTCTCTTTCTCTCTGCTGTAGGGAAGCACTAATGAGGTAAGGGGCACGGAGAGTCCTGTTTACCTGAAATTAACCACAAATCCAAAATCAACACTTATACTTAATGTCCATTAACCTATTCCTTCGCTCTCCCTCTCTAACAGGCTCTGTATAAATTGTATAACGTGGCTGCCAATCATAGGCAGCTGTACAGCCACGCCTTCCCCAGACACCAGACTGAGCAACACCCCGAACAGGACAAGAAGAGAAACTGAGCACACACGCATACACACGCACGCGCGCACACACACACACACACACACACACACACGGCCCAAACGTACACTCATTCTGTCAAAGAGTCGTTCCGGCCATAGCAGACTTGAGCTTTGTGGATCATGCACGTGACATCACGGACAGAGAGAAAGAGAATTCAAGGGAAATAGAAAATGGAAAAAGTTTACATTATTGCTGTATAAGGAACAAAGGTCAGATTCTGTTGCCATAGCATTATATGCCACTAATAGCTCATAGAAATCCAGTATAATAGATAATAGCTCCTGGAAGTCCAGTAATGTAGAATGGAATCCCAAGCTCTAGATCCAACTCAGCCTGAGCGTTCCACCAAGAGGATGTTGGTACTGGTTCAGGGAACCAGTGAACAATCCACTCCCCCTTCCATCGGGGCTAAGAGCCAAACAGTTACATAATCAGGGCGTTACATTATCTTCTCAGCCAAAGTAATAGTCATAATTTGCAGAATTAGTATTATAAGGTTCTATCTCCATTTCATTCATATACCAGATAGAACCTTATAATACTACGGTCATAAACCGTTACACACCACAAATACATTGTCATGCACAAAAATTATATGCAAGATGACAGGTACATGCATGGCGCTTATTAACATTAACATTAATAAAGTTGCTCTCATTCAGTTTGCTACAAGTGTAAATAACATGCTCGCTTGTTTGTCAGATAAGGTTTGCAAATTTTTAGAAAAAAGAATTTGACACTGTTCACATTTTATTTTAATGGTGGCTATAAAAATAAAAAATAATGACTGGAGGTCATGCTGATGAAATGAGGAGGAAATGATTTCAGACCAGCCAACTTTTGTTTTTAGAGCCATCCAAGGATCGCATCTTTTGCGGTGGAAGCACAGTGTTCCCAGATTAGGTACTGGCACCTTGTCGGTGGAAGAGGACTACGATATGACTATTGCTCCATCTAAGCAGAAATGCAAACTGAACGTGTGGATAGTCTCATGTAGTGTCTAGTGTTGTATTGATTTATGTTGTCCAAGATAGTTTAAATCACTTGGGTTTAAAAATGTGAACTTGCCTAATCATTGACTGGATAAGGAAATTCTAGACACCTAAAATATTGCCTAATGTCTCCTGGATATGAAGTTAAAGGTACAAGGGGAAAGATGATTTTCTTTTCTAACCACATCCACATCGGATTTTAATGTGCTAAAGCTGATGTCAACAAATTTTAAGAAATTTTGTTTTGGAACCAGCTCTAGGTATGATTTAACATTTTCACTCATCTAGTTTTTCTTTGGCTGGTGCAAAAGATATATCTGTGGGAGTCTGTGAAATTTGTCAAGAATTCCTTTGGAAGCAGTCATGATCGGTCTAGAATTCCTTTGGGAGCCAGAAGGATTGGTCAAACTTTGAGGGAATGGGCAGGAATTGAAAAGAATTCCTTCAGGGACAGGCAAGATTAGTTAAGAATTCCATTAGGAGCCCGAAGATCTGGTCATATTTTCTGAGGGAGTGGGAAGATTTGTTCGAGAATTCCTCTAGGAATGGGTAGGATTGGTCAGACTTTCTGAGGGAGTGGACAGGATTTATCAAACTTTCTGATGGTGTGAGCAGGATTGATTAAACTTTCTGAAGTGGGCAGGATTGGTTAAAATTAAACAGTCCAAATTAGCATGACTAATGTACAGAATTTGGATAATATGATAACTGCAGTTGATGAACTACAAAAGTATTAATTTTATTAATGCTTCCAAAAGAAAATGAAATACCAGTCCCAGATAAAATCCTTTAGATAACGCATACTACTCCATAAAAGTCTTGTAATGTAAATATTGCCCTCTACACCTTTAATATATAAATACATCAGTGTCCTGGCAAATAACATTTGTGTGTGCTGGTATCTGAATTATGTTGAGTTGATGCGGAAGGTATAAGGGCGATATAGCATGGTTCACTCAAGTGTATAAGTGTTGTGTTGAATGAGCTTAAGCTCTTTCTGTACATGTGCTGTTCCTGCCTGAAGCGTGGCTAGCTGACTGTAGATCCACCACAGTTAAAGATTCCATTTATTCACTATATATAAACACAATATAATACATGTCTGCTATTCTTTCTGTACATACACAATGTTCCCACACGTACACACAGAGCACTAAAAAGCCAAGAAGAATCTGTACTGATGGCTGTGGAACACTATCCTGGCTGGGTTACACTCATACTGTTTTATTTTGTATCAAGTGTCTTGTTTTATGTTGAATCCAGTGCTATTTATAAAGAATTAAATATTACATGTTTAAAAACTACATTCTCTGTTAAGGTGAGTGTTTGTGGTGTGTATGTCTGCGTGTTTCACTGCTGGGGGCCAGGAAATGCTGCAAATTGTGTCTCATCTACTACAGCTTAGACATCCAGGTCCTGGCTACAGCTTCTGATTTCAACCTTTGCAAAACACACACATGCACATTTTTGTTATTTCAAACTTACAACTCCAGTTAGGAGTAGATTTAAAAGTGGAATGACAAGTCTTTCCACAACTTACCACAGATCGGTCATTCACCCCAATCTTTACTGCAAGCTGTAAGAGATGACACTTTTAAAGCTCGACTGGCGACGGCTTTTACACCTCATCATTCGGCCTATGTAGGACTGGGTTAGCTATTGTAATATGAACACAAAGGGTAGTGTTCAGGTTAGATTTCATTATTCCACAGCGCTGTTCAATTCTTGATTCTGACTGATCAGAAAGTGTTGAATAATATTCTATAATATCACAGGTTTATATTACTGCTTTAATTCTAATACATTATCATTTACATTGTAATGCCTTGTTCACAAGGACTCATATTGTGTATGCTGCAAGTAATCTAAGGTGAATAATGAATGTATTTTAAAAATGTGTGGTTATTTAACAAGAAAAAAAATCAATAACTGTTGATATGGTGGAGTTTTCTGTGAGGACATATTTATTTAACATTTTTGGAAGAAGTCTCCAGTGTCGGTGCCTTGTAATATTCAGAGATAAAGGTTTCCACCCAAGTTCTTAGTATGGCGTTTTGCAATTTCTCTGTTACAAGAAGGTCACTTTTTTGTCTTTTTAGCTTCAGGAGAAAGCAAGGGAACGACTGCATACAGCTGCTATAACGTAAGTGATAACGTTTTTTTAAATAAAAAAACATCCTATCATTGTTTATGTAACTAATAGCACACTCTCACCTTTACATATTATAATTGATTGCTTCTGAAAACTCTATTTAGTTATAAACAGCACATTTTATTTACCTCTTCTACTCAAGCCTAAGTTTTACTTAAATATTTTACTTGGTACTCACTGAAACCAAGCAAGAAGTATACTGCTACCGATCCTGTGTTGCTTTCTAGCTTAAAACGTTGCTAGTGTTTACAAATGTACAAACTTTACACTCAAAATCGTGCTCCTCGAAAGTCCTTGCTTACTCTCTCACAAACACACACCCACACAATCCTCCACCCGTCCACACACACACACACACAAGCACACACTGGAGTTGGCAGGATCTGAGAGTTTATAACAGAGTTATGAGGTCAGATAGTGGTCAGCTACACACACACAACGAATTTATAAGTTGAGATGAAGCCATGTGACGTTTGCGAGTGCTTGTGCGTATGAAAATTGGGAACATATGCGGCAAATGATCGTGCATGTGCAATGCCAACATTCAGCCTCTCTCACTCACATACAGGCAATAATTAAAGACTTAAACATAGTGCTGCTACACAGCACAGAGACGTTTTTAAGTTTATATATGTTTATATATAATTTCATTATACGGGGGTGGGTTAGGGTAAGACATACATAAAGATAAAAAGCTAAGAGCCAAAAGAGCTCACACTTACCCTGCATCACATGTGATGCTTTTGCTGACAAAATCTAGTCTTTAAATAAAGACATATTCCTTTGGAAAAATTCACAAACCTTTTACATTTAGAGCTGGCTGGATTGTCGTTGTCAGGAAAAGTCCATAGAAAAGCTTCATTGTCCATAGGATGAAGGCAGAAGAGAGTGTGCTACAGGCTGAGTGGCCATACGGGCCGAAGAAAAGAACAGACAGGGTTATAGCACACTTCAGACAATCGAAACACAGGAAGAGCTCTGAGAGAGAGCGAGAGAGAGAAATCGCTCTCTGAGAAAGAGAGAGAGAGAGAGAGAGAGAGAGAGAGAGAGACATCTAGCTCAGGAAAATTATTCACTAGTGACCAGGTCCCAGTTTCCATAAGGCACTGTAGTGTCATCTAAACTGTAGAGAGGGTAAGGGTCACTGTAGCATCTTTTGACAGTATCTTGGCTGGAAGGTCTTCAGGAATCTCAGTCATTAATTCAGCCACACACCTAATCTTTCAGGCTATAAAATGGATAAAATTAACATTATACAAACACTACTCGTAGGTGTGCAGCTCCCACTTTTATTCTCGTGCAGTCTCAGAGCACCCTATGAGCATCTGCTACATGTCGGAGTGTGTGTAGTCCACACATTGCTAAGGCGCGCACACACACACACACACAGGCAGATGCATGTGAAGACTTGGCAGTGTATGTATTAAGGCATGTGTGTTTCTGGATGTCAGTCTCATGCAGTTCACATGTTGTGAGGGAAGTTTTTGGTTGGCTGTTGAGCGTACCACTGCTGCCTTTGTTTGCGCATGTCGAGTTCTGTGAGCAGTGCCTGGCGATAAGCTTCGTATGATTTAACGATGCGCTCCAGCTCCTTCATGAACAGCAGCTTCAGCATGCCCTGATACGTGTCCAGATCCATCAGCTGGAACAACTCCCACTTTAGGATGTGGTCATACCTGAGACAGGAAATAAGAGGTAAGCATGACACAATGACTAGATGCTAGATGTCAACTGAATAAAGTGGTGATATTTAGAAATGTAGCCCTGCATCAGAGCAAGCATGGCTACATTTCTCAATATCACTGCTTTATTCACACAACCCAGTGCATGTGGAGCTTATTTCTTTCTTTCTTTATTTCATACCACCCTTTTATTATAAGTTCACCACACAGAGCAGTGATCTTGACACTTGCAACTGACATTTAATCAATATTTTCTTAATGTTATGCAAATCATCTACGTTTTCCCCAGCGTTTTCATAATAAAACTAACAATTGGTTTAAAGTGCTGAGCACTTAGATTTTGTATTTATAACATGGAGCTTTAACACAGCATAATTTCTCGGTTCAGTATATTAAAAAAAAAAGAAGAAAGAAGAAGAAGAGGCAGATGACCTGCAGGATCTAAGGGAAAAACTTTTAAGCCTTAAGGGGGCTTCTGAAATGACGCAATAAACCCAGCTCACTAGTGTGGAAGCATCCGAGTGTGTGATCATGGGTGTGAACTCACTTAAGAGGTGCTCTGGCGTAGACCTGCAGCCAGTCTGGGATCTCGGCGGTGTGATAGGGGTTTGCTGGCACCAGCACTGGCTGATTCCGCTCTGAAGTACGGGGCTGGTAAGTGATTGGTGGAGGTAGGGGTGGAGGCTGGTCGTAGCGCGGAACACTGATGGATGTGCCGGAAAATGAATAAAACACATCAGAAACAGAAGAAAACACAGAGGTTTAGAAAATATATAATAAAAATCTGACTGCATTTTCAGGTAAAAAAAACCAAACCATTTTGCTAAATCCAAATTTATATACATGAAAGATACATTTTCAGTTTTCTTTCAATTTTGTATGTTCCCAGTGTGGGGGATTTCTTGAATGGCAGCAACGTCAATATGGGAGTGTGGACATTAGTAAAACCTGTTCCCCTTCATGAAATAATTTGAACCACTAGCCACATAACACTGTTGTTCGACAGAACGTTTAAGGTCACAGCTCTGCCACACAGGCGCCAGACTGGTGGCTATAGAACACCTCGCTCACCCACACAGACAGATACACATAGACACGTACCTGGGAGCACACGGGTGCCTGTATTGGGCCCGTTTGTTAATGTGGTCGACATAATAAACTCCAAACTCTGCAGACTCCACCCTCTCCCAGCCAGGTGGAAGCCCCTCCCTCTCCAGCGGGTGACTCCAATGAGTGGTGTTCGTGTTGTGGTCGATGTAGTACTTCCTGCCTCGAATCGTCCAATCAACTGTCCAGCCAGGTGGAAGGGCCGTCTCTTCTCCACTCAAACTCGCCAGATTGCCTAGAGACTTCGCCTGCATGCGTCCAATAGCTACAAAAACACATGGGCGCGCACACACACACACACACACACTTACTTCTTACAACAGCAGTAATGTTAATATTATAGTTAAACAGTGAGCTAGGTATTCTAGCATTATGATTTATACTATTTATTCCGTGGTTCCACATTGTTTGACAATATAAGATTACCACAAAATTTCTATCGCCATGGATGATGACCTTCTTGTGAACAAAAAAAAGGCACATCATTCCAAACCTCCTGCAAACTGTCTCACTGTCATAAATGTGACTTTCTTTGTCTCCTTTCTTTAAGCTATTGTATCAGTGCAGATAATACAGGGGAGCTACATGTGTAATCAAACATCTGCTGTTGATTCTGGGATTTTGGCCTGTTTTAGGAGACTCTCCATGGGGATAGGGGGGGATAGGGGGGAGAGAAAGAGAGAGAGCAAAAGAGCGAGAGAGAGAGAGAGAGAGAGAGAGGACAGTGAGTCCAAGTCTTTTGGGAGTAAGTGCCATTTCTGAGTAGGAATTTTCTCATCATTCTGGCATAAAAAAAGAGAGAGGAGAAACAGAGCAAAGAGATTGAAAGTGTGTTAAAGCTTACAGTCAGGCAAGGGAGTGCCAAAACTTTTCCAACCAATATCACGGCTCACTCGGTGTGAAGCAGTGAAATACACCGAAGACACAAACACAAGAAAATGAAAGATACACTCTCAATCACTGTCAGAAGACTTTGCCTTCTATGATGTTAAATTCTGCAGCTGGGTGAGACTGTACCCGTCAATGAGCATATCTGTGAGTAGTGTGTGCGCGTGTGTGTGTGAGTCTTAGGCAGAGATGGAATGTGAGAAAAACCATGCTCTTTGCCTCCTACTGCAGAAGGAGAACATTCCTTCTTGCTCTCACACACAGACACACTGCAATTATACTCGTACTTTTCGTCACAATTCTGAAACGATCAGTACCAGAACTCCTAGCAGACATGCGACTGAAACTGTTTCCATGTAAAAATGCCAGTTTGATATAGCTGAACCTATCCAATTCATCTGCAACAGGATGTCTCTTCACACACTGAGTTTACATTAACCCAGTCACAGTCTGACTGGAGTAAGTGTAAGTGGTGTAATAAAAAAAAAAAAAGAAGTGTATCCAGTGGAACTGATGAAATGTCGGATCTCTCTGTTTGACTATATTCCTTCATCCATCACGCTCATGATCCACTCTGTGCGCTTTAATGCCACTGAATAAAAAAGGGAATCATTTCAATCCAATTAATCTTACTAAATCATTGTGCCATTGTTGTCCTGACATCATACTGTAGTATACAGAGCATGGCTCTCATCACTGAATGACTGTTTATATGCAAAGGTTTTTGGGAAGAGAAATTATTTCAATCAAACTGCAGATTGTGAATGATGTCTTGACATGTAACCTGAATTTAGCACCGTGTTGTTTAGCACCTCCGTTTACATGCACATTACATGCAACCAAATAAATTTATGAGCAAGCATTTACTTTCACTGTTACATAAAAAAGAAGAAAAGAAAAAAAGACAGTGACTCCTTATCTGCGTGTTATCTCAGCATATTAGTTGCTTTGCTTGTGTTTCAAACAAGTCTTAGATTATGGCAGTCTCAGCAAAACATCCTCCCAAATATCCTTAAGAAATTCTCACTTTTAAGAAAGTCTCGATGTGCTTTTGCTTCTAAATATTAGTTGGGTAGATCTCACCCTCATCCATCCATACTACTGTTTTAACACGGACATTAATTTTCCACCCGCTACAATGGGCAGTGTGTGTTATGGAGTAAACAAAGATGCCTCGGAAAGATTCAGATTGTAAAATGAATCAGATTCATGATGAGGTTTACATGTTGATTACTCTCCTATATTTAAAACATTACAATACTGGGTACGTACCTTGTTGGAGTGGCCTCACCCAGCTTACTCTATTATGACTTAAGTGTATACACTAGTGATGTTATGCTGTGTATAAATGGTGTGTTGTGAATTAATAATAATAATAATAATAATAGTAATAATTCCTTAGACTTATATAGCGCTATAGCACTTTTCTAAACACTCAAAGCGCTTTACATTGTATGGGGGGAATCTCCTCACCCAGCACTAGTGCGTAGCATTCACCTGGACAATGCGACAGCATCCATAGTGCACCAGAAGACACACCACACACCAGCTATTAGTGGAGAAGAGAGAGTGATGTAGCTAATTCAGAGATGGGGATTATTAGAGGGTCGTGATAGAGAAGGGCCAATGGGGGAATTTCACGCATTTTTTTTTTTAATGACCACAGACAGTCAGGACCTAGGTTTAACATCTCACCCAAAAGAAGGTGCTGGTTTTAGTGTCCCCGTCACTATACTGGGGCATTAGGCCCCACACAGATCACAGGGTGAGCACCCCCTGCTGACCTCACAAATACCACTTCCAACAGCAACCTTAGTTTTCACCAGGAGGTCTCCCATCCAAGTACTGGAAGTACTGGCCAGCTTCAGTGGGAATCCAGGTGAGAACCGCAGGGAGATATGGCTCTGGCAAGAATTCAATCCGGTCAACAATTACAATAAATGTATTTATTAATGAACAACATACTGTAATTTGTTTTTAACAACTTCTAGTTACATTTAATGTTATCTGTAAGGAACATCTGTAAGGCTTGAGTCTTCAGGACAGTTTGCGTTCTGGAAACTTTCTAGTTTCTCTGTAACAGGACAACAAATGTTATAAATGAGTATCTGAAGCCTCAAGACCTGAACAATTTTTCAGTTTTCATCATGCTTTATCAAGATTTATGCTTTTATGACTATTTTGTTAAATTGTTAATGAATTATTAAACCATGCATGATCGTGGCTAGTGTCATAAAAACAAAACCATGATGTGCATGTTTCGAGCTTTAGCGAAAATGGTTAACCACTAAAGTTGCAAGTAGCTTAAGTTACAATATTACTGTTACATTACAAATCCTAGTTACTGATAGTCACTCATTCAAATCCCTTAACAGAGTACAAATATGATCAGAGGACGATTTGATTATATGGCTGAGGATTTCTACATAACATTCCTATAAAACCTGCACAGAAAGACTTTATTTTGAAATCGAACCCTTTCCACAGTACATCACCATAGTACTACACATTAATGTCTACCGGTGGCATGATTATTTGTACCAGTATGGACAAACTGTATCGACACACCGGTTTTTTGGTCATCTGGTACCTTCAACACCTTTCTCTGCACCAGTGTCCTGCAGAATCCTATGATATTATACTCTAGCTCTTGAGTCTAATGAGGTACGAGGTACATTAGAGCAGGAGCAAATGTGCAGAGTTGATTGCCAGGACTTCACCCATGCATACCGATTGTACATGGTCAATAGCCAACTATTTGGAATCCAATTAAGACGCAATATTAAAGTATTTTGCTTTTAAAATACATGCAGCAAAAGTGTAGGACCACTGAGCAGTCTGGTTCATGAGAAAACCTGACCTGGGCTTGGAGAAGGCAAACGAGACAGAGAGAACGAGAGCGATGGATAAGTATAGTGTATATTTATAGCAGCAGAGCTGATGTCTTTGGCATGTGTCAGTTATTTAACTCTGGGTGGAGACAATGGCTTAATGCAAAAGCTCACATTAAACACGCACTGCACTCGCCTAAGTTACAACACCAATACAGATAAGCACACCTAGCTTACAACATCCACTACACATCATTAGCCAGCTGCTTTTATACCAAATCTGCTCAGGCTGATCTCTCCTCATATACACTACCACTATAGCTACACATTATACTTACACTATAACTGTATGCATCTAAAAACTGTACTTCTCTCTCTCTCTCTCTGTACGGTAATATGGGGACCCGCGTTATAAGCTCACACATGCACAAGATCTACAACGACATGCTGGTAATCACAAACACACAGAAAAGATTTCTCCAATCGAACAGTCATTACTTGCTCAAGACTGCTGACAAAAACGGATGTAGATTTTACTGTGTGTGTGTGTGTGTGTGTGTGTGTGTGTGTGTGTGTGTGTGTGTGTGTACTGCTGGTTTGTTTAGAGCAGTCCTCCCACGCTGATGTCATATTACTAACAGCCCCAAGTGCTTATTCTGAGCAAGCCTAAATCATATGACTCCTGAATTTGATAGAACTACTGATACTTGCCTTGTTTTTTTGTTTATTTTTAACACTCACTGACAAGTAATGCATAACATTCAGCAATATTTACAACATTCCACTTGTCATAAATGGCTGTGACAGGATTATTACAGATCAGCAGGAAGCTGTTCACTCCGACTCATCTGAAGATGTAAATAAGTCCATGTAGACATCAATGATATATCACGACTCGAGACTCGACTCGGACCGGAGTGTTTTAGACTTGGACATTGACGTGGGCTTTAAGAATTTGCTCCGTCATATAAACAGAACAGAACGTTGGTTCGATTAAAAGATGTTACTCAAACTACGAGCTAACAGGAATTCATTAAAATCAGAAAGTCCCTTGATAAATGAAATAACTGGTGAACGCATACTTAGCAGTAGATTAGCAACTTGAGGATAAGTGTCAACACTTGTAGAATTAAAATTAAAGTAAATAGATTTGAAGGTGGGTGATCTGGCACAAAATGTCATATTGCGATAATTGAATCCATTGTCACAATGCGCAAAAACGTGCCGCTTACAGAGGTCCAACTAAACAGCAGCAACATTTCAAAAAAGCAAAAGTTCAAATACTTGGGACATCACAAAGAAATGTTAAACAAGGAAAATCGATATGTATGCATCACCCAAGCTTATGCAGACACAGGATTGGTCCTCTAGTACCAGAGTTCTCAAAGTAAAACAGTAGTTTATAGATAAAGTACCAGTATCAAAGTTATAATATGTACTATTGAATTTGTAAGTATTAACCTATTTTACTAGTCATTTCATCTTAATTCATGCCACAGTAATAAAATTAAAAAAAAAAAAATTAATAAAACAAAGAAATCCTATAAATAATGTCACCTTGAATCTAACAGAGCAAAATAAATCAGTACTAAGGGAGTCTACGTCCAGTCCCCCCCCCCTGTCGCTGATGTTGTCCTTTATATCCCTGTGTCCCTTAAAGCAGAAAAGACTGCTGTCATGATACCTTTCCTTTCAGTCACATTAGACAGAGGCATGCTGGGCAAACGAGCTGTTCTTACCTGCAGGGGGGCGACTGTGAGGCTGGGGCGTCTGAGGCTGCGTAGGACCTCGTGGATAATTGAGGTCGCTGTGCTCGTAATACCTATACTCGTCGTGGAAGTGATCGGGCCGGCGTGTGCGCCTGGGCTGGTTCTCATAGTACGCCTCGGGGGGATAGTAGTAACGGGCCACATCTCCGTTCTCAGCTATCGGGCCACCGTCACTGATGAATGATGGGGTGGAAGAGGAGTAGTCATGAGGAAGGTCAGGGAGCGAGCGAGGAAGATAAGTTGGTGCAGACAGACGGTGGCTGTCGCGACGAGAAACCTCGTGCTGGGGCCGAGGTGTTGCGTTACGCAGGAAACTCTTCCGGCCACCTGCGTCTGTCCCTGCCGCTGGACTCAGTGGGTACACGGCGGCACCGGGTACCGCTGGAGCTTCAGACAATGGCACCTCTGCTCGTCGTGGGATCGTTGGTCCGTGACGGATGAATGAGGGCATAAGATCTGGGGGGAAATTGGCAAAAGGTTCAAAGCTGCTAATTAAATTATTGCTTACAATCCATCCATCCATGTGCCAACCCATCGCAGGGCACAATCACACACACATTCACACAGCTGTTCCCACACTACGGACAATTTGGAAACACCAATCAGCCTGCAGGCGTTGTCTTTGGACTGGTGGAGGAAACGGGAGTACCCGGAAGAAACTCCTGAAGTACAGGGAGAACATGCAAGCTCTGGAGGTGTGAGGTAAAACATGTTCTGCAACCGTGCCCTGCTTACAAGCCGTTGTTTTATATCTGACATATATAATGACATCCTAGTTATGCACGTCGTCCCTGATAGAACAGTGATCAATTTTAAGACAGATTACAACCTAGGTTCACGTCTATGTTCTGTTTTTGTGTCAGTCAACACCACACTCTTAAAATCACTGCATAAAATGCTTCAGTGTAATGCACGCATAAAGGTCAACTCTAATCCAATACCAATCCAGCATTTCAGGCCAGTATCATCTAGAAAACACTGATGTATCGGGCAATAATCGGTATCGGCCGATAAAGGCTATTTTTCACGCTATGGGCTATCGGTGGCTAGTTTAAAAACATCCGATGATCAGGGCCGATTATATCCTGTCAATCAAAAGAGGGTGGGAAAACACATGGATTTCGTGCTTTGTGTAAAGATGTCGTCTCTCGTGTGGAATGATGACAAAACTCTCTGTAAGCTCTGCAATGCTAACATTTTACACCGGAAGTGAGCAGCAGTGAACCGGGAGTTTTGGCCTGGAGTCTAATTTTTCCCCCTGCGCTACTTGTGTGCTGCTCGCGCTGAATTAAAGCACCAATACACGGTTAAAAGATTTAAATGAAGCAGGGTTGACAAAAAAGTATACATTGTCCCGAAATATATATTTGTAGAGTAGTATATTTCATATTCAGTTAATGTTAATATATAAAAGGTTTGTATTATATATAATAATAATAATAATAATAATAATAATAATAAACTTTATTTTATAATACCAGTTTGATGTTCAGTGATGAAGTAGAAATGCTTTTGTTTGTGGTGAGTGAATGTGAAGCCTAACAGGTTGGTTTTTTTTTTAGAATTCGGTCAATGTTAATATGAATTAGTAACATTCACTAAGTTAATAATCTTACTTTAATCTTCAGAATTTAGTTCATGTGTTAATGTTAATGTGAGTAACGTGTTTTCTGTATATGAGACCAATTACTGTGAAACAACTGGCTGAAATGGAGAGAATAAAGTTTTTATTTGCATTTGCAAGTGTGGAATTCCATCCATCCATCCAATCATCTTCTATCGCTTACTCCTTTTCAGGGTCACGGGGAACCTGGAGCATATCCTAGGGGGCATCGGGCACAAGGCGGGGTACACCCTGGACAGGGTGAATTGTGGAATTCATTATTATTCATTTAAAAGAAGGCATAAAAGGCAGAACTATCGGTACCGGTTATTGGCCGATATCACTGAATAATCACTATCTGAGAAATTTCATATGGGTGCGTCTCCAGTGCAAATAAAACTCATCTGTGATGCTCTCATCCTTCAGTTTGTCTCTCTGTACGGTCAGTAGTCTGGATATTTACTGTAGCAAAGTGACCTTGGGTATGAGAATGGCACTGTAAAAGTGTTATAACCATCAATATTAAAACATAAGGAATAACACTGTTCAACTTTTTTTTTTCCCTCCACATGATTCTTGAATAAACAATATAGACCTCCAGTACTGTAATCTCTCGGATCCATACTGAATGACGGAGATTCTTTCAACTACATCAAACGCACGAACACAAGATATATATATATATATATATATATATATATATATATATATATATATATATATATATATTTAGCGTAGTTTTACAAACGTTATTTAAAACTGCAGCTTATTTAAGACCCGTGTGTGTGTGTGTGTGTGTGTGTGTGTGTGTGTGTGTGTGTGTGTTTGATCCAGAGGTACTCACTCCTGAGCAGAGGAGACGTCTCCTTCTTCACGTACTTCCCCTGCACCTCTGCGGGCTTCGACGCTTCGTTCTTACTTTTCTTCCTCGGGAGCATCATGGCTCAGTGAACGTACGAGACATTCATGTGGCGAAAACATTTGGTTGATGGCTTCCTGAAAAGTATTTCGTCACCCGCGCTCATTTTTATTTTATTTTATTGTTTTTGTTTTGTTTAGTTTTGAACTCGTAACGCCACACTTATCTGGCTATCAACTTCGCTGTAGACTTCAATGCAGCTCTCGCTAGCTAATGTTAGCTGGAACAACAACAAAACAGACGGCGAGCCTGCTAGCTCATATTGACACTTTTAATACGTTTATTCTGACTTACATGATCACAAAGAATAAAGAACTGACTTCAGCCTCTCTACGCGTCAAGAGAATTTAGTTAGCACCGGAATAAAGCAGTCTAGGCTATGGAATAAGTTGAGTGGTCAAAGTTATAGTAGGTTCCAGCCTGTTGCTCCGTACCCAGCCCATACAGTCCGGGTTGCCAGATCTGCGATAAAAAACATCGATTTTTAAACAGCCAATATCACAAGTAGGGTTTATAATGTCTTTGTGTGTGAGTGTTGGGGTGTGTGTGTGTGTGGGGGGGTTCATGGTTTAATGGTGTGATACTACCAAAGTTGATTCTTTTCCAAATGTCCATGATTCATTTTTTTATTGATTAAAAGAACATGTCAAACTTTATGCTTCATAGTTGCCTACACTTAATGCACAGTATATTTGGAACACTATCCTAATACTGGCCTCCAATTGCGCCTCCATTCTTCATGACACGGGTTTCACAACATTTATTTGTGATTCTGGTCCATATTGACATGATCCATCCATCTTCTACCGCTTACTCATTTTCAGGGTCTCGGGGAACCTGGAGCCTATCCCAGGGGCATCGGGAACAAGGCAGGGTACACCCTGGACAGGGTACCAGTCCATCGCAGGGCACTATTGACATGACTGCATCACACAATTCCTGCAGATCTTTCAGGTGCACTTTCACACTGTGAATCTCGCGTTCTACCACATCCCAACGGTCTTCTTTTGGATTCAGGTCCGGTGACTGGGAAGGCCACTGAAGAACACTGAACTCATTGTCATGCTCATGAAACCAGTTTGAGACATATATATACTTTGTGACATGGTGCATTATCATGCTGGAAGTAGCCATTAGAAGAATGCACATGGTCAGCCTTTACAAAATTTTGATCTATAAATAAACATCTCGTTACAGAAAGTTTCACCATATCAATGATATGTTTTCTGTTAAATAACAGCATTTTCCAGATCTGTTTATTAATAATAAACCTGTGAAAGAGCTGCTACTATAGAAACAATAACATAGAAGAATGCATGCATTCATATAAACCTCTGATGAAACCACGCATTAATATGAAACCTCTGAATTAATCAACAACTTCTGACCAATCCAATCCGCACTACAGTGTGTGTGTGTGTGTGTGTAAATATATATATATATATATACACACACACACACACACACACACACACACACACACACACACACACACACACACACACACATACATATATAGTCTTCTGGACAGAAGAGTTTATGCTTTCCAGTTTCTCTGTAAAATGGTTACATTTACTGAGAGAGAATGAAATGGAGATGCTGGTGAAGGAATGGAATGGGTGTGTGAATGTGTGTGTAATTGACCAGGGTGTCCCCAGCCTTGCGGCTGTAATGATGGTGATAACAGGACCTCATTTCTTGCGGCCGCTCCACATGTGCAACGTTTTGTGCTTTAATAAATTAAGCATTGTACATAACATTGCAAAATGGTGAAAATGTAGCGCATGGGATAATATCTGAAACGAATCTAATCTAATGTACCAACTCAGCACACACGAAATAGCAACAATTTAAAAAAAAAAGTAAGCTTTTCCAGTAGTTTTGAAGAGTGCTAATTCTAGGCATCTGGCAACGCGGCATACAGCGCTCTGTCTCTCACTGCCCGCTCCGCAAGGATTTGTGGGAAAATTGACGCATGTACAGTCCTCACGGATTATTTCTGCGTGTAGTTTTCTAGTTCACGCCTCAAACATTCTGAGAAAAACTCAAAGCCTTACTTGCAGTTTATCTTCTAGCTGTTCAGTAAAACTGGCTTCATACGCTTACATTGTTACTAGTTTATATCCAGGGAATTTAGAAGAAAATGAAATACAATTATTCAATTATACCATTACATATTAATCTTTATTATTACAATAATAACTGTTGCTCATATTATTTTATTCTCTTTTTCTCAAACCATAAATTGTATCAAACATTTAGTCTCTTATCAGTAAACTGAATTATTCTTAGTATGTGCATCCCTTTACAGACGTCCTTACCATTAAGAAAATGTCAGGAAATGTTGTCCTATTGCACAAGACTGCACATTAGTTTATAAACAAGTGAGCTATTGGATGTCATTTAAATGTTTACATTGCAGAGACCTAACAAAGTCAGTGTGCAAGTGTGTTAATCTTAATGTGGAGAGGAGGGAGGCCTGAGACTTAGACCGTTGGTTATTTCCCTACTCAAGCACACATACTAGCCTGGGCCTAGTTTCCCAAAAGCAAACCAATGGAAAGTTAACATATCATCATAACTGGCAGTGAGAGCTTTAAGTGTGCTGCTCACTCAGCTGTTTAACGGTGTGTTTACAGCAACGCTTTTTGGGAAACACAGCTAGGGCTATTATTATTAAATGAGGATGAAGCGTCACATGACCTCCACATAATCACATTGCACGTCGACACCCCCCCGGATTTTTTTTTCCATTTGTCGTAAATGATCACGTTATCCCCCTCACACACAATTTATGTTTGTTTGCTTTTTTAAACACACAATTAATTTTCCCACATTTGATTTATTCAACACAATTTCCTTAGATTCACGTGTGATTTTTCTTCTCGACATTTATTTTCACATGTTCATTTATTTACCACATGTGATAAAGAGTTTCTGCTAAGAAATGTTAATGCTGGCCGACGTGTCCGGGAATTATAAGGTATATCGGACAAACTGTAGGGAAAAATCCGGTGTTTACTTTGTTTTATTTATATTCGATTG
This sequence comes from Ameiurus melas, assembly GCA_012411365.1. Lineage (NCBI taxonomy): Eukaryota > Metazoa > Chordata > Actinopteri > Siluriformes > Ictaluridae > Ameiurus > Ameiurus melas. The sequence goes on along the minus strand of CM022755.1, from coordinate 24,723,314 downwards.
AGGGGCAGGGGGCGTGTTCGAGCGTCAGCTTTGGATGGAGAGGGGGCGGGGCGAACCGGCGGTAACGCGTGATTATAACCAAGTGTTGGATTAACCGAGGTTACTTTCAGTGCCTTCCGTAATGAACGAGCGAGAATGAGTATGTGTGTGTGAGAGAGGCAACCAGCAAAAAGACTTGTATGTGGTTGATTGACACGTTACAGGAGAAACATGAGAGTGCAATTAAGCTTGACATTGTGTCCGACAGTTTTTGATATATACATTTTTACATATTCACACAATCACATTTGGCAAAAAAAGATCACCTATGATACGTAATGTATGTGACTGTTCCATAAAAGAAACCCAATGCCCCCCTTCCTCATGAAGAACAACATACAATGCTGTGGCACTGGTTTATGTGTGCCCTAATAGCAGGCCTAGAGTATGCTGCAACAGGAAAACCTTCACACTCACAAAGAGAAAATGATCCCCCAAACACCTTACATTCTTTAACACTATTTTACTGCTTCATATAGTCACAATAACCCAGCACATTGTCAGTCACTTGGCTGGGTAAAAGCAGCGCTTGACAGGTAGAGTCTGGACAGTGTTAACTGGGCCAGTGACAGTGGGAAAATCTCTATGCTTCTGCTGAACAGCAACACTTCAGACACTGTAATACAAATACTTCCTGTCTCAGTACCATGTTGTTTTATTGCAGGCTTACATTCATTGCCAGATAGTTGCTCATCTTTATTTGGGCAGCCAAACTCGCTGTCTTCATTTAGGTTTACAAAAAAAAGACTTTTAAGGTGGTCACTCTCTGCAGTTTCCGGAGAAACTATTGGAACGGCAAGGACAATTCATTTGGGTTTGAGATCAAAAGATGAATATGAGAAGAAAGATTCAGCTTTTACTTCCTGCTATTTATATGTAGAGGTGTTAAACGACATAGAACTCTTGTTCTATGTCTTATTTGTAAGTCGATTTGGATAAGAGCATCTGCCAAGTGAATAAATGTAGAACTCAACAAAGGACTTTATCAAGGGGGGAAAAGTGGAAGGTTTTAGACAGGCAAAGTCAATCAATCACCAGACCTTAACCCAATTGAGAATGCATTTCACCTCTTGAAAAGGAGACAGAAGGGAGAACCCCACCGAAACAAACAACAACGGAAAGAAGTTGCGGTAAAAGGTTCTATATTTTATGTTGTTTTCATATCTAGCTGTAAACACAAGGAAATAAAAGCTGAAAATCTAAACTCTCGTCTCATATCCATCTTTTCATCTCAAAATCCAATGTCTCTGGTGTACAGCAGAAACAAATGAATTGGCCTTGCCGTTCCAATAGTTTCTGAGGGGACTGTATTTATACAATTAACTAAAATACAAATTGTAATACTTTAATGAACACCGGCACAGCCTATACAGAAAAAATAATTATATAAAACATTTATATATAGATAATTATATATAAGATATTATATACCAGGTACTGAACACTTTTGCATGATAGAAAATGAAACAAATACTGCTCATGAAGATAAAAAAAAAAGCAAACAAACACTTTGATTCACAATATTTCCATATTGCTACTAGAGAAAGTGCACTTTGAGATCCTGATGTTTTAGTTTAAGGGGAGTATGACTGCTTGCTATGGGTCCATCCCACAGCTCTACAAGTAAATTCAATAGTCAGAGAATTCATATTTACATAGTAACATGGTTACAATTTCATACAAACACTTTCAGTTTGTAAGAATATAATAATTAGGCTAATTCAGTGCAAATAGGTAACTGGAATGATGCTTGACTGATGTAACATAATGGAAATAATTATATTCTTTTGTATGAACAATGTAATTTTACTCTATAAAGCTGAAATCAAGTCGATTTATGTTTATGCCTGAGCGATGGAGTCTGGATTTAAAGGAGTTTGTTTTAATGCTGTAGGGTTTGTAGACCTGTATGAATCATACAGTTACAAAAATACCTTAGAAAAACTGATTCACAATATCATGGTCTAGATTCTGTGTTTTAAGCTGTTTTCTGGCTCAAAAATATTCTCCATCCCCAACCAGAATTGAGTTGTTCAGCTGTGCATGTTTTTCTCAAAGCCAACTCACAAGAGAGGCAGTTTCAGCAGAAAGGGTGGGGTCAGTGTTTCCATGGCAACTGCTCTGGCGCAAAACTGCATCTTTAAGGAAGCACAAATGTTTATGCTCTTAGGAAGAGCAGATTTAACACATTCAAGTAAATTATTTTTTTCCCCAGCAAGCATAAAGAATAATATGCACCAAAATACTTCTAGGTCCAACCAGACAATCTGAAAACACTGACAGTTTCCTTTATCTGTGTGCTTTTCATTACCCTGTTGAAAAAACAACAACAACAGAAGCCATCACAGAAGTTCTAATGGTTTCCAAAAAAAACATTACAAACCATCAGTTGTTAACAATTAAAACCATTACCAAATGGTTTTCATTACAGAAGTAGATCTTTAATGGTATCCACTAGACATAACATGCCACCAATAGAAGGTAGCAAATTACCTGTAGAGACCCACAGGGACCATTACAGTTGGGGACCATTACAAAACCAATACAATTCCCATTATAACCGTTACTAGTTCTATGAAGTTCTATGAAGGTTTCTATTGTTTTTTTCAGCAGGGTAGTATTTATGTTGTGCAAAAATTGTGGTTTCATTTGAAAAACACGACCTCTTACCGGTCCCCTTAATAAAAGTAAAAATAAATAAATAACGCAGAGGCGTAGATTAAACAGCGTGAAGTGGGTTATCAGGAGCGGGCCATGTGGTATGGCACGGGCATTAGTGGAGAGGGACTTAGTTCACGAACGATCTTATTGAGGCTGGAGATTTTCTCCTCCAGGAGGTAATTCTTCTTTTCTGCCACCTTTTGCCTCTGCTCACTCACTTCCAGAGCCTTCAAAAGCTGAGCATTCTCCACATAAAGACCCTTGATCAACACATCTGCTTTACTGTTCTTATTCAGCTGCAGAAAAAAAGAAATACAAACCACACACGTTTGTTAGTTATTTAATAAATAAATAAATAAATAGAATCTGACCAGTATGAGGGAGTTTGTATGAAAACTGCTATATACCTGCTCCTTCAGCTGGGAAACCTTCTCTTTCAACAACAGTTTTACATTTCGGAGCGTGAGCTCCACATCCTTCATCCTTTCCTCCATCTTTAACAGTGCCACTTCCTGCTCTTTCTGTAAGCAAAGAACAAAGAATAGATTTTCATAGGGCTGCAATAAGAATGATTAGTCTAATTTGGAAAACAGTTGGCATAAATCTCTGAGGAATACAATATTATATTAATAGTATTGCATATCAGCCATTATATAAATTATGTTGTAAGAATGAAGAGAAAAAAAAAATCCAAATAAACATGATTACAAATGTACCATGGTTCTTTATTTGGTCTCAGCTTCACAAAATTTGTAATACTTTTAGGTGAAAAAAAACAACAACCAAAAAACACACACAGAAAAATAAATAATAAAATATAAATGATAAAACTCCAACAAATAAATAAATCAATATAAAAATAAAATATCTAAATAACCTTAAATAACCAAATAACAAATAATTAACTTAATAGGATCTACCCATGAAATCCATTCTTCTGGAATGCCATTAAAAATAAAAAACACACAGACAAAAAACTTCTACACATTACAGCAGGTGAGACACTAAAACAACTACTGATTAGACACTTCATTTGGACAGGCTGCAAGCATTCTCTATTCAGCTCTTACATGGACATACACAACAGTAGTGCAACAAACTGAGCCCACAACATGAAAAAAACCCAGCTCTACAAAAAAAAGACATTAATGAACAAAGACTGTACGCAAGTCTTCAATTTTGCAGTAAGAAAACATAAGTGTAAAATCATTCAACAAGCAAACACCCTCAGAGAAATAAAAAACAAAACTTCACATTAGTGGGAGTGTAAACGGTGTATGTTAAAAAAGTGTGACATTATAGACATCTGACATTTCTACATTCAAAGAGCAATGAAACAATCTGCTTTTGCTTTAAAACACACCACTGGCTTTTTCAGTCAACCTTCTAGAGTCATCCATTACAGAGTGTCACACATGACTGCCACTCAGTGGCGAATTTAGGTCATTACACCATTCCTGCTAAGACCTCAGAGACATAATCAAGCACAGCCCCACCTGAAGGACAAAAAAACAACAACACTGACATACAGTACCTACAGAGTAAATAAAATGAGTGTCTGAGTGTAAGAGAGTACAGGAAGTGTTCAGCAATTGGATAACATGGTATGAAGGTTAGAGGTGACTCATAATCCACCACTCCTCCGATGGCTTTCGAAGTGATGAGGCTGCTGCTCTGGGATCACCTGCTGAAAAAACACACAGCGCTATATTCACACACACTCGCACACAACAGCCATCACGTCTTGAGATGCCTCATCCCAAATGACAATCTCTGCATTCACAACAGCAAGCGACAAGCCAGTGATGCTCATTCCACTTTCTCTCTTGTGCAAGTGTAGCAACAGCTACCATTACAGCTTGTAATAATAAATGTGCGCAGTCTAGATGAAAAAAATAGATTCAATTTTGAAGATGTTGATGGTAGTTCTGGCCATGAGGTTTATATGAATACGCTGGTTCTAATACATAATTTTTTTTCCATGGTAACTTATATAGGAATGTATACATAGGAAGGCAGACACTCTACATGAAGAGATCTATTTATTTATTAATTAATTTATTTAATTTTTAAGATGTGCAGTTGTTGATATGATGGGTTTTCTTGGAGAATTTTTTTTTTTAATAGCAATTTTGGAAGGAATCTTGCAGTATCAGTGCTTTGTAATAATCAAAAGGTCAATTATTTTTTGTAAATAAGTAAATACATTTAATTTAAATACAAATGCATCTGATATGATTTATATAATCCACTTACTGGATTATATAAATTCTGAAACTATGGAATCCCTAAGAGGCCACGCACTTGTTTCTTTCTTGTTTTCTCGTGATCACAACTTAAATTTCTTGTGATCTGGACATAACAAAATAGTTATTTTCTCGTGACATCCACATTGTATGTTTTTATTGTTCTGGAGGCAGCAGAAAAAAACAGTTCAATCCCACAGCATAAATGGATGAACAAATTAACCTGGCCACTAGAGTGACCGCTACAGCTGGAATAAAGCCTTACGGTATATTCGCATATGCCACAATGTCATAATTAGGTTCTCTCATACATTATATAAATAAATTGTTCACAGGAACATTAAAAAAACGATATACGCTATCCAGTGATCATTTACAGTCACCGTGGATGCAAAAGTTTTAGCATTGAGGAGACATTTTATTACCTACGAATCAATATCAAATCTCCAGTGAGCTATTATATAGCCAAGAGATTTAAACAGTCTATACTTGTATAGGGCATGTCCGCACAACCCGATTGTCAAGTAATAGCTTTGTCTACATTTATGGTTGCTTTGTCACTTGCAAGTGTAAATGCATCGTTAGGAAATGTGATATAAAATAGAAGACCTCTTCATACCACTCCAAAAATGTAAATAATGTTGAGTTGAAGGTTCTTTGACTCCCTTTAAAACAAGGTGTTTATCAGACATTCTCTAAAGTGCTGAACGCAAACCCTTATTCTGTATACGTGTGCATACAGAATTTAATTGGAGTACATAGACTTGCAATAAGAACCAAGCAAGAACCATCACCATGAACCATCACCACAAAGTCCTCTGGACCAGACCCTCACTAGTGCGAAACAGAAAAATGTATGCACTCTGACGTGAACACGCTGTTATCAGAGTGCAGGAGTGATTCACATCATGAGGACCAGGACAGCAGCTCACACCACAGTTGCCCAGTGCAGAAATGTGTATGTGGGTGTGCATGTGTGCATGTTTAGAGTACACATACACACGCTCTCTTACATTCATGTCCGGGTTCATCTCATCTCCGTGGCGCTGTCCTCTTCGCTCCGCTGACAGTCGCCGTGGCGATGGTGGTAACATGGCTATAATCTGAGCCTGTAGAGATGGAGAGCAGACATTTGTGAGTTTGGGAACAGTCTGGTATAACGCTGGGCTACACATATACATGAATGCTGGTGTCTGTGTTTAAAGACCTCCATCAGTTGGGACTCCAGTATTGTCTGTCTGTTCCTCAGTCTCTCATTCTCCGCATGAAGGTTCTCAATTTCTCTCTGCTCTTCACTACCGTCACACAGCTACACCACAAACAGGGAGAAGAAACGGTTAATGTCCGCGGCAACGATTTCATCACACACAACCTTTACACATCTGTGGTGGTCTGAGAAAACCTATCGGAAATCTTTGTGGCCAGAAGTGTCTGGAAGATATACGACACCTCAGCTTTAAGAAAACAGCTCAATTTCACCAAAATGACATGACATGACAATCTTTGACATGATGCTCCTGTTCCACAGCTGGAATGGAATTTTTAAATGCACTTTTAACATGTTTAAATGCTATAACAAAACTTTTTGTTGAGAAACATGCAAAAACATATACAGTAGAAAATGTCCTTTCACCATGCGGAGGATTTTCTCAGGCTGCCACACATACACAGCCTGTTTGTAATATACACTGCATAGACATCATGTATATAATTGTATGCAGTGTCTATTTTACATGTCAAATTGTATGAATCATTTCTTTAAATCAGTTGTTTCTGCTCAACTGTACATATTAGGATATACAATGTGTGTATACTGTAATGGCTTGTACAGTACAATACCTTATTGTTTAGCTGCGTATGCAGAGCCTCCATCTCTCGTTTGAGAGCTGATCTCTCCTGCTCTGCCGTCTTAGCCAGGCTTGCCTGATTCTGCTGCTTCTGCAGTTTCACACTCAACACTAGTGCCTCCAGCTGTCGAGCCTGAGAAACATGAACATCAATGTTTACATTAACAAGTTGTTATTGCATCCGAGTGACCTAAATGCAAGTAGGATCTCAGACCTTCTCCCGTGCAGAGCTGAGCTCCAGCCGTGCATCATTGATCTCTCGAAGCAGCCTCTGATTTTCTTCACGCAACAAATTCAACTCTGCCTCCTTCAGCCCAGACATCTCTGTCCACACATGCTTCCCCTGGTGCGAGCTGCCTGATACAGACATCTCCACCAAACGACACTGAGGAGAAAAAGCATATTATATACAGTGCATCTGGAAAGCATTCAAAGCACTTCACTTTTCCCACATTTTGTTATGTTACAGCTTTATTGCAAAATGGATTAAATTAATAATTTTCCTCAAAAAAAAAAAAAAGCACATTTACATAAGTATTCATAGCCTTTGCTCAATACCTGACTAGTCTCCCAGTTCCTGCCACTGAAAAACATCCGCACAGCATGATGCTTCCACCACCATGCTTCACTGTAGGGATGGTATTGGTCAGGTGATGACTGGTGCCTGGTTTCCTCCAGACATGATGCTTGCCATTCAGGCCAAAGAGTTCAATCTTTGGTCTGAGAGTCCTTCAGGTGCCTTTTGGCAAACTCCAGACGGGCTGTCATGTGCCTTTTACTGAGGAGTGGCTTCCGTCTGGCCACTCTACCATTCAGGCCTGATTGATGGAGTTCTGCAAAGGTGGTTGTTCTTCTGGAAGGTTGTCCTCTCTCCACAGAGACACGCTGGAGCTCCGTCAGAGTGACCATCGGGTTTTTGGTCACCACCCTGACTAAGGCCCTTCTCACCCGATCACTCAGTTTGGCGGCCAGCTCTAGGAAGAGTCCTGGTCATTCCAAATTTCTTCCATGTACGGATGATGGAGGCCGATGTGCTCATTGGGACCTTCAATGCTGCAGAAATGTTTCTGTTCCCTTCCCCAGATCTGTTCCTTGATACAATCCTGTCTCGGCGGTCTACAGATAGTTCCTTGGACTTCATGGCTTGGTTTGTGCTCTGACATGCATTGTTAACTGTGGGACCTTATATAGACAGGTGTGTGCCTTTCCAAATCATGTCCAATCAACTGAATTTAACACACGCGGACTCGAAACAAGTTGCAGAAACAGCTCAAGGATGATCAGTGGAAACAGGATGCACCTGAGCTCACTTTTGAGTGTCATGGCAAAGGCTGTGAAATCTTATGTACATGTGATTTTTTTTTTTTTTAATAAATTTGCAAAGATTTCAAACAAACTTCTTTCACATTGTCATTATGGGGTATTGTGTGTAGAATTTTGAGGAAAATAATGAATTTAATCCATTTTGGAATAAGGCTGTAACATAACAAAATGTGGAAAAAGAAGTGCTGTGAATACTTTCCGGATACGCGTTGTGTGTGTGTGTGTGTGTGTGTGTGGACCTACACATTCAAAGTTCTGACCCTTAATGTGGACAAAGCAGATGACACGGACTCATTTCCTACCTTTTCACTGGCATTCTGCAGCTGTTTATGCAGTGAGATCACTTCCTGTTTGAGAGTGTCTCGCTCTTGTTGCGTCACGCGCAGGTCTGATTTCAGACGAGCGTTCTGCTGAGTCAGTCCTTGCAGTGTAAAATCCAGCGCTTGGATCTAGAAGAAAAACCGAAAACAGTATATTTTCAGCACAGATTTCAATTCTCGACATAAAATGCTGAATGGTGCATACTGGTGTTCGTACATTCTCCTGTGCCTTGATCATTTGTGTAAGTAACGCTTTGTTATGTTTGTCCGCTTGCTGTCTCTCTTGCAAGAGCTGAGCCAGCTGAGTTTCTGCTGAACGAAGCTGAGCCATCTGCACACAGAAATTTGCTTAGAGATATGAAATGAGCATCATTACCCAATTGTGCAACATCAAAAATGCGTGTACCTTCTCCACACAGCGGTTCAGTTCTGTTCGTAGAAGCTTCTTGTCCTCTTCCAGCTTTTCGGTTCTGCTAACAGATGCTGCAAACGCTCCGTCTTTTATCTGTGTAATGTGGTTATCGGAAGATGATGATAAAAATAAGTAAGAGCTAAAATGACTCAGTATTCTTAAGAATACTCAGTATTCTTACTGATTCCAATATTATATTCTGTGTTCATTTAAAAGACATTACATCAAATGTATAAGACATATAAGATATTACACTGATGTGATTAGCCTTTCATGTCTCTCACCCTTTCCTCAAATCAGAGGTTCTCAACCATTTGTAACTAAAGCCCCCAAGCCTCCCTTATCAAGTGCCCCCCCATATTGGAGGAGACCAGATATAATGATGATCTATTCTATACAAGATCTCTTTCTCTCTCTCTCATATACATACATACATGCACACACACACACACATATATATATATATATATATATATATATATACACACACACACACACACACACACAAATGATAGATAGATATTTTTGCTTTTGTACTTTTTAAATTACTTGTCATAACTTTTATGACTTTTATAAAACTATATAACGGACAGGCATGGAACATGAACATACTTTGAACAAGAGAACTAGGCTGTAATAACATACTATTTTACATGTAAAACATGTTGCATTCCATTCGTCTTGCGCTCTAAAAACTTTTGCAAATGAATGATGAAAAATTGGGAGGAAGGACGTGTCTCGTTATCCATGACATTGTCAAATCTCCGGCTCTCAGCCACCCACTGAACAGAGCAGACGCAGAGAGAGGTGTGAGTGCAGCGGTAAAGCAAGACCTTCCGCTTGCAGGAAAGTACTGGAGACATTTGGAAAGTCGCGAAGGTTTGTCCAAAAAGTCTTGAGATTTGTTGCTAGGCAGTTTTTTTTGCAAAAAAGTCATTAAAGAGGTCTGAGAAGTCACTAAGTTGGCAACACTGGTCTGCACTGACAGCTAGATAAAAGGCAGCTAAGCTCCGCCTCTCCCCAGCAAAAAGAAAATACAGAGGGAGAGGGAACACAGGGTTTTTCATTTATACACATTCTATTTGAAAAGCACTAAAATACACAGAGTACCCAAATGATGCCCTGTCTGTGTTTTTTTTTCAAGAAAATAATTTGCACCTCCCTTCCGATCCCTCCATGCCCCCACAGGGGCCGCGCCCCCCTGGTTGAGAAGCACTGCCTCAAATGATAGAATAATATATATTTTTTTAAAACCTCATGCACTCTTTGCATCTTTGGGCCCCTAAGTAGTGGTAAAAGAACTTGAGATGCCACCCCTAGTCCCTGATATGATCAGATTTTTTTTCCAGACCAGCAGCAATGTTGGTACTAGAAACAAACTCATTTTGCTGTTTAAAAGTTCATGATTTGGCACCGTTTTCAGAACAAGCAAAAAAAAAAAGAAAGAAAGAAAATGGAAGAAACAGTTACCTTTTAGTAGAATCATAAAGAAAGATAATACCAAGATGATCCAGCCCGTAATAATGAACATAAAATGTTACTCTCTTACCAGCCATAGCAATGTCATCTTTAATGCCCTAGCACTCACCTCACTCCTTTCACTAAAGGAACCATTTCCATGATGGAGGATCATGTCCTCGAGAGTATGTTGAAGTGTGTTAACACTGAGTGCATGTTTTGCATTCTCCTGTGATAAAGCACTGTTTTCCTCCTCAAGCTGTTTCCCACGACGACGTAGTTCAGAGATCTGGACAGAACAGTATTTGACTTGTTACTGCAATTAAGACTGATTAAGACAGACTGCAGAAAGATTGCATTGCACAACAAATTCTCCATCAGTGTCCATTTCTGTATGCTCACCTGACTTTTCAAACCATCAGCCATCTTCTGAGCAGTGTTTTTCTCCTTTCGGAAGTGCTCCACTTTCAGTCTACAGGTATGTAAAGATAATGTTAGCCAACAGATCTTTAAACAACCAATTGTACTGTGTATAGAGTGAACTTGATCCTTACAGCAGCTCCTGCAGCTTCTCTTTCAGGTCCTCTTCCCTCAGTTCTGAGATATTCTGTCTCAAAAGGAGATTTTCCTCAGCCAGACGTCCAGCTTCATTCCTACAGAGTTACAATAATTCTGCATCACTATGAACACTGCACAACATTTACTTAACTACAGGAATACTTCATGTAAAAATGCTAATGTTGGTAATGATAGCTGAGGGGTCGACTAGCATTAGGAAAAGGAGATCATGCTAATTGGTCTCTAGTAGCTGTAAACCATTTCTGTACAAGTTCACATACCTGTATTTCTGTCCAGACATAAATTAGCATTTACAATTTGCAACCGACGTGTGTAATTAATAAAACTACATGCAATATTAATAAGTTTAAATGAATAGTTAGTATTCATTGACGGGCACCACATAAACTCACAACAGTGGGTGATAGCAGGTGGTTATTAAAGTTCAGCATTATCAGGATCTATCAAACTCAAATGTTCATCTCATAGATCTATTGGTTGTGTCTCCCGCCGTGCAAACTTTGCATTCAAGTGGGGTCAGTGAAGGAACTACTTCTGCAGTGGAGGCAGGACACAAAGGAGCTAGAGCTACTAGCACAGAGCAGCTAGCAGGATTAGGAGCAATAGGCCAGCAGGCTTTGGGTGGGATGTCAAAATTTCTGTCCTAGTCAGCAAACTAAAGATGGACATTTTATGGTACCTATGTTCTTGTATCTTCTTCTTGATCCTGAGAGACTTCTCCTGCAGGCGAGTAAATGCAGACTGCAGACAAGGGTTCTGTTTGTCAAACTCCAAGCAGCAGTCTTCCAGCTCCCACATTGTGGCGATCTTCACTCCCTGCTGGAAGCTGAGGTCCTGAAAGGAATCATCTGAAGAGTCTACAGATGTCTCTTCTTGCAGGGTCAGAAGCACCTTATCCTGCACTGCTGTGCTCAGCCTTGCATTCTCTTTATGCATGCTCATAATCTGCTTCAGCAGGCTTGAGTGTTGCTCCTGGAAGTCTCGGACAATGGGTGTCTTGCTCTCCAGGTCTTGCACTCTTCTCTCCAGTTTCATTTTTTGCTCTGCCAGCTCCACATTCTCACAGATGCACTTTTCATTCACCTGGAGCTCAGCAAGCTCCAATGTTTTTATCTGCAATTCTTTAGCATGGCCTGCCAGAGCAGTCAGGTCAATCCTAAGGTCATGACTCTCCTCTAGATCCTTCTGATTGGTGAGGAGCTTGCCTTTATTCAGATCCAGCAGCATCTCCAGCTCGTCATTGCGCTGCTGCAGGTTAACCAGCTGGGCCTGAAGGGAGAGGTTTTGCTTCATAGTGCTTCTGTTCTGCTCCTCAAGCAGCTCCAAGAGACGACTTTGGTATTTGAACTGCACTGCTATTGCCTGCAACTCTAGAATCTCTATAGCACACAAATCTGCACCATATGCCGTTTGTTCATGCTCCTTTTTTAGTATGGGGCCACATTCAAGGGAGAGAACCTGGTGTGGAGAACTGGTAGTACTGCTGTCATCAGTCTTGACAATGGTGGTGGTGTCATCTTCAAACTTTTCTTGCATTTCATGACCTTGCATTGGCTCCTCATGATATGAAACTTCAGCTTGTGTAATTGTGACCACAAGAAGGTCTGGGTCTGTCGTGTTTGTGGTAAGATGAGCATCTTTGAATCCTCTGGCTGTGTTAGAATCATGTTGAACTATCTCTGTACTTATACAAACGGTACCATTCTTCACCAACACTCCCACAGGATTAAACTCATCACTGCTCCACCTTGGTACCTCTTCTTCTGCCATCTCAACCGTATCTTTGAAGAATGAACCATTGTTCAATTCAATATTTTGTGTACCTTCATCATGCTCCGTGATATTCACTCGATCTACGTCTGCTATTTCAGAATCAGTGGAATTACACTTCTCTGCACCTTTTGGCCTCACCATATCCTCAGACACAATGTTGATTCCAAAAGCAACTACCTCGCTGTTTGTTTCAGCAGAATTCTTACAGAATTCCCCAACAACTAGAGATTTGGTGTCTTCAATAAAAGATCTAGTGCTAACACTAGTGACCACAAACTTATGATCTGGACCAAGTTCAGTGATTTCTTCAGTGCTGACACCAAAATTGTTAAAAGGAAAACTTACAGAATCCTTGGTGATACTGTCTGGTTCTGGTCTTTCTGCAATATCAACACACAATGGCTCATAGCTGTAAGGTTCATCTAGTTCCTCAGTACTAGAAGTCTCATCATCAATAAAGCAGTCATCATCCAGCTTTTCAGCGCCATCTGTATTATTACCTCCTGGACAGGTGAGAATCTCCCCACTGATGATTTTTAACACCTGTGCATTGAAAGGCTCTGGATTCTCAAAGTCTCCTGTGTCTTTCTCCTGCAGGGACAATTGTCTTTTAAGTTCTTCATGCTGTGATATTAGTGAATTCTCTCCCAGAACACAGAAGCCTTTTGACTGTTCTGCCATCACATTATTATAGATATCGTTGACAATGAAATTGTCTGCTGATGGATCTTGATGCTCAATCACAATATCTATGGGGAGATCATTACTCATGGTTTGAGATCTAATGGCTTCTCTGATACATGACTTCATCTGATGCCCTTTAAGTGTCAATTTGTCTCCTTCAGCCAAAAGTGCTACTATCTGTTCTTCTTGTTTCATTGCTAAGGAGACACTGTTCTTCAGTTTCTCTTCCAGATCAGCCACAGTGCCCTGCAGATCTAGACACTCATTCTGAAAGTCTTCCACAGCCTGGTGGAGATGATGTTCCATCTCCTCAAGCTTTCTTCTTAGCTCCTTAAGATCTGTGACCAAGTCACTCCTCTCTTGCTGCTGTTTCTCAACAAATGACAAGGTCTCAGCATGCTGTCTCTCCAATTGAAACAGACAGTTTAGAATCTTCGCCCTCTCTCTGGCCAAGTCATCCGTAGCCTGACTAAGCAATAGCTCAAGTTTTGCAGCTTTGTTTTCTGTCTGTACTAGCAGTGGGTCTTTGTCTTTCAGATTCTCCTGCAGTCTGTTGCACAGCTCACTTAGTTCAAGGCTAAACTCTTTGATTTGTTCAGACTTAACAATATTCTCGAGTTCGCTCTGAAGCTGTAGGTTTCTTTCCATTGGAGCATCCACATCTAATATAGGTCTATGGTCTAGCCTCTTTCGCTCTTGTGCGAGATCTGTACCTATAGTCTCCTTCTCCAACTGAAGAGCCTCCTGCAGAAATTTCCTTTGCTGCTCTGCCTCCTGGTTGGCAGTTTCCATCTCGTCCTCCCATTGCACATGGTCTGCAGCAAAGTGCTGGGTAAGTGCTGCTACTTTGCTCTGGTTGTGCTGTTCCGGGTCACATACATCTGCCTGAAAATGCTTCAGTACCACTTCCTGGTCATCAGAGTAAAGGGCCTCAACTTCTCTGATACTCTGAGTAAAGTGATTCTCTGACACTTCCCTGTGCATGGCCAAGATTAAACACGCAAAATTTCTACTTATGGCATTACCTTCTCAAATGCTTAATATAAAATAGTGCATATCCATCAGATAGGGTGGTTAGGCATGATACAGTAATAGATCTTTGATCACACATCGTCATATTTCCTTTTACACCTCACCAGGGTATCAATAGTAAAAAGATTGGTCAAACTGAACCAACTGTTATGAGTTGATAAAAAAGCAAAAAAAACAACAAAAAAAACCCCAACATTAAAAAAAAAAAGTTAGCAAGCATGTTATGCTTCACAATATGGTGGTTTGTGTTTGTGTCTTACCTCTCCTTGCCGATGTCTGTGCGTAGTTTCTCCAGCATGCAGCTCAATATCTTGTTCTCTTCACTGTGTTTCATACTCAGCTCCTGCATGGCTTCCCTGTGTGCCTCTTCCATTTGTCCCTGTTGTTCTTCCAGCACTTTCTGCCACTTCCTTTCTTGCTCCTCTCCCTGTGCCTGATACTGTGCTCTCTGCTCCTCTAGCCTGGCCTGCAGCACCTCCTCATGCTGCTCATGTAGCTGAACTCGCTCTCTTTCCCACTCCTCCATCATTCTATACTCCTTGTCTTCCTCCTGGGCCAGCTGTCGCTCCCTTTGCTGCTGTAAGCACTTCTGCAGCTCAGTATGATGTTGTTCTTGTAGAAGAGTTTGCTCCTTTTCCCACTGCTCTCTGAGCCTCTTAATGCTTTCCTCCTGCTCTTTCTGCGAACGTTCCAGTTCCTCATTAAGTGTTTTCCTTCTGCTCTCCTCTAGTTGCTTCCTGTCCCACTCCCACTCCTCCCTGAGCCTTCTCTCTAATTCGATTTGCTCCTGCTCAGCTCTCTGCTGCACCTCCTCTAATTGAACCTTCAGCACCTCCCCATGAACTTCTTCCAGATGCTTCCTTTCTTTCTCCAACTCCTCTGAGAGTGTTCTCTCTGTCTCCCCCTTCTGCTTCTGCAGACTGGTCTTGAGTGTCTCCTTGTACTGCAGTTCCATTCGGCTAAGCTCCTCGGCATGAGCCCTGCTCAGCTCTTCTTTGTCCCTCGCTCTGCTCTTCTCCGCTCCTCTCTCTCGCTCCTCCAGCACCTTGAGCAGCTCCTCCAGCTCCAATGCATGGATCCTGGCATCCCGCACCTCCTGGCTGAGGGAATCAACCTGCCGTTGGTAAGCAGCATTTAGCTCAGCATGCTCGACACTCTGCTGAGCCTCCATGCTGCGTCGCTCCTGCTCCAGTTGCTCCTGCAAATCTCGAGTTCGCTCCAGTGCTTCATTCACTTCTTCCCTCATAGCCTTTACCTCCTGTTGGTGCTGTAAGGACAGCAGACTCTTCTCCTCCTCTAGAGAGGCCTTTTGTTCTTCCAGCCTGTGTTCACACTTGTTCACCTGCAGAATAACAGGAGAACCACACAATACACAAGATTACAATATAAGCTTACCATTATTTTCTGCACAATAAGAGTGCTTTCACATATGCAGTGTTTAGTTTGGTTGAATTACATGAATACATTAACCCCTTTTTTAACCATTTACCCCTCAGTCAGTGTTGATTTTGCTTAATTACGTGGAGTATTAACCCTATAAAACTGCACGTGTTATCGCCACCACACCCACCCAAGCTGTATTCATGTTGCCATAACTCTTCAACCGTTTCCAAAAATAATTCAAATTGCCTCTGAAAATAGACAACCAGGGTTTTGCAGGAATATATGATGGATTATGGTAATGTGATTTATGTCACCAATTACGTAATTACATCATGCAGCTTTCAAGAAGAGCAAAAGGAGGGAATCGGACAGAAATACACAGAGCGCAACAGGTCAGAGAGTTTAGGAACTGCTTCAGAGAGAACCACATTTGAGTCACAAAAAAGACTTGTATATATATATATATATATATGTGTTTCAGTTCTTTTTCAATTTTCAAATGTTATATTATTTTGTTCAGGTGTTTTCTGAGTTTTTCAAAATAAAAACCAGTTAAATCTATTCCAGTTTTTTTTTTTCCCCACTTGTCGTCTAATTTCTATTTACGAACTCACCACACACAGTGAGGGACAATAACCGTAATATATTGAAAGCCATTTGTTTTATAAAAATAAATAAATAAAAATGTACCCCTTGCATTTGAAGATAGCACACTGTATTAAAATTTTACAACAAAAAAACAAAAAACAACAACAAAAAAAATTGTAATAATTTGCATGAAAGCACCCTAAATAGCATTTTCTGCCTTCTAGCAAGTGCCTTCTATCTCTTCCCACACATGCCTGATACAGACATCTCCACCAAACGACACTGAGGAGAAAAAGCATATTATATACAGTACATCTGGAAAGTATTCACAGCGCTTCCAAAATGGATTAAATTCATAATTTTCCTCAAATTTCTACAATCAATACCCCAGAATGACAACATGAAAGAAGTTTGTTTGAAATCCTTTTTTGCAAATTTATTAAAAATAAAAAAAACAACAAAAAAAAAGTACATTTACATAAGTATTCACAGCTTTTCTTATATTTTTTTAACACTTTTTTCTTTTTATACTTTTTTTTTTTTTTAAAATTTCTTTATTTTTTTTTTTTTTTTTTTTTCTTCTTCTCTTTTTTTTTTTTCTCCTTCAAGCTCCATCAGGTTGGATGGGGAGCGTCGGTGCACAGCCATTTTCAGATCTCTCCAGAGATGTTCAATCGGGTTCAAGTCTGGGCTCTGTCTGGGCCAATCAAGGACATTCACAGAGTTGTCCTGTAGCCACTCTTTGTTATCTTGGCAGTGTGCTTAGGGCCGTTGTCCTGTTGGAAGATGAACCTTCCCCCAGTCTGAGGTCCAGAGCACTCTGGAGCAGGTTTTCATCAAGGATGTCTCTGTACATTGCTGCATTCATCTTTCCCTCGATCCTGACTAGTCTCCCAGTTCCTGCTGCTGAAAAACATCCCCACAGCATGATGCTTCCACCACCATGCTTCACTGTAGGGATGGTAATGGTCAGGTAATGAGTGGTGCCTGGTTTCCTCCAGACATGACGATTGCCATTCAGGTCAAAGAGTTCAATCTTTGACTTGGTCTGAGAGTCCTTCAGGTGCCTTTCGGAAAACTACAGGCGGGCTGTCATGTGCCTTTTACTGAGGAGTGGCTTACATCCGGCCACTCTGCAGAAATCCATCAATCTGGCCTGTATGGTAGAGATGGTTCTTCTGGAAGGTTCTCCTCTCTTCACAGAGACACGCTGGAGCTCTATCAGAGTGACCATCTGGTTTTTGGTCACCTCCCTGACTAAGGCCCTTCTCCCCCGATCGCTCAGTTTGGCGGCCAGCTCTAGGAAGATTCCTGGTGGTTCCAAACGTCTTCCATTTACGGATGATGGAGGCAGATGTGCTCATTGGGACCTTCAATGCTGCAGAAATGTTTCTGTTCCCTTCCCCAGATCTGTTCCTTGATACAATCCTGTCTCGGAGGTCTACAGACAATTCCTTGGACTTCATGGCTTGGTTTGTGCTCTGACATGCATTGTTAACTGTGGTACCTTATATAGACAGGTGTGTGCCTTTCCAAATCATGTCCAATCATCTGAATTTACCACAGGTGGACTCCAAACAAGTTGCAGAAACATCTCAAGGATGATCAGTGGAAACAGGATGCACCTGAGCTCAATTTTGAGTGTCATGGCAAAGGCTGTGAATACTTATGTACATGTGCTTTTTTAGTTTTAATAAATTTGCAAAGATTTCAAACAAACTTCTTTCACATTGTCATTATGGGGTATTGTGTGTAGAATTTTGGGGAAAATAATGAATTTAATCCATTTTGGAATAAGGCTGTAACATAACAAAATGTGGAAAAAGTGAAGTGCTGTGAATACTTTCCGGATGCACTGCATACCCTTTTTAAAAAATACAAAAATGCCTCGACATCAAACATTTAAATTAAACAAGACTAATTTACAAAGTACCAAACTGGTTGGGGATTTGTGCAAAATGAAAGAAGCTCTTTAATTAAAGACTACAAAGAGAGCAAAACCATGGAAACAATGGCACTGACATCACTTGATTTCGTATGTGTGTGAACATCCTGTTTGTAAGGCTGACCGTGGAATCTAGCTGCACTCTGATGTCTTCCAGTTCTCTGATGTGTTGCTCTTTCAACTGCTCCAGCATCATCTCTGCCTCCAGACTCATGTTAAATGGCTGCCCTTCTTCAGAACCGAGGCCTAGACACACACACACACACACTTCAGCGTTTTTGACACGGCAGCAAATCTCGTGAAAGTGGGATACATGCACATGTACAGACAGGTGACTGACTAATTGAAAAACCAAAATAAAATATCTTAGTAGAGGAACCACCGCCTCCAGGAAGTTTCAGAACTGTTGCTTAGAACTGTACTAGAGATATGAATGTTTTTCTTACAAAAGATATTCCCTCATCTGAGGGAATGATGGTGACGATGGTGTAGACGCTGTCTAACATGTCGCTAAAAAATCTTCCACAGATGTTCATTTAGATTCTGGTGACCATTCAATGAGTTCCCATACCCGTTATCCTGGACCATCCCCATGATTGGATAAAGAACAATAGTCAGACAAACACAGAGTTAATTTGCAGTGCTCTTCCCTCTGGACAAGTGGACCAAAACCATGTCAGCAAACACCCAGCTTTGAGTGTTTGTGTATGTATCAGTGCGTGAGAAAGAAACGACGAATCACCTTGATCTGAATCCATGCCGGGACTCTTGCTGTCCAGCTCATTAGACAGAGAGGGCAAGAGGGAGGTCTGTGGGGCTCGGCTTAAAGTACGAAACTCCTCCAACTGAGCCTGCAACTCATCTATACGATCCTGCAGTTCCTAAACCACACATAGAACAAGGCATTAACACATGATACGGCATTGATGCAAAGACAGAACAAGAGCAAATAGGAATAATGAGCAGAGGTTCTATTCAATTCAATTTTATTTGTACAGCGCTTCTCACAATGCACACATGGTCTCAAAGCAACTTTACAGAAACATATAAACACAGGATACAGATTTTAAGTGTGTGGATTAATCCCAATTGAGCAAGCCGGTGGCAACGGTGGCAAAGAAAAACTCCCTAACATGATATGAGGAAGAAACCTTGAGAGGAACCAGACTCAGAAGGAAACCCATCCTCATCTTGATAACAACGGATAGTGTAAAAGCAAAGGAAAGTTCATTTTGGTTTTTATACGAGGTCTGTTCTAACCTGACACTGCTCCTCGTAGCTGTTGCGCAGCTGCCGGAGACGTTCCTCCTGCTGATAGATTTCAGCATTGCTAAGGTCCACATCACCAAACTACACACACACACAAACATTTATTTATTAAAACACCTACAGATTTATTAAAAAATAAAACAACAACATACCTCCTTCCAAATACAGAACTACTACTAAGAAAAACTAAGGTGATCAGCTAAAACACCACAGATAAGCACTAGTGTGAGTATGGTGTCCAGTACCTTCTCTCTGAGAACATTGTCCAGGTTCTTTTGCAATTTATTAAGCTGGGCCTCCGCTTCAATCAGCCGTTCTGTGCTGTCCAATAGCTCCGCCTCCAAACGCCCGTTTTCCTAAACACCCAGTCCGTTAATATTCACACAGTGATAAATAATCGCACAAATCAATGAACAATGCGATAAGAGAAACAAAACGAACAACATGAGCAAATGTAAGGTAGAGTAACCACAGGCCATTCTTTTCCATCTATACGCAATGTCTTCCATTGTACCTTTAATTCAGAATGGACAGAACTTATTTTGTAAATTATAAAGTTTAGGACGGGCGATAACACCAAAGACGGGCCATCCAGGGAGTCAACACGGAGGGAAAAAATCCCAGAGTGTCCCAGAGAGACAACAGGATGTAAGGCACTTGGAGCACAGTAATACGAGCCTAGACATCCAGCTCTAAGCAACACTGGGCATGAGGTGGAATGGGACACCTCTGGAAGTGTGAGAACGCCAAAAAACTGTAGAAATGATTACTGAGAGATTGCCTTGATCATGTGTTTCCTGCACAAGGTCTCTCAAAAACCACAGGATTGGTGATGACAGACAGTAAGCATTATATTACCGTTTGTGAAAAACAGAAAAGCTTGGACCATTATCTTATCTAATCAACCAAATTACTCCAGATCACTTATTAAATTAGTATTTTGAATTAGTTTGTTGTGCTCGGAGTTGAAGTAGTACTAAAGCTTGTTCCAGCAGGAGCATGCACATGTTAAATACTTGGTTTCAGAAAAACATCAAAGAGACAGATTATTGTTACACGATTACCTTAATCATCAGAGTGAGGCGTTCTCGGAGGAAAGTCTCATCCTCTCTGATCCTACTGATTTCCTGTTCAAGCTCTTCTCTCTGCTTAATGGCCTGCTGCTGTACAACCTCCACTTCTCTGCTCAGCTCTGCCTTCAGAGCCACCACACGGTCCTTATGTTCCTGCTCCAACTTCCTGCAAAATAGCACCGGCAAGGAAGTAAAGTTGTTTATGCTGCATGTTGAGTTAGTTTAAAAGTTCACCGTAAGATAAAGATGAGAGATCAAAGTTTACCGCAGGTTAAGGTTATTGACGCGTTCGATGGCGGAGTGATGTTCGTCCACCTCAGAGGCCAACTGGGACTTGAGCTTCTCTGCTTTCTCCAAATCAGAGTGAAGCTTCTCTTTCTCCCTGAGCTCCAGATCCACACGCTCCCTAGCTCACATGTATATAAGAAAGCACAAAACCCTACACATTTATTTATGCCTCTCATTATAGATACATTATTACTTTAACATGTCATTGGAGCATTTGTTTGAAATGGAAAAATGAAGCATGAAGGGACATTTGAAAGACATTTGGATGTTAAGCACACAGTGTGTGTTCTGAGCAGACTCACAGGAGGTATCTGATCTCAGCCTTAAAGCTCGCCAGTGTCACTTGGTGGATGGAGTTCTTTGTGACCATAAGCTCATTCTCCAGCGCTGTAGCCAGTTCACTCAGATTCACCTTTCCTTCCAAGCTGAAGTCCAGAGCCTATACAGTCACACACGTCAGAAGGTTTTATTCGAATCTACATAGAAGGTTGTTAGACAAAGGATCTGAATGGATATTATAGATTATTTTTCCAATTCTATTTACTGAATATATTTAGCATGCAAATGCATCCTAATATTAATGATATTAGTTTGCTATGCTAGACCACTGTATCACAAACTGCAGAAGGTGAAAGCAGTCACTTTCATAAGCAAAGCAAATCATAAGGAGGCGATTTCAGGTTTATTTTAGTTATTTACCCACCCTAATATTTTCTTGTCTCTGAACCTAAGCTACCTTTTAAATTTTGTAGACAAGTCTTTCAACATTTAAGCCCCATTAAGAAACAGTTAAGCTACATTCTGAATACATTTCTCTTTAGGACAGGGATGCTACAACCCCATTACATTAAAAGAAATGTAGTGAGTAATTATAGTATACTAAATATAATCTAGAAATAACTGCCGTTTGAGATTCAAACAATAGAATACGTATCAGTTGGAAATGTAATGTAACTTGCATGTAATATTACATTTAGGACATCGCAATTTTTTTTTATACTTAACTAGAAAGCGGATACATGATAAAAAATTTTTTTTTTGATAATTAAGCAAGACATATGTACACAAGTAAGTAATGACATGCATTTACTTAGGTCCATTTTCTCCACCAAGTCACAAAAGTGTCATTTAGCCAGAATATTTGAACAGACTTGTGTTTGGCAACTGAAAGAAAAACATGGACTTTTAAACACACAAAAAAATGGATTTTTCAGAATGCAGATATGTATATATTCAAAAGAGTGTCATTCGACCTAATGCACATGTAAACGTGCGTGTGTGTCTGTTGCACAAACCTGCAGGACTTCAGAGCTGTTCTCTACACCGTCTTCTAGCCAGGCATCCAGAAGTAGCTCCACTGCTGTGTGTCCCGTTCCGTCGTCTAATTCGGAAAACAGCCGCAGTCCGATTGTGCTGCTCATCACAGATGAGATCCTGCGACCCATCTCATCAAACGGCTGGAAACAGAAGGGACAGGGAAAGCATTTAGAATTATATTTCATTAGATTGTAAGAGTAAGAGAAAATTTTGGAGTATAACAGTAGTTGATACTTGTGCATGTGTGAGGAATAGATAGTTACCTGTGTAGAGTGATGTCTCTTTAGTCGTCGGTAAGGTGTTGAGGCAGAAGGAGTAGGTGGTTTGCTGTTGGTTTGGATGCAAGATACAAACTCCTGCACACTCACATTCTTCTCATGTGCAGACTGGATGACATGCTCTCCTACCTAAAATACACGTACACAAACACAAATATGGCTCCATGAGCACAAACGCAGATATATTTATGCTTGCATGTGTTCATGTGTGTACCTCCAAGCCGAGGTGCTGGCAGAGTGTGCGTAGTTGTTGTATGGTAGCTGTGCCATGCAGGGGCAGTGAGAGCTGCTGGCAGGCACTGTACAGTCTCTCCTCCAGATCACTGATGGGTGCCATGCTACCATGTGGTGTACCCAGCTCATCAGGGTTCCACAGGTGCAGCTGGCCTATACACAACACACACAAGCATGTATGTGAGGTAGAAAAATTAAGTAAGGTAATGTTTGCTTCTACCATAGGTATATATGCATATTAGAGACCTAGATAACTATTTACAGTACGTGCACTGTTCCAGGTGGCACATATCGTCCAGGAAGTACATTCCGCCCATAGACCTTTTTGTGAATTTTAAGGAGAATTAAGCTCTTATCCTTTAGAATACATGACAGAATCATTAAGTATTTTTTTTCCAGATAACATGTTATTTATTTCAAGAACACATTTTTCATTTTTAAACTTAAATAAATGAACCATCAGTTCATACAGGATTTCGCAGATTTTTTTTTGTGATTATTCCAGCCAAAAATGGTTGATTTTGCTGTGGCTTTTTTCACAATTTGCAAAGATTTTTGTGCTTTTTTTGTGGAAAACTACTTGAATTGGTGAAATTGTAAGTGCACGGACTGTTGCAGTGATGTTTATTGGTAAACGAGACATTTTAGCTGTATTCATGTTCGATGCACATGAATCGAAGAGGGTTTAAGCTGAATGCGTGTTGTCATCACAACGTGCCATGTGATGTCATCACATCACACGACACATCTTGGCCCAAATTTCTGTGGAAAATCTGTGGTAATTTGAAAAATTGCAAGCTCCTGCAAGGAGTTTCCTTGATTTTGTGTTAATTTCTGCAATCTAAAATGCGGATAATCCTGGAGGGACTGAACCATAAAAAAAAAAAAAAAAAACCTCCTTATTAAACTTTGCAAAAAAAAATTTCTAATCTAACTCTAGCTTACTTATTGTTGCTGAGAAAATTCACAGGCCAACATAATTAGTTCAGTGTAAACGTTTTCACCGTTTGCATCTTGGGAAAAATGTCAAGAATTTAACACTGAAATTCATATTCATATTCAAATTGTAACCATATATATTGGCTGCTCACCTATACTGAACTGAGCTAAGACTCTGCAAGCTTCTGTTATTTCATGCAAATCATCACAGACATGATGTTAGGGTTTCTGCGCATCAATATAACATGTCAATTAGCATTCCACATATTCAGGACATGAAACATATCTAATCAGAACCGGTACCAATCCAGTTGCACTGTACATCTCAAGAGTGTTTTGCTTCCAGGAAAGAAAAACATATTATAAGTCATCATTTAGTTGATGGATCTGTCCAATATTCCATAAAGGCTGGAAGATGTGTGCTCAAACTGTTGAATGCACAGATATTTCCAGTCAGTTAAAAATCACTGGTCTAAATTTATGCACTGCCTGTAAACAATTGTAACCAAAGTAACATACAGTTACAGTTGTATACTAATAATCAAGCTGTGAGTTTGATTACTATAAAGATGCGGCACAGATGCAGGAAATTTACACACACACACACACACACACACACACACACACACTCTCTCTCTCTATAAAAACTATTTATTATAATTTATTCAAACAAATGTATTCTTAGCACACAACTTTATCTCTGTGTCTGATTATAGAGGAGGCAGAAATTTAGATCTAATAACCCACATATAAAATAAATAACAAAAATTAGTCTTAATTTTTATCCTTTCATAAAGTCCCTTTATACTGGATTTTAATTAAATTTTAAAATCACATAAATGCACATCTAGACGTGGATTAGCCATTATTGTACGTGTGGGTACCATGCTACAAGACAATTCAAATGCAACAGAAATAAAAAGCTTAAAAAGAACATTTTCCTATTATCCTTTCAGTCTCATTTAGCCAAGTTACACCATACTGCTACACCATTTGGCGGTTGTGGCGCAGTTGGTAGAGTGGGTTGTCCAATAAAGGGTTGACGGTTCGATTCCCGGCCCGGGTAACTGCCGAAGTGTCCTTGGGCAAGACATTGAACTCCAAGTTGCTCCCGATGGCAAGCTAGCACCTTGCATGGCAGCTCTGCTACCATTGGTGTGTGAGTGTGTGTGATTGGGTGAGTGAGACACAGTGTAAAGCACTTTGGATAAAAGCGCTATATAAGTGCACATTTACCATTTACCATATTGCTAAGCAATCTGATGTAGTTGAACTTAATTTCTTGTCTTATTAAGTATACAGAAAATATAGAATACGAATATAGAAACTGCTGCAGCTGTTACTGGTTAGTTAACTTAGCTAATGATCTTAAGTTATCCTGGACAATACAAGTACAAGATCATTTCAGTTCCTCTTGCAAACAATTTACATGAATAATGGATACAAAAATGGTTGTGGTCACAAGACACATAGCAAACTTCAGGATTACATTTTTTGTCATATGTCCATTTCCAAATCACTTCATAGAAAGACATCGTCAAGATGAGTACTATGTATATTTATGGTTTGGATATCCATTACCAAGCATATTATTGTTTATCATTCAAGTTAGATTATAAACTCACCCTCTGCTTCATACTCCTCTGGACTGTTTACGTCAGCGTTCCAGCGCTGAAACACATACACAACGGTATTTAGATATAGTTATAGTAGGGGGAAAAGTGGAAGTTATTAGAACTGTAGGGGGCACCACTAACAAATTCTACACACACACGCAGCCCAGCTCTTAAGTATTTGCATCAACGAGATAACCACAATCACAGTGACATGTGCATGGCAGCCAAATTCCTATCAACACTACATTTTCGTATTGTCAAGTTCTGATAGTAAAGGGGGAGGTGTGTGTGTGTTTGTGTGTGTGAATGGATATATAGGGGGAAGGGACTTTATACCCTCTTTCTATTGTGAGTTTTTCTGGGTGTAGAGAGCAGATGGGGTTCGGAGTATCGGTATTCAACACAGTGGGGGACGCGACATTGCCTGCGCGCACACACACACAACCTCTACATCTGCTGGGGTTAGTGCAGAGCATTGTTTGCACCCTATCATCAGAGTACTAAAGCCCAGGCTTCAGATAAATGTGTGTTTGCTATAGTCCGCACCTGCTGAAGAACATGGCCACTACACACACACACACACACACACACACACACAAATGCAACTTTTACATCAGTATCAGACAATAAATAAACCACTTGCATCAGCTTTGTATGAAACATAAATATGCTGTCTATAGGCCTAATTTTCAGCAAAGCTGCTTAAACTGATACTCTACAACCAACACTGATATGTAAAAGGAGGGAAATAAAAAGGAACTAAACATCACATCAAATTATCCTTCTATCCTACACCAGTGGTTCTCAAATTGGCTGTAAAATGTTTGAGAACCCCAGCCCTACACAGTATAACTAATTGAGAGCAGCCCCATGCCCATAGACATGAAACCATGTGCAGCCACACATGCTTATTAACAGGCAGGACAACACGTGTCTGCGTTTTCACCACAGATTAAACAGGCTTCTGTTCTCACAGTGTCACTATGGCACTGGTATAATACACACACACACACACACACACAGCTGCTGATCTCCACACACAGACACACATTTATACGCATACACTTTTTGATGGAGTCTTGGATTATAACAGCTTGCTATGAGGAGCACAGAGGTCAAAGTCTGTCAGCTGAAACACTAAACTCAACAACCTAGCTGACAGCACACTAACAATAGGGCAAATTTTAAAAAATAAATTCACACAGTACTACTCAATATGTGACAGGCATCATGATATTTAGGTGTGCCATCAAACTGTGAGAACTACAAAATAAAAACACCTATTCACCTGCTTAAACACAAAGAGACTACAAAAGAGTGTATGAGACAGGATTGGCATATTTGAACTTAGCAAAAATAGCTAAGCTAGCCAGGTACCTACTGCACCAACAACAACGTCTCATAATATCCCTTCAACCTAGAATTTTTATTCAGGAACTCCGGATTGTCTCCTCAAGCAAAAGCTCAGCAAATGATGTGAAATCAACAAGGCTGCTCATGGCATGAACAGTAAACAAAGTAGCACCTGTTACCTTTAATTGAGTTATGATGTATATACACAAATATTTGATTTAGATCGATCATGACTACGGGCATATTTGACTTGTTAAATCGAACACTTTTTGCTTTAAAGTTTGCAGTCTTGAGGTAAGTCAAATGCGGCATTAGCTAACCTTCTCTCTCCAGCAGAAGCTGGACTATATAGCTACACCAAGTTCATTAACAAGTAAGCTAATGTATTATATTATCAGCGTTCATACAGATGCTTCATAATGAAACTCCAGGACTTTCAAGCACTATTTGTTTTTTGTTTCCAAGGACTATACAAGAACTGTCATTCAAACATATTATTATATATATTTTAATAATAAAAACACAACCAATTTTTATATGGCACCTTTTCCATGCTGGACTAAATTTGTGATTCCCAGACATTGCTTCGTCTTCATGATAACACCTATATAACCCAGGTGAGTGACAGGAGCACTGTTACCAACAACTTTCAATGGAAAGTTGCTAAAAGTTGCTGGATGATATCATGCGCTAATTAGCATATCAATTACATCATCGCATATTTCCATTCTGCCTAGTGTCGGCCCTTTACATCCGTTTACTTCTCTCCTACAACTCTGTGCTCATGTACTGTATTTTAATACAGCCGAATTCCCAACAAAGCTGTTCTCATTTACATATTTTTCTGTTTCTGTTGTCAGACAATGGAACAACTATGAAATAGTGACTGAAACACCAGCAGTCACTTTCCAGCTGCTGCTCCGCACTGTTAAAATCCTGATATATAACCACGGCGTCATCTGGCAAAAATCACCAGACACATTGATTATAGAGAACAGCTGTGCTGTGATGTTGGCAATATTTACATATAAAATTAACACTCTGTGAAAAAGTTTTTATATATATGTTTTTTTTTCTCTCCCTCACACTGAATGTGCTGCTCCTCTCTGCCCCTCTATGAATAGAGAAGCGAAGAGAAGGGTGTATCTGCGGGGGGAAAGCAGGACCTCATGCTCGCGGGGACGTTCTGGCCACTCTCCTCCACGGAAAGTAGCTAAGGTTTGTCCAAAAAGTCGCTAGATCGGTCACTACATGCTTTTTAGGTGCTTAAGGGGCCTGAAAAGAGGACCGGAGCGGTTTCTGTTCAAATGAGTTTATAGCGAGGGGAGAGGGAGAGTCTGCAGCAGTGAGTCATATCTTGAGTGAAAGGATTGTATCAGTGTTCTATCGAAAATAAATTGGTATTTTGTGGTTAGCACGTTCGCCTCAAACCGACAGGGTTGGGGGTTTGATTCCTGCCTCTTCCCTGTGTGTGCGGCGTTGGCATGTTCTCCCCGTACTGTGGGGGTTTCCTCCAGGTACTCCGCTTTCCTCCCCCAGTCCAAATACATGCATGGTAGGCTGATTGGCATTTCCAAAGTGAACGTAATGTTCACTTTGGAAATGGTGAACAGGTGTGTGACGGTGTATGGATCCTGCAATGGATTGGCACCCTGCACTGTGCCCCATTCCTTTTTTTTTTTTTTTTTAAAAAGGTAATTCATTTTCCATACACCAATAGCTGTCAATGACTACATTTACATGCACAACAGTATTCTGATATTAATCGGAATTTGGCAATATTCTAAAAAATATTGAGTCATATAAATGCCATAATCCGATTGACTGATTCAGATTAAGATAATATTCTAATTCCCCAAATTCTGATTTGATCCTACCCCTGGAATACGCCTGTTTTAATCGGGCATTTGTTGCATATAAACCTTATTCAAAAAAATTCAATGAAAGGAGATATATATGTGCATGCTCAGTCCGCAAGACTTGTGGGTAGCACCAGCTTCATGTTGAATCTCCTGGGAAATAACAGCAGGAAAGGACAAGTGCATGCACTATACAACAATCACCATGTATAGGGGAACATTCCAATGCCTTTACACATATAAACATTGTATTCGCAATATGGCAGCAACCCGAATATTTAATGGAGTTTGATGTGCATGTAAACGCAATTATGTCTCTTTTGTTCCGCTAGATTTACACGATTTTACATTTACATAATGCCAATCACATTCACACGTTTCTAAAGTGACAGGAAATAATGGTCAGTGATGGGTACACACACAGCTCTAAATTCTAATAAATGTTAGTTATCTCTACAGGCATGTATTTATTTAAGTGAAAATGTGAGAATATGCACAATCTCCAGTTATCATTTGAGTCACTCATACATGTCCTGTATTCACTGCTATCTCCATGGTGAAATTTCTGTCATTTTTAAAGATGGTTCAATGATCTTTCACTCTTTGTTATGTGCTGTACATGCTGAACATTCCATTATTAGCATCTGAAGGCTGAGAACTGTGCTCTAGAGCCTCACTGCTTTTCGTAATGTTTTGAGACTGGATGCAGCAGGAATGGGGCACGGTGTATGTTTGTGTGTGTGTGTGTGTCTTACCTCACGCTTAACAGGCAATGTCCCATCGCAAGTCCTTGTGGCTGCATCCTCGACTCTTTCCACTGAAGGGGTGCGCGCAAGATCAGAGCTGGAGTGTGTGAACTCCGGTGTGGACCGACGTCCATATCGCTTAGTGCCCTTTACAAAGCGAGGCTGCACCTCTGGGGAGACTGGAAAGCGAGAATCAGAAATCAGACAGATAAACACTTGCTGGACACTGAATACATGGTCTATATTTTAGACTAATCTAAAAGCCTGAAGCTTACAGGCACTGCTCTCAATTTATTTCTGATAAGCATACACAATGTTGCTAGTTTATTAGGTATCTGCAATTATCATTGATGATTTTATGAGGTTCACCTATCTTTAAGTGCACAATTACTGACTAAAGTCCATGACTTAGTATCCAGTTTGTCAGTGAGCCTGAACTCTCTCAATTATTAAAAAAAAAAAAAAAAAAAAAAAAAAGACAACCACAGGAGAACCACAGCTTCCAATATGAGTGCATCACTATAAAAACTATCCTGAAACCAGACCTGACAGGACCTAGAGTAAGACTTAAGCTTGAACGCTTTCCTTACTTTGTCACCGTCATCTATTTCAAGAGTTCCTTGTATAGAGTAATCCTCTTTAAGAATCTTAACCTTGTTTCCACATACCCAGACAGGAAACATCGTATTATGCATACACTTGCATGCACTTCTTACAGGATAACCTTCAGCACTGTGGCTATCACATGGCTAAGACCGCTGGTACAACTCAAACTGAGAGATTGGGCATGTGTTGATGTTTCTTTCTTTATTTTGCCCCAAATTATGTAAAGCTTAATATTCTTCTTACACATGACGAAAAACCAAAACACAAAACCAAAAGTAGACCATTTACCATTGAATAGGCAACACAAAAAATGACTCTGCTATTAACATATCTAAGGCTGCTTTAACACCTATAAGTCTGATTGCAGAGTCAGATTCAGAGCAGTATTTATTCATTTATATTAGGGATTGGTTCCCTTTTATACTTCGCATAATTAAATGAACCAAAAGCAAAAAAAAAAAAAAAAAAAAAAAAAAAAAACACCAGCCAAACAAAAAAACCTGGGGGACAGACATGCAAGGCTGAAAACGTCTTTCATTCATTGGTTGGAAATATGACATATTATATAACCTTCCGTTTGAGGATGCCCCACAGATGCTCAATAGGGTTTAGGTCTCTAGACATGCTTGGCCAGTCCATCACCTTCACCCTCAGCTTGTTTAGCAAGGCAGTGGTCATCTTGGAGGTGTGTTTGGGGTTGTTATCATGCTGGAATATTGCAAATTGATCATGCTCTGCTTCAGTATGTCACAGTTCATGTTTGCATTCATGGTTCCCTCAATGAACTGTAGCTCCCCAGTGCCGGAGGCACTCATGCAGGCCCAGACCATGACACTCCCACCACCATGCTTGAGGGTAGGCAAGACACACTTGTCTTTGTACTCCTCACCTGGTTGCCGCCACACACGCTTGACACCATCTGAACCAAATAAGTTTATCTTGGTCTCATCAGACCACAGGAAATGGTTCCTGTAATCCATGTCCTTAGTCTGCTTGTAAAATAAATAAATTAAATAGATTTTTAAAAATGCCAGAGATGGCACTAGAAAATTAGCCATCACTTATTTATTTGTCTGAGACTTAGGCAAGGCTGACTCACAAATTAATACTCTCAGTAATTCAGTTCGCCGACACATGCTGTCAAAATACCTTAGCCTGTTTTAAAGGATTAGAAACATGTTACTCACATTATTACCTAAATACCGCCACCACCATGTTTCAGGACCACTTGCCCTGGACATTGGACATGCACTGGACATTTTAAAGTAGGTGAAGCTCAGCTCAATCTCTGGGTTATTCTGATTGTCTGTCTGAACCTCTAGTCAGTGTAACTATAGAGACGCGACAGCAAAAGTCCACTTAGACATTGGTTAAAGTCCATCTCATTACCATCAGACAGTTCAAGCTAATGAGAAAGAACTACGCTACCACACAGACAGGGTACTTCAGTAAGAGAGCCAGGCTTTAATCATTTGATTTTTTAAAAATAACACAACTTAAATACGGTCATTAAACTTCAAAACAGACACATAGAGGATGATGTTACCTGGTCGAGGAGGGTTTTCTTTAGCTAGAGTCTCTTCATTGGAGGAAAGCACCAGAATCAAAGCGTTCTTAAATTGCTCAAATTCAACCTGCAAGATAGAAACACAATGCCAGTATTCAACATGCATAGTGAATTTAATAAGGAACGCAGGTGCACAGCTGAGGCCTTGAGAAGATTTCAAGGGTAAAAAAAAAAGGCTCGCTCATATTCAACCTTCTGAAAGTGACCTTTATAGCTAATGGCAGCTAATGTGTAAAGTGCTGAGTCGCTCTGCAGCTGTTCCCCTGTGAAGAGAAAAGATTAAAGATCCCTGCTAAAATCGGACAAATCATCTCAAACACGACTATTAATTAAATCCCGGTTGCCTGGTGACTAAGGAAACTGTGGGTGTAGCCCGAATGATTTGGGGAGCAACAGCTGCCCCAGACAATAACACACACTTCTGCATATGGAGGTTCCCTTTGTGGATTATAGCACTCTTATAACAGTAGAGGGAGGGGGGTGCGGGGCGAATGGTAGACGCTGTGCAAGTGCGAGAGCGTGTCTCTTTTGAGGTTCACTCCATTGTTAAGCAAGAATAAAGAATCAGTGATCCTCAACAAGTGCTCTTCCCCCACATTAGCAACAAAACATTGCTCCAATCTATCACACATGTATGCTATATAAGGGGCAGAGAAAACAGGATAAAAGTGAGCACAAAGGATTTGCTCGAAAAACGTGGTAGAATTAGATTTAAATTCAAAGAAAGATCACAGCAAGGAAAGAACTGATTTCAGTTCACTTTGCATAAATGTCCTATTGACTCTTTTGATTGATAACCCTGCAAAAAACACACTCCTTTTCAAGTTTATAGACGTCCTACAGCGTGCATTTGGCATATATCGATTCTTACCCGTTGGTCCTGTGTGTCGAATAATGTGTGTAGCAGTGTGTGTAGCGCTTGATCAGCCAGCTGTAGGGCGTGACAGAGCTCGGTTATCTCCTCTGGGCTTAGTGAACCAGCACCGCTCCCATCGAAACTCTGAAAGACTTCCCTTAAGCGCTCCTCATGCTGATCCCTCTGATCTCCCTCTCCATCCATCAGACTGCCCTATATGAAAACGTACACAAAGTTATGGGATATCATAATCATATTGTTAAGAAATGGAAACCAAACACTCTTAAGATGTAGGGTGCAACTGGATTGGTACTGGATCAGACTGGACATGTTTCATATCCTGAATACTGTTGATCTGTGATGCTGATTGACATGATGTGGAATCTGCACATCAATATGACAACATCATGCCTGTGATGGTTTGCATAACACAACCAAACCGTACAGGATTTTGCAGAATTTTTGTGATTGTTGCGGACCATGATTTTGCTGTGGCTTTTTTCAAACTTTGATTTTGTCAAATGCCTTAAAAGGTTTTTTTTTGTTGTTGTTACAAAACACCAGAGATTTCCAATTGTATCTGCAAAGGGCTGTCATGCATGACTAGCATGAGTCACACCTAATTTCACTTGTTAGTTAAATCAGTTGAATTAATTGACTGAGGTCTTTAGTTATTAGGTGCGAGTTATCAGTTATTATGTGTGGCTTCTATTTGGCTGGAATGAAAACCTGCTGCCACACCAGTCCACTGAGGGTCGAAATGGATACACAATACTGCAAAATGGCAGCGATACATTTACAGAACACGTGGTTTCTATCATTTTTAACTAATGAGTCTATTAATGTCACAGAAGTACTGATTATTACTCAGGATACTCACAGAAAAGTGCATTGCATGTAATTTCTCATATCTTCAGCATTATACTGTCCAACCCTACATATCAGACAACATAAAAAAGCAAATCTGAGAAGATGCACCTGTACATTGTATAAACTTCTTATAAGACATTGACTGATGAGAGAGAAGTCTGGCAACATTCATACATCTGTTCACAGGAAAATGAGATCAACTCCTCTCAACTCTCAAAAGTATGCACGCACACAAAGATTATTGGTGTCCGAATGTGAGTGAGAACATAAGATGGCACAGAGCCAGAGTGGCCCATCTATGCTGGGTCAATAATTGTAAGCTAAAGCAACAGGAGTTAATAGGCAGAGACAACAGGCGAGGTTTCCTCTGACTAATCAACATGAAAACTTAGTAATGCTCATATTATTACTTTAATCCCATTAAAGCTTCGCAAATGATTCCTTATGCAATTAGATGAGCACGTTTGTCAAATTATTACCCGTGACATGGTTATGTAACTCTTCAGAATGTTTGCCAGATCATATGATTTGGGCTTATACTGTAGGTGATACAAAAAGGAAGCCGATATACAGGAGCAGACAGGAAAAGTCATGGAAGGTAAATGACCCGAAGCCGATCCTTGAGCAAAACAGTCAGAGCCATTATGGTACTGCCTTCAGAGTGACACACAAATACATGTTTAAGTTCAGCTAAAAGTAAAATATACACAATTTCCCACTTACTCTAAATTTAGTCCACCAACCAATCCATGTTTACTGTCTATAGTTTGCTTCTTTCGTACTGACTTGTAGGTATGGGAATAAGATTACCAAAAAGCAATTGCAGACTTGCCTCTAAAGCCTATTGCTTTACTCAGTTACTCCAGTTCTACATAAAATACTCATTCATTCATTCATCTTCAGTAACCATTTTATCCTGGTCAGGGTTACAGTGGCTCCAGAGTCCATCCCCAGAACACTTAGCGAAAGGTAGGAGAACACATCCAGGATGGAACATCAGCCAATCACTGGGCACCATGTACACACACATTCAGACATTCATTAACACCTAGAGGTAATTTAACATAGCTAATCAGCCTGCGTGCATGTTTTTGGACAGTGGGAGGAAACCGAAGAACCAGGTGGAAACCTACATGAAACCTAAGACAGTAACCTGATCTCAGGATTGAACTGAGGACCATGGAGCTGTGAGGTGCCTATACTACATAAATAAACAATTTCATGAAATAATAAAAATAAACCCATACTTACAAAAGAAAAAAAGAAGAAAAAAAACCACAACACAAGTCAAGTTTTGTTTCATACCTCCTACCAGAGTCTGATACTAAACTCCTACATATAAGCATATAATGTTTTTATGCATGGTCATAGAAACCGCATAAATCTACTGAGATTACTGAAAAACTCAAAGCAGTTTAATGTTTGATGATTTAATACAAAAGCTTAAATGGTAACTACAGCAACATTCGCCTTGTAGCACTAGTGCAAACCTGAAGAAGAAACGTGAAAAGTCTTCACTGTTCAACTACATTTATGATGAGAAAACATTTGTATAAGTTTTGGTTAAATGCAAAGTATGTCACATGATGGTCTAACAGCTCTTACATAAAGGACAAAGTAAAAAATGAACCACAATAAAATCAAAAAGCTACAGGTGTGTGTGTGGGGCTGTGTGTAATTTCTTTTTGGAGTGTACTGTGTGTTTTCTATGCACGTGTATATGTGTGTGTGATCAATAGGGAGACACCTGGCCACTCAGTTCTCTTCAAGGACCACTGATGCTCACTGAAGAGGAGCAGCTGGGCTTTAAAACCCACTCCACGTGCATGCTGTGTGTGTGTGTTGAGAGAGTAGACACCCTTTGTTGTTGCTTCAGCCACTGTAGTATAGCTCCCACCCCAACACACACAGACAAACACACACTGAATATACAAACTCATTTAAAACAAAGGAAAAAAATGCAATGACCGATCCATAATATATAACAGACCATGTCTTTGGGGTGAGTCTCATACCAATATAAGATCATAAACAATCTGACTAACTATTCCATCATGATGTCAGAGAAAATATCTGGGGGCAAGCAACATCTGAAATGTAGCTACATTTTTTATAATAAAAAAAGGCTGTATTTGAATCATCACCACAATTTTTATGGCTTCCCTAATTAATATCATAATCAACTGTGTTCTTAGATAAAGCTAGCAAATTTCCTAAAGTTAAATAGCATTTTATTGACTGGTGGTGTTAATTTATATACTATTGTAACACATTTACTTATTTATTTATTAGTGTGTGAACTTCATAAATACATAATAAGTGCAAAACTGTTTTCTGTTATTTAAAAAAAGTATAATGCACAATGAACTATTTTGTTCCTAAATTGGCTGAATAATAATTGCAATGACAATATTGAGCAAAATAATCTATATGATCATTTTTAGCTATTACTATGCAACCTGATATTTTCACAAAGTAGAACCTTGGCTGGCACTTTGATTGACAGCTGTCTGAGTGAGGTCACTAACAGTGAATAAGAGTGTTATAGTCAGAAGCGCACACACACATGCCTGCAACAACTGTAATTACATTATACCCATCACATCCAAATCTCACAGCACACACGGTCATTTATATATTCCATGGTTATAAAGTAGGGATGGGCGATATCTTATCGTTTTCGATATACCGGTAGAAATTCTCCCCACAATAAGAATTAGTCTTCCAGCAATGAAAACGATAAAGCCTAGTTGATGAAGTATTTCTGTGTGTGACCCATTCGTAGCTCACATGCAGAGTGAAAACAACAACGGCGAAAGGTGGACGTGAAGCCGAGGAGGAGTTTATCACTAAAAGAGGTGATAGTTTTACAAACTGGAACTGGTTTGATGACAGAAAATCAGTTTTTCTTTTAGATCAATGTTTGTGTTTCTGAGACTCTCAAGATCACAGCTACACCTGTAGCTAAAAACAGTGGTGAACGGTACTATATTTATATCATCATCATCACGGATATCGTGATCACAATAAATACCAGAAAATATTGTGATATATTTTTAAGTCCATATCATCCCTCCCTATGGCAAATTCTCCTGTAGTTACAAACATGCAGTACCCATGAAGATAAGTGTGTGTGTAACAGCGGGCCATAAATGTCCAGCCATCAAAACCAAGCTTTATCTCCTGAGTGTATTTACACTGTTGGAAAGCAGAATTTTTTTTTTTTTATATAGTCTGGTAATGTTTACAAAAAAAATCAGTTGATCAGTGTGTGTTCAGTGAGCCGAACACTTACTGCTCATTAAACAGAAGCCTGACAACAAATGGAACAAAACAATGTATAAAGAAAAAAAAACATTAAACACTATCTGCCTGGAACAGCACCGTTCCAGCTGAGGAGTCTTTTGTTATTAACTGAAAGGCAAGCTATGCTTTTAATAATAGCTTCTCCTGAGTTTATATTAACATTTTCATGTGCAATGTCACATGAACAGAGCCCCCCATTTCTTTTTTACTTGGTCTGGAATTTCATACAAGGTATCAAGTAATGGATTTTTTTTTGTTATTTTTAATATTTAGATCCAACTACCATGTTGAACTGAGACTTTTTTGACGTTATTTTACATTACATTCCTTTTCATATTTAGTTTGTTTTCTACCACAGGGATAATTATTAATTTACAAATGAAGTCACAGAAAGCTAATCAAAGGGAACATACAAATCCTCCCTGCTGAAAAAACAAAACCACAATAGAAACCATCACAGAAACTCTAATGGTTTCCACTACAAATACCATTACAAACCATCAGCTAACCATTTAAACATCATCATTATTGATCCTTAATGGTATCCACTAGTCATAACATGCCAACAACAGAAGGCAACAAATCACCAGTAGAGACCCATAGGGACCATTAAAACCAATACAATTCCCATTATAACCATTTAAATCATTACAAGTTATAAAGGGGTTTCAACTGGGGTTTGTTTCCCCCCAGCAATTACTTGTACTTTCAACAGTTAAGTCGAATTATAGTATGGGGTGGGAACACAGACTTTAACCAACAGGACTGACCAAGTATAGTGATAACTCAGAAATACCGGGGGATTAAGTACTAGAGGTTAACAAACCATGGGTTAACATGTTTCAATAAGTTCAAGTCATTAAAAAGAAAACTAACAAAAGGGAAGTCCAAACCCACTTTAAAAACTCCTAGAAGCAGAAGGAACTATTGCGTCCATAGAGACGAATAACTTCCGCTGTCCAAGAGCAACACACTAATAATAATAATAATAATAATAAGAAGAAGAAGAAACAGACTAAGTCCTGAAGTGCACACTACACTAATAAACTTGATGTACAATAGGCAGTAAGCTTACACTAGAATATAACTAAGCGGATTATTACAGCCGGTAGTTTTTGGGCCTCATATTCTGATTCTACTTGTTTGAGGTTTTTATTAGTATTAGTGCTTTTTATTATTATTTTTTTTTTTTATTTATTTATTTTTTAACTATTATTAAAAGCAGAAACCGGGATGCTGACGTTAGTAATACCGGAAACGACAGACCCATGATTTAAGAGTTCTGCTTGGAGAGCGAGTCAATTTTCAAATCTAGCGCCCAACACTGCGGTGAACACGACCTCGAGATAATCAGCTTTCAATTCCAACCCAGTGTCCACATTGTAAAGTTATTAAAATAATTTTAAATCGCAAAACATACCCACTCCTCTCAGTGTGAGCTTTCACACACACACACACACACTCTCCTCTGCTTCGCTGTTGAAAAAAAAATCTCGACAGAATTGTTCACTTATGGGGGAAACGCATCCAGAACCAGAGATATGTCTCCTCACAGCGCGGATTAACGGTCATGCACACAAACACAGTCCTCACACGTTTCCGTTCACGGTGGGATTAATCCAACTGTTACTGAGCTGTAAGAGCTACAGGTCACTTCATCTCCAGCTGAGGGGTTGCGACTGAACCTTTTTCTTTTTTTTTTAAAGGGAATTTTGAAGCACTCTTCAGAAAGGAAGGGGAGGGACGCAGAGACAGATTGTCCTCTAGCACCGCTAATGGCTGATCTGAAACAGTGCAGTGTGAGCATCTGTACACAAAGTATCAACACTAGCTGGGTTTACATGGACAACAAGAATCCACTCTTGATCCGATTAAGACCATACTCTAATTAAGAAACTATCATGTAAACAGCAATTTTTACTTACCTTAATCTAATTAAGGTCATAATCGAAGTAAGCAATAATCTAATTAAGACAGGTGGAGTACTCCTGTTTGAGTCGCATTATCGACGTGTATTACAGACATGTAAACACCTTAATCACGTTATGAACGTCGTGTGGGAGTTTTCACCGGAGTTTGCGACAGGACACGATCACACACGGCAGTTTTACGTTTTACGGCGAACAAGAGAGTTCGGTCGCGTCCCAAATCGCATACTTTCCTACTATAGGCCTGTAGAAGGGAAAAATTACATGTATCTCGGCTAACTACGCGATTTGGGACACACACACGGCTTCAAACAGCTGTCTATTAGCACGTATAGCATGACAAATAATTAACTGCCCTTAAAGCGTTCGTAATTTTTATATATATATATATATATATATATATATATATATATATATATATATATATAAACACCCAAAAATGTATATGGTACCTTAACGAAGACGAACTGTATGCTGATACGTGAAATTCTGGAGGGACGTCTGACGGCGTGGCGCGGTGACGTAATGACGCGGGCTGTTAATCTAATTATGTTCTAAAACATGTAAAACGGGAACATGACAGGAGTATTCTAAAAGCGACTCACGTGAACACCTTAATCACATTATTATCTTAATCAGAGTAAGGTCAGTAATTAGATTACTGCTGTCCATGTAAACGTAGTCACTGTTAGAGTATTAAGATTTACCGTGGGCAATTATTAGATTTTTTTTTGTAGATGTGCACTTATTGGCTGTAGTATATTAAGTGTTATGGTATTAATGTTATGGCACTCTACCTGTCAATAGATAGGCATATCTCATCAACACGATCACACTGACATCTCAATGACTGGATCAGTGTCACTGCTGGGATGAGCACTCTCTGTCAACCAAAAATATCCAGCTAACAGCAGGCCTGATGTCAGAAACTGGCACTAATGAAGCACTAGAAGATGATCAACACAAATTTTGTATGGGAAAAAAAGACAAAATGTAGTCTGTACTGTACATCTACAAACATATATTCTCTCTCTCTCTTTCAATTTGTTTGTTTACTGCATTTTAATGCAATGTCAGGAAGGCTATATCAGGGTGAGTAGAAGGTAAACAATACCAGATATACAATTTACAAAACTACATTATATAGTACAATATAGAAATTATTAAAAGGTCTCTTCTGGTACCTAAATACAACTGAGCAGTTGAGAGCCTACCAATGGCGCCTTGGTAGAGCTTGGCTTTGAACTCACAACCTTATGACCAGTAGCCTAACATCTTAACCACTGAGCTACCACTCTCCCATGCTGTTATAAAACCTATGTTTCTATTAAACATGTCTCTGAACAACCCGTCATCTAATAGTAT
Organism: Ameiurus melas; assembly: GCA_012411365.1. Taxonomy (NCBI): domain Eukaryota; kingdom Metazoa; phylum Chordata; class Actinopteri; order Siluriformes; family Ictaluridae; genus Ameiurus; species Ameiurus melas. The sequence continues at coordinate 24,683,554 of CM022755.1, read as the reverse complement.
CAAAGGTTTTACATAATGGGGGGATTTCACCTGTCAATAGAAACCTGTGTCAGAGTCTTGAGTGTCCCAGCCGGCATCTGATGAACACAGCTTGGTTGTACCTAGACTTATAGTTAGGAGAGGATCTTCTTTGTATACTGGGGTTACTAAGTTGAGATGTATGTGCACTCCTGCTGCCTTATGTGATCCCAGTACCTAATCCTGACACACTTCTACTGCTATAGCTCACATTGTCTTAAGGGCATACCTGATTCTTCCTGATGCTCTGCTTCTATCTGTATCTTCTGCACCTGTGACTAACTCTCTACTCTAGTGGATGATCCCACATGGATACCCTAAAGACGTGCAGTTCCAAAAAACAGTTTATGCAAGGGCATCACACTTGTTTCAGTAGGTAATCTCATAGAGATACTGTAGACTTGTACCTAGGAACTGCTGTTGTAAGCATAAATCTTGTCCTGTGCTCAACCTAGGGCTTTTATTCATAATATGCTCATAATGTGTTAAGTGTGTTATAATTGCTGGAGCCATATCTCCCTGCAGTTCTCGCATGGTTTCCCATTGATGCTAAACAGGTTTGAGTTTGGCTAGTACCTAGATGCTAAGCAGGGTTGAGTTTGGCCAGTACATAGATGGGAGAGTTCCTAGGGAAAACTAAAGTTGCTGGAAGTAGTATTAGTGAGGCCAGAAGGGGGTGCTCTCTCTGTTGTCTCTGTGCGGCCTAATGCCTCAGTATAGTGATGGGGACACTACAGTATAATGTAAAAACAGCAAAGACTTTTGTATGGGATGTTAAACTGAGGTCCTTAGTCTCTGTGGTCATTAAAAATCCCAAGACACTTATGGTAAAAGAGTAGGGGTATAACCCTGGTTAAATTCCCCCATTGGCCCTTATCTATCACGGCCCCCTAATAATCCCCATCTCTGAATTGGTTACATCACTGTCTCCTCTCCACTAATGGTGTGTGGTGTGCGTGCTGGCACACTATGGCTGCCGTCACATCATCCAAGTGTATGCAACACACTAGTGGTGGATAAGTAGATTCCCCTCCATACAATGTAAAGTGCTTTGATTGTCTAGAAAAGTGATAAATAAATGTAACTGTAACTAAAAGGACGGACAGTATGAGTTGTACGAGATTACAACGATTTATAATCCCACTATCCAGTGTCACCCAGAAGATTCTCAGGGTATTTTCCTCACCATGTTGCCTCTGGCTTCCTCATTAGGGATCTAAATATATTTCAGTTTACAACAATAGTTATTGTTAAAAGCACTATACAAATAAAAGTGAATGAATTGCATTGATGGTGGACCAACACTGTAAATGTGTCTAATAATGTGGCCAGTAAATGTACCCAGTGTTTACCTCAGTGTAGCATCTGCACTTGAAACACTGGTGAATCTGGGTTGGCAAATTGTACATAGCAATAAGTTACAGATGGCCAAATGTTCAATCAGTTGCTTGAATTTGTCAAGGCATTGTATTTCTTTTTTGTTTTTATATTGTATGTTTCTATATCTACAGTACATTTGTGGTTGTGGTTGTGTCATTCTCCCATGGCTGTTTCTGTCCCTAAAAGCCCTGCCTAGCTGAGGTTTGTGTGACCAAACAGGCTTATCTCAATTCACTCTAAAAACTGTTCTGGGATCAGTTGTAGTTTTTGTACTGTGTCTGTGTCATGGCACATGGAAACTCTCATGGTATCAGCTGGTGTGAGCTTGGGGGAGGAGTGTGTGCCATGGAGACAGGCAGGTAAGGTAAAGATGATCTGGCCCTAAAGTCCCTGATGATATAAGCAGGTCTCGGTAATCTTCACTGTGATTCACCAATCACCCGTAAGCTGCGGTGAGCATCAATGTGGATACATGAATTTAAAAGGACCTGCTACTATAATCACCTGCATCCCAAATTTCCTCTTGGGGATCAATAAAGTCTATCTATCCATCTATCCAGCCATCCGTCCATCTATCTATCTATCCATCCATATATCCATCTACCTATCTATCTGGTTTTAAAATTGCATTATTTCAACAACACATAATCATAGAATCATAGAAGATTGATGATTTCAGATTGCATAGATTATTGAACAGAAAATGTATAGGTTGACCCTGTTTTTTTTTTTTGTTTGTTTTTTTAGGTCAAAAACTGTATATTCATCTTTGTTAATCAAAATAAATAGGGTGATATGGTCATTTTTGGGGGCTTTAATTGTATTTTATATTTATACAAATTATAAAATAAATACATCTGTAAATAAAGAAACTTTTTTTTCCAACACGATAATAACCCAAAGTACAAATCCAAGTCAACAAAAGGAGTGGCTTCAGAAGAAATAGATAAATGCTTTGCAATGGTTTTGTCAGAGCTCAGATCTAAATCCTATGAAAAACCTGTGGAATTACTTGAAGAGGGCTATGCACCCGAGATCCCCTCACAATTTGATAGATCTGGAGCATTTTTGCAAGGAAGAGTGGAATAAATTTGCCAAAACAAGATGTACAAAGTAGGAACATCCATCCATCTTATACCACTTACTCCTTTTCAGGGTCACGGGGGTACTTGGAGCCTATCCCAGGGAGCATCGGGCACAAGGTGGGGTACACCCTGGACAGGGTGCCAGTAAGTAGTAACATTCTTCTCCAAAAGACTGAGTGCTGTGTGTCAAGCAATGTAATTTGCTTTTTGGTTTACTGACCACAAAATCAAGGTCCTGCCATGGCCATCCCAGTCCCCTGACTTGAAATTTATAGAAAACCTGTGGGGTGAACTGAAGAGGATAGTCCACCAGCATGGACCTCGAAATGTGAAGGATCTGGAGAGATTCTGTATGGAAGAATGGCCTCAGATCCCTTGCTATGTATTCTTCAAACTCATCAGACATTATAGGAGAAGACTCAGAGCTCTTATCTTGGCAAAGGGCGGTAGCACAAATTATTGACCAAAAGGGTGCCAATAATTGTTGCACATCTATATTTAAAGATTTAAATATAGATTTAAAGATTCATTTTTTGTAAACCTGTGTTTTGTTTGCCGTTGTTTGATATCCATAAGAACAGAGTATTTTTGAGTTATTTAAACAAAAGGTCAAAAGGTTAAACAATAAAGACAAATTTTCCCCATGTTGATCTGTCTTGTAGCCTATTTAAATTCCACTATTTGCTTTGCAATGTCACTCATTGCTTATTTGGCACCAATATCATAGCAACTATCATTTTTGTATGCTAACTAAATTAGCTGCATTTATATTCTAACTACAGTCAGGTCTCAGTGTTCCTGGGACAAAATAGTGCAGGGGTGTAAGTGTCATTATTTGTCTGTGTGAATACTTGTTGCTTAGTAGCCATGCTTGTTTTCTGCTTCACCATGTTAGTGTTGGATGGGAGTAGACAGTACATAACAGGGCTAACAGGTTACTGACTGTTTACAAAATATTAAGAGTGCGGGAATATGCACATGCAAATACTTTATTTGTAAAGACAACATGAGTAGGTCTGACATATGACGCTTGCATAGCGGTCCAGTGTGACAACATTATGCCACTGATTATATAACTGCACCTGACCTTGATATGAAGGTAGAGAGTGAACTAGCAATGTTTGGTAGGTTTGGTGGGCTAAAACCTTCAAACATGCACAGAAACCATTACAACCTTATTGAGAAAAAAAAAAACAATAGAAACCATCACACAAATTCTAATGGTTTCCACTACAAATACCATTTCAAACCATCAGTTAACCATTAAAAGAATTCCCATTCCCACTATTGGTCCATTAGGGGATAATGGTATCCACTAGACATAACATGCACGAAACTACAGTAGAGACCCACAGGGACCATTACAGTTTCCATTAAAACCAATACAATTGTTTTACTGTTTTTTTTTCATCTGGGAAGGTATACCAGCACAGAGGCTTGCTATCTTTTGCAACATTCTTGGACCATTTGTGACTAGCTGCTTTTCACTTGTTTAAAGTATTATGGTTATCTTCAGTAATTGCTTTATCTTGGTCATGGTGGATATGGAGCCTAGTATCACTAGTATTCACTAGTATAGTACTACTCAAGACCGATCTTGAGACCACAAATCTGTGGTCTTGGTATCGGCATAAAATTTTCTGAATTTTTTGGTCTTGTCTTGGTCTCAGTCTACAAAGACTTGAAATATTTTTTCGACACCATGTGAGACCATAACATCATGTCCACGAACAAATACTTTGTAAGGTTCCTGTTACAGTACAAAATGAAAATGTCTATCTCTGCACATGCAGTTATATACTGTAGCAGCTGTAAATTTCAAGTGACTACATTTCAAAATAATATAGAACAAGTAATCCACCAACCCCACCCCTCTAATAGTGCTTGCTGTATGAGCTCTCTGAAGAACCAAACACAATGCCCTTACACACCTACACGTAATTGTGCAGCTGTCTTTTGCAGTCTTTGGCGCCATCTGCTGTTTAATGGTGTGTGGCTGTCTAGTTTCCAGAACGTTCCCTGACCCTAACTGTAACCCTAACCCTAACCCATAGCCCTGCACAAAGAGACAGCAATACAGGCAACTCCTAAAAAACAAGCATATTTCAGAGCATGACAGTGACAGACTCTCTCTCTGTGTGTGTGTGTGTGTGTGTGTGTGTGTGTGTGTGTGCGTGCGCATGTGTGTTGCATCTGTAGGACTACTTAAATTTACCTTTGTACAGTAAAGCCATTATTCGGTTATATTAATCAAATGCTGACATGTTAACTATATACATATTAATATATAGGGATCCCACTGATGAAATCCATAATACGACTTCTTAGGAAAGTAAGAAACTGGTGTGAATGTGAGTTTTTACTGAAGACAACACACACTTTGTGGGGGAAAAAGCTGCCACTCGTCTGTTTTAGTTAAGCTAAAGTTGACATGCACACTTTTATTTATTTATTTATTTTTATCATTGCTACTTATTGTATGTAACATCTTTTTCTTGGTATTTACATTTTCATTTTTGCACAAGTTTGTCCATTTCAAACAATCAATTTTATTCTATTCGTTAATATTAAATTAATTCACTGTGGAAAATGATGCAAGGAAAAATTAAGTCTTCAGTTATGAGGCTGATCAAATGCTTCAAGAAAAATGTAGAAGAAGAAGAAGAAGAAGAAGAGAACAAGAAACAAAAGCTCGGTACTGATTTCGATGTCTGTATTTTTAAGGTGGCTCAACTCTGTTTAAAGCCTAAGCATTACTGTCATTTAAAACTCTAAATGAAATCAGCAGAAGGTAGTTCAAGCTCTTTTACAGTCTTGGTCACATTCTCCGGATCCTGCTGGCTCACACCATTGTAAGGATGAGCAGATAGATACTAATGGAGTGACCTCTAGCTCTGTGCGACATGTCTCCTTCATGAATGAGCAGAATGCACGATTCAAGATGAGGCCTCTTAAAGAATACGCCAAAGATCTTAGCGTTGTTTCGACTACCGCTGGAACAAAAAGTGTTCCCCAAATGAAATTAATAACAGCCTCCTGCTCCTTGTGTCCACTTTCCTATACATCACAGACTTCATAGATACATGAGAAGATGCCACTACGAGCTGCATGTGAAACTGACTGACCCGATTATGTTGTACATTCTGGCACCCACAATAAGCTTCAACTTTCAGCTAACATCCTCTGGTACTCTCCTCACTAGCACCTCTCAACAACAAATGTGGAAGGAACTGGACACCTGCTTAGATTGTGAAAAGAGTTTTCTTCATCAGAGAGCTCTACAAAGACACAAGCGCATTCACACAGGAGAGAAGTATACCGTTATTTCGGTCATGGTGGATATATAGCCTAGTATCACCAGTATTCACTAGTATTGTAGTACTCACTTAAGACCGATCTTGAGACCACAAATCAGTGGTCTTGGTATTGCCATAAACCTTTTGGTATAAGAAATATTTTTTCGACTTGAAATATTTTTTCTACACCATGGGAGATCATAACATATCAGTGCTCAGAGTGTGGGAAGAGTTTTAATCATGACACTGCTTTCAAACGACACCGGCTCATTCACACAGGAGAGAAGCCATATCTCAGTGAACAGTGTGGGAAGAATTTCACTCAGCAGGGTGTTTACCGACAACACCAGCACATTCATAGCGGAGAGAAGCCATAGTACTGCTCACACTGTGCAAGGAGTTTTACTTATTCAAAAACATTTAAGTGTGACATAAGTGTGCTATTACTATACAGAGCCAGCTTCTGATACTTGAATTCACACTAGCAACACTTAGAAGTCTTTTCTTATTCTGCTATAAATTTTTCAACCCGACTGCAAGGCAAGTAAGAGTCACAGTATGTTTATGTTATGTGCTTGTTCAACTAAGTTATTGTCTCAATAGTAAAAACCTACTCAGGGAATTCGATGGCGGATAATGCATATAATCTAAGGTTAATAATAAACAAATTAAGAATGAGTGAAACAGTTGATTCTCTTTTTATTGAACATTTACAGAAGAAGTCACCAGCGTCAATGCTTTGTAACAGTGCTCGGTATTTTTCCACCAAAGGAGAGTCTTCAGAACAACATATGCATACCATTAACAATGTTTACATGCACATCAAATTCCGTCCAAGGTCAATATTGAGGTTGCAGCCAGATTCCGAAACTATGTTTATATGCATACTGATATCAGAATATTCCTGTATACATGGTTGCTGTCTACACATGCACTTTTCCTTTCCTGCTCTTATTTCCCAGGAGATTCAACATGCTGCCAAGCGGCCACTGTTGGGCTCTTGAGCAAGGCCCTTAACCCTCCCTGCTCCAGGGTGCTGGTTGACCCTGCACCCTGACCCCAGCCTCCTGACATGCTGGGGTATGCAAAGATACAATTAGATTAGATTTCAGAAATTCTGAGATCCTACAAAGTAACCAGGAGTAGACCACAGTAGACACTTCACCAGTGCCTCCAGAATGGAGTTGAATATGGGTTTCAATCATGAGTGTAGTTTTAGTATGACAGGACGATGAACCACAGCAGTGTTACAGCATAGTATAGAGCAGAGGGTTTTTTTTTAACTAAAGCCCCGCCAAGCCTCCCCTATCATGTGGCATGCCCCACCCCCCCATATTGGAGGAGAACAGGTATAATGATTATCTATTCTATATAAAATATCTCTCTCTCTCTCTCTCTCTCTCTGTGTGTGTGTGTGTGTGTGTGTGTGTATATATATATATATATATATATATATATATATATATATATATATATGTGTGTATATATATATATATATATATATATATATATATATATATATATATATATATATATATATATATATATATATATTATATATATATATACACACATACACACCCCAATCTTGATTGTGCCCTGCGATGGAATGTCCAGGGTGTACCCCGCCTTGTGTCCGATGCTCCCTGGGATAGGCTCCAGGTTCCCCCGCGACCCTGAAAAGGAGTAAGCGGTAGAAGATGGATGGATATATACCTAATCTACAATCTTTTTTTGATATATAGATACATAGATAGATTTTTTTTTTTGCTTTTGTGTTTTTAAAAAAAACTTTTTTAATTACGTTTCATAATTTTTTTCAAATAACTTTTATAAAAGTATATAATGGGGGGATGGGGGGGGCGATTTTTTGAAAAACAAAGTTGCTAAGTCGGCAACACTGGTCTGCACTGACAGCTAGAGAAAAGGCAGCTAAACTCCGCCTCTCCCCAGCAAAAAGAAAATACAGAGGGAGAGGGAAAGAGGAGCTTTCTATTTATGCACATTCTACTTGAAAAGCAATAAAATACACTGAGTACCCAAATGATGTCCTGTCTGTTTTTTTCCTGAAAAAATTTGCACCTCTCTTACAATCTCTCCACGTCCTCAACCAGGGGGACGTGCCCCCCAGGTTGAGAACTAGAGGTACAGTATGTGTTTGATGATCTGCTGCATCCTCAGTGTTTTGCCACAGTGGGTTTATAGCCTGTGTGTTAAAACTTTAGTATCTCCACCAAACAGACAGTGTGTGTGTATGTGCATCTGATTCAGGGCTTCAAAATTACACTAACATTATGCAGTAAAATGGACATTTCATGCCATGGAATGGGACGGAATTATCCTAAAGCAGCACACTGATGCACACTCATATATAACCTATTTCACATCACAATTATAGTATTCCCTATATATAAATATTAAAAGATTTGGAAAACTACTCATCTGAAATCAATTTGTGACCAATTTAAAAAAAAAAAAGTATTAGGTTAACTGTTATTAAACTGTAATATAATATCACTATGGTTAACCTATTAAAATTTACCACTCATTTAGCTGATTTGCTAATTCAATGCAAATACTTCCCTCAAATGGCCTGAAATATGGGTGGGTCTAAAAAAAATCTCATTCAGGAAAAAAGCATGGTAAAAAACAACTTTTAGCTTTGAAATGCATTTTGCACTGTATTTTAACCCTGTTTTCAATACAGAGGGTTGAATATGTTAAAAATCTAAAAACATCAATGACCAGTAAGAGATGTAATGTACAGTGAGCATATACTGTATATTGTAACAGTAAATCACTATATGAAACATAACGTGTGCGTTCAAATCTTGTGGAGCGCCCGCACAGTTTCTTCGATCGCTTCTCGTGGCTCATTGGGAGGAGGGATCTTCAGGTCAGTTGGCTCCACCCCCCAGATCTCAGTGGCATATTCTGTGATTGTGCGGTCACTGGAGAATTTTCCAGAAGCAGCAATGTTCTTAATTACCATCTGTGTCCACTGTTTCTGATCCTAATACCCATACATGCACACATGCACACACAAATGCAGTTAGAGATGGAGACATAGACATAATTATATTTATGATGTTTAAAGTGGTCAGAAGCTGTGAATCTAGGATGGTGTATATGTATTGGAGAAGTTTTGGTGAGTATGTGTTGTTACCTCAAACAGAGCACTGACTCTTTCCTGACATCTAACATAGGACTCATAGTCAGCAAAGACCTTAAAGCTGAAAGATATTGACATTTACAATGACACATAAGTAAATAAATAAAGGCATTAATAATATAGCAGTGTGTGTGGGTTTTGTGTGTAATGAATCTGATGTGTGTAAATGTGTGATGTGTATATATAATATGTGTATATGACATACCGATCATGACTGAAGAGCATGTTGATGATGTCACTGAACAGTTCTGGTTGGTCGGGTGAGAAGTAGCCACTTTTAATCTGGTTGATGACTTGCTTTAGTTCTGGGATGCTCTTATAGTACTGCATTGCATCATACCTACATAAAGAACACACATAGACATAGAATCAGATCATATCTCACCATTGACTTTCCTACTTAATCTCCCTCTCTCAATACCCCTTCTGGTCCAAGGCTGCCACTTCCTCCACACTCATGCCAAAGATGAAGAGGTTTTCATGGCCGGCTTCCTCTGCCATCTCTACGTTGGCCCCGTCCATGGTGCCAATAGTCAGAGCACCATTCAGCATGAACTTCATATTCCCGGTGCCTGATGCCTCTGTGCCTGCAGTGGAGATCTGCTCAGAGAGGTCTGTTGCAGGGATTACTGTACAAACACACACACACACGCACATGTATACACACACAATCACACACACACACACACACACACACACACACACACACACACACACACACACACACACACACACACACACACACACACACACACACACACACACACAAAGCTGAGTTAACAATCAGAGTTAGCCAAGTTAGCATACTTAACTTATTACATATAAAAATAAAATGTAAATAAGGTATTATGTATAGTTTTCTAAAGTATGTCTATTAAATGACAAAATAATGGAAATGTATTTAAATACTGCCCGTCCCTGTGTGGTGGGCACGAGGTGGTTTTAAATTCACACTTAACTTTTATGTGTGTATTTACCTTTCTCTGCCAGAGACACTCTGTAATTCTCCAGATAAATGACCTTCAGCTTGTCACCAATAATGGGGTCATTATTGATCACATCTGCAACAGTGGTGATGAGCTTAATGATCATCTTAGCCATGTGATATCCAGGTGCAGCCTATGCACACACAAAGACATACTCCACTAATATTGGCACCCTTGGTAAATATGAGCAAAGAAGGCTGTGAAAATTGTCTTTATTGTTTAAAAGTTTGCTGTTTTGTTAAAAAAATCACAAATATACTCTGCTCTCATGGAGCTTATTAAAAAATATATACATTTGATAAAATATAGATGTGCAACAATTATTGGCACCCTCATAGTCAATACTTAACAGCTGTGAGTCTTCTCCTATAATGCCTAATGAGGTTGGAGAATACATGGCAAGGGATCTGAGACCATTCCTCCACACAGAATCTCTCCAGATCCTTCACATTTCAAGGTGCATGGTGGTGGACTCTGCTCTTCAGTTCACCCCACAGGTTTTCTATGGGGTTCAAGTCAGGGGACTGGGATGGCCATGGCAGGACCTTGATTTTGTGGTCAGTAAATCATTTTTGTGTTGATTTTGTTGTGTGTTTTGGATCACCCATTTTAAGCTTTCTGGCAGAGGTAGTTAGGTTTTCATTTAACATCTGTAGATATTTGAGTCCATGATGCCATGTATCCTAACAAAAAGTTCAGGTCCTCTGGTAGAAAAACAGCCTCAAAATATTAAAGAGCCACCTCTACATTTAACCATGGGCATGAGGTACTTTTCCATATAGCTACCTCTCTGTGTGCACCAAAACCACGTCTGGTGTTTATTACTAAAAAGCTCTATTTTGGGTTCATCTGACCATAGAACCTGATCCCATTTGAAGTTCTGTGAAAGAGGAAGCCACGGTTGAACAATTTCCTGTTCCTAGTCACCCAGGTGTATTAAAAAAAATTAAAACATCAATGGGAATATACTTCCAGAGCATTTTATAACTTTCCACTGACAGAACACATTAGGTCCTAGTGGATTATTTGTATGCCTACTTGTTGTTTATTATTATTATTTATTGAAGTTTGGATTAAAACCATTGACGCTTGGATTAAAAACAAAAATTATGGACCCCTATCTTTTGCTTCCCAGACCCTTGCACCACACAAAAGGGTCTTTTTTTTTTTTTTGCATCACTCATACATCACTGTAGGAGTCTTCAGTCTCTCCTGCAAGAGATGCAGTCAGGTGTATATCAGGGAAACCAAGAGGAAACTGGCTTGTTTTTTTGAGCGGCTTTCCATCTGAAGGAACATTTTTTTCCAGTAGTGAGACATTTCAACATCAATGAATATTTTTTTCTGAGTATTAAATTGTGTCTGTCACCTTGCCACCAATAATCACAGTGCGTGGTACAAATGATGCTACTGGTCTGGTCTTAATGCCTGAAAAACAGAGACAGAACTTCATCACGGAACCAATTTGAGCATCATATCTAGTGTGTACCTGATATTTCCACCTGAATACTGTGCGTGCACATTTACAGTTCACGATTACATAGAAAGAGCTTAGGAGTCAGCAGGACACAGACATGCATTTATGTGCAAATCAATGAATGTGCACATATTGGAGGCATATGTACGTACGGTTGTACATAGTGATGACGTGAAGGCAGTTGAGGAGCTGTCGTTTGTACTCATGAATTCTTTTCACTTGAACGTCAAACATAGAATCAGGGTTTATCTTCACTTTGTACTCTCTCTCCAAGTACTGTGCAAACTTCCGCTTGTTGTCCTGATCACACACACAAAGATGATCAATAATCACAATGTAAACACCAGTGCATTTATATTTCTCCTGCTTTTTACATTTTTTTGCAGGTTGTACATGCAGCCCGAGGTGTATTATGGGCATGAATGGTTATAGTGTGTGTCCAAACCTGTTTGACTTTAGCTACATCTCTGATAAATACATTATCATCTACCAGATCATTCAGCTTCTGTAACTGCATTAGGTCTTTTACGTAGTCTTCTCCGATCACCTACATATAAACACACCAAAAGATAAAAAAAAAAAAAGAAGTTTCACTGCCCTTAAGGATCACATCAGTCAACTATAATAATAGTAATATTATGTGTTTCTGTCAGAATTTGGAAGAGTTTCACTCATGTAAACTTCTGAATGAATCATTCTTACAGTGCAAAGTCTGTTTTAATAAGAGTACTTTTTAGTCAAACTTGAATATGCATTTAACAATATTTTTATGAAATCATGTATTGTAGATGAAGGCGGATGCAAGTGCAGATTTTATTTAAGTAAGGTGCAGCCAGATAAGCAAAATCGTGAAAACAAGAACCAGAGTAAAAACCGAGAATACTAGACAAAAACATTCAGGTAATACACGGGACTGTGGACCACACAAAGGCACATAAACACAAGAAGGTTGACAATGAGAAGCTAAAACACAGGAATAATGGTGCTAATCATGGTGAAACAAGACACAGGTGCGAGTGATTGAAAACATGTGACATGGTCATATGACATGCTGGGGCTGATGGGTAATGGCGATTTAGGTATAACCATGACATGACTATGTTTTTGTTTTCTTTTCTAATATGGTAGCTGTTCTTTCCCTGTTTTATGCTACTAAAGATTCTTGAATTGGTTCCTTATCATCTATCATCCTCTTACATCTCAGTGAGATCACGATGAGGTCAGGCCTTACACCAATCGAAATGTTTCACCAATCAAATGTTGTCATGTTAAGACTGACAACGGCAGAACCATTGATTCAGCATAGGCATGGGTTCTTGAAAATGCATTTTTCACCAGTGTGTCATAAATAAAACCTTCTGTATATAATATTGTGGGTTCTTCAGAACTTTTAGACTTTTAGCTTTAGACTTATTGGCTACATTGCCATGGTAGTGCGCAAAGAATGCTATGTATATTGCTAATGTTCTTTCACAGACAAGAGGTGTCCCTTCTGTTTCATGTAAAAAATAACACGATATGTTAATAACTATATGATTTGTGTCTCCATTCATTTACATGAAGTAGTTTTCATCATCATTACTACTAGTTTTGGTATTTTAATTCAGATTTTAAGACTTTTTCAATAGTAGAGGACTCATTTACTTACTTTTCCCTTTAACTGTTTGGTTAAGTTTTTAGATTTTGCTGCCTACGTGAGAAAATTGACAGAAAATGTCGGCCTAAAAAGGTATAAACCTTTATAGATTTAGATTAAAAATATATAAATACTTAAATAAAGTCTTTGGATGTTTTACCCATCGCAGGTTCTGTGTGTGTGTGTGTGTGTGTGTGTGTGTGTGTGTGTGTGTGTGACTGTATGTGTCTGCTACCTCTGCGATCAGGTCAGCCAGTCCTGGGTTACACAGCAGGAGCCAGCGCCGCGGAGTGATTCCATTAGTTTTGTTCTGGAACTTTTCTTCTTCCAGTTCACTGAAATCTTGGAATCTGAGAGGAGGGAGGAAAAAAAAATCTACACGTCTGGACAAGTGTGCTATGCTGTGTGCTACTGTTTTGAAAATAATAAATGTGAATAAGTAAGATTAATGTGTATATGGATCTCACATCTTTTTTGATATCATTAAATTATATGAATGTGGGTGTGTGCTGATCTATGCTTGCTTTATGTGTGTAACTCACACTTCATTTTTGATGATGTTGGAGTGAATCTCAGCAACTCCATTAACAGCATGGGATCCAACAATACACAGGTGAGCCATGTTCACTTTCTTCCCACAATCCTCCTCAATCAGAGACATCCTGCGCAAACGGTCCATATCCCCAGGGAACAGGGATGCTACTTGCTAGAAAAATACACAAATACGGCTTTTGATTGCTTTTATTTTGCATTTTAAATGTGATTGCAAGAAAGGGGAGTTTGTGTATGTCCACACTCACGTCCAGGTGTATCTGGTTGATCTGGTAGATAATTTGTAGATGGCGTGGTAGGAGTTTCTCCAGCAGATGTATAGGCCAGCGCTCTAGAGCCTCAGGGAGCACAGTGTGATTGGTGTATGCAAAGGTGCGCCTAGTGATATCCCATGCCTACACACAGAAAAAGAGTTTATCCTAAATTCTATCATTGATGCCTCAGTGGTTAAGTCTGTAGGCTGCTGATCAAAAGGTTGGGGGTTCAAGCAAGGTTCTTAATCCTATTTGCTCCAGGGTATTAAAACATGCGCTCTGAACCCAACTTCCTAGGATATGTGAAGAAAAGAATTTCACTGTACTGTAATGTACACATGACAAATAAAGTCTTTTTTATTCGTTCTTCCTCTGGAACAAAGTGGGAATGCCAGTCCAGTCCATCTCAGGACTTAGGACCCATAAAAGGTGAGAAATCAGTGCTACTCCTCTGTAACTGTATTGTTTATAGCACATTATCTGACCAGTCTGACTCTCTCTCTCTCTCTCTCTCTCTCTCTCTCTCTCTCTCTCTCTCTCTATATATATATATATATATATATATATATATATATATATATATATATATATATATATTTTTTTTTTTCAAATGAAGACCGAAAATTTACCTCTTTATTAAGCAAATTAAGTAAATGTTTAAAAAAAAAATCCTTTGATTACTGCATTTTTCTTGCTGTACTAACCTTGTTCTAGCAGGTATTTAGATTGATAGTATTTTTAGACCCTGATAGTATTCTTTATCCTAGATCCTAAATCATAATCTATTTGTATTAGCATGGGAATATGTTTTTGATGGAGACTACAAAGAACTTCTGTAAGTCTCTCTCTGTATAAGTGTCTGCAAACTAATGTAAATGTACTTTTGAATAACTATAAGATGAAAACCTTGTTAACATTTATATGGGTGTGTATCTCTCACCGTGTCCCAGTCCAACTTCTCAATGTCCACAAAGATCCTCATTAGCTCAGGGATGGCCATGGCAGGGTGTGTGTCATTTAGTTGGATGGCCACCTGAGGCACAGATACACATACACACAATGTTTTAACACCGTTGTTTTCAGAAACCAGATTGAGTTACAATAGTTCAGATGGTACGTGGGTAGAAAAGTGTGATGGCAGGAAATCTTTCACAGCACAGGCGCCAGAACATCACAAGTGAGGGGATGATGGATATAGGGTGGAAAGGATTATGTATGATAAATTGTATGTGTTCGCATATATATTATGTAGGTTTTACAATGAAAGGCAGCTGAACTCAACCATAAATCGCTTTAACAATTTATCATGCTGAATAATGATAAACACTACAAGAAACACAATCTGGTTTTGGCATATTTTCCAACTGACTGAGTTCTTTTATTTCTAAAGCAGAAATTATAGACAGCTTTTCCCTGATCTGATTGGTGTGTCAGCTTGAAAGATGTTTTAAATCTGTTACCAAAGTGAATGAATATCAATTTCCAAACATGATTTAAGCGCTAATCCAGATTATACATAAGTGTGTAGGCTCGAAAAAAAAAAAAACCCAATGTCTTTCCCCGCTCCAGTGTTACCAGTGCTAGACAAACCTTCTCAGGAAAGCTCTCGAAAGACAGGGGGACAGAGCTATTCTTTTTCGAGGTCTTAAAGCGTCGAATCACATCCTGCAGAGTCGCTGCCACCACAAAGTACTCCTGCTTCAGTCGCAGTTCCTTACCTTCAAAAAACTACACGACAACAAAATGGATTTTTACTACCAGAGTCATTTTCTATTCTAAGAATTCTCTATTCTTAGGATTAACCGTATACTAGGTGAGATTTTGTTAGGATTTGCACTTAAGTTTGGTTTAAAAGAACTAGTCCTAGGAGTAATACCACACAGTATGGAGTGGATAAGCAGGACACACATTGTCATTGGGGTAGAGCACTCTGGAAATGTTCTCAGCCAGGTTCCGATCCAAAACAGCCTGTATGTAATCCCCAACATTGACTGAGGGTAGAATAAATACACATGAAACCTGAGTGTGTGATTGAACAGAGCACATATGTATATGTATGACTGATCACCCACAGTCTCGAAGGTTGAAGTCATTAGGAGCTCGTGCAGACCACAGCCGCATTGTGTTTACAGTGTTGTTCATGTAGCCAGGGATGGGTGTGTCATAGGGCATAGCCAGTACCACCTAAAAGAAGACAACACTCATACAGTACCTCTAGCTATATAACTATATACAAGCCCAATTCCAAAAAAGTTGGGATGCGGTGTAAAATGTATATAAATGTCAATAAAAACAGAATGCAATGATTTGCAAATCTCATAAACCCATCTGTTATTCACAATAGGATATAGAAAACATATCAAATGTTTAAACCGAGTAAATATACAATTTTAAGAAAAAAATAATTTTGAAAAACAAAAAAAATATTTTGAATTTGATGGCCACAACACGTCTAAAAAAAGATCTGAAAAGAAATAGGTGGAGGTTAATTGGCTTCCATGGATAGACCATATATTGTTGGTGCCAGTGTGCTGTTTGTAATAGGAGACCTGTGTATCAACCCATTTAGATCCTTCCTCAGTCTCCTCTACTCGTCCATAAAAATGCACTGGCAGCATGTACTCAGGACGGGCCTTCTCCCACGGGTTTCCATACCTCAGCCAATCATCAGCTTCCTCCACCTAATGCACAAGACATTTAATCGAATGCCTTTAATATGGCTGTCAATATGTAGCTGGAATATAAAATTCATATACACCACAATGGCAGTAAAAATACTTAAGAAAAATATGCACGGATTCATAATTTCACAATATCTCTGTATGTGTCTGATTAGGTTTCTGTTGTTTAAAGTCCAAGTGTGTGTTTGCAGTTCTGACACATGTCAGTCTGGGATTACCATTGGTTCCCTGTTATCAGCAGCATGAACCCTGTGCACCCCATGCACACACACAGGTTACACTCCTGACAAACATACAGCGTAAGAGATAATAAAAGAGAGGGAGAGAAAGAGCGAGAAAAATTGTGCATGGAGGATGGGAGCATTACCTACATCGTCATAACAGACCCATGTTTCAAACAATTCAAGTTAAAAATTGTTTCTAATAAGCTGGCTTGGTGATTTGTCATTAGACATGAGTAGTGAGTTGACCTTGTGTATATGTCGCTGCTAACTGATCAAAGTAGAAGCAATGATCAAGCTGACTACAATGCCACAGACACAATCTAATATCATGTGCACTCTTACTCTGGCTCTGCTTTGTTTCTAACTGACAAACTGTTGGTACAATATTATTATGTTAATATGCAAACTGAAGTCACCCATATAACTACATCCCCATCTTGTAATATTGGAACCTAAAAGGCTCTTATATTTTTATGATAAAAAAAATACTACATTTCTGAAGAATAACTGTCAAAACCACTGAAGTGCCAGTTTTTGTACATTGATGAGTCAGTGCCTTCAAATTAATCATAATGCTTACTTTCTTTTAAGGTTTATATAACTTTAAAAAAGTTTTATTTTACCTTTCTCTGATAGTAATATACACTTATTTGTGTGAGTTGTATAAACAGCTCGAGTGTGCCTTTGAGAACTGCCAGCTCTATAGTCTCTAGTTGCCTGACAAACACTCAGATAGAGTAATTACATGATATGATATGATGTGATAGTCATAGCAGCTTTTCAATCTGGTTATTTACCTGCCAGCCATCTTTGATTTTCTGATTGAAGATCCCATACTCGTAACGGATCCCATAACCATATGCGGCTAAGCCCAGAGTTGCCATAGAGTCCAGAAAACATGCTATAAACATGAACAACATAAACACGTATACACGGACATGAAGAACTTCAGATAACTGAGTTTGAATAAGTGTGAACTTCTTTTGCCTCTCAGCACTACATTGTGAGAATCAGGTGTTTAACACTGTGGTCAGAAGAACTAATCACGCTCCAGCTGAGACTTCTGAGTGATTTCTAGTCTGTTGTTTTGACTGGACTGCAGAGAGGCCCATAGAGCAACAATAAAATATTCATATGATTTTCAGGAAAAAACATTTTCTACGTAAATAAAATGTGCGTGTCTGTGTGTTGTGTTTGTACTGCGTATTTCAAGGGTTGTTAATTTCCCATTCTGGCCTGGAGCTGCCTGTTCTGCTCACACTCCACATTAACAAAAATGACATTTGCAGTAACAGACGCTGCTAAAGCCTTGTGGGGACGAAGAGGAACAAGAGCAGCAGGAGACACAGAAGGGCAGAGGAAGGAAGAATGGCAGATTGAGGCAGAGAGCTGGAAAACTGTAAGACCTGCCAGTCGTCCTAGACCTCCATTCCCTAATCCTGCGTCCTCCTCCAAATCCTCCAAATCCTCCATGTCCAAGCCCAACTAAGATGAGAGAGAGGAAAGTAAACATTTTAGCTCATTCTAGATCATAGAAATCAGATATACTGAGTGTACTCAGTTCAGTAAACAAGTAATCAGTGCTCTCTTCCTCTTCGAGTCACACATTCTTACTTGATAGATGGCCTCATCACAAGCGTTCTGCAGTCCTAAATTGATCATGGTGTTCTGTAGAGCTCTGCCCATATAGAACTCCAGGGAGAGGTAATACACACGCTGTAACACATGTTTCAAAATGACTGAGCATCCAGTCAACAGAACAGCACAGGAAAGGCGTAATAAACTGAGCATGATTAATCTAGGCAATGTCTGTATCTGAAACAGGTCTGCATTTAATTAGTTATGAAAAGAAGTTAATTTCCCTTAACTGATTTCCCAAGTGAATCTCCCAGTTTTGTAATTTGACCAGCTTGAACTGTAACAAATTAAAGATCTCAATAACCTGAATCGGTTATGTTAAAATACAAATATGTATAATATACAAAATAAAAACAAATAAATAAAAATCAAACTGCCCATCCTCTTGCAGAAAAACATATATATTTGACTTTTTTTTTTTTTTTTTTTACATTGGACATTTGACCTAACCCTAACCCTAATTTTTTCACATTTGATAATGTGAGTAATATGTGATCATGTGAAAAAGATATGAAGGCATATTTCACCATCCTGTGCTCTGAAACTGCAGATATGAATTCAAGTAAACAGACATCATATGTGATCATGTGGGAAATAAAACCACATGCACTATGTATAAAAATAAATGGTGTGCTGTGCATTTATATACATGATATACATGTTTATATGTGTAGATAGTATTCTAACTAATCCAGAAATACACACAAACATTAGAATATGCCCTTGTACTGACTTCCTTAGTTTGAAATATAGATATATCTCACTGCTAGTTGAACCTACAAACTGCAAATATTCAACTTAAACCCAAGCATAAAAACAATACAAAGAATATAATAGAAGATTTGTTTTTCCTACTTTTATACTGTACTTCAATCATAGGTTGAACAGCACCATATGAAATAGCTGGGGTAAGATAATCAGGAGAGTTTTAAAATCCTCATTTAGAATTAAAACTAAAACCTTACCCAGGACTCCTGTGACCTCACCTTTGGGTCCTTCTCATAGTAGAACTGCTGTGTTCGGATCCAGCGACTCACCAGATGATCCCTCACCGTGTGTGCCAGGGCATAATAATAATCAAGCGGTGTGGCCACATTCCTGTCCTTCACCAGAGTGAAATGCAAGTGCCGATTGAAGCCCTTTTTCAACTCTGCAACATTTTCCACCCCGACGATCCCGCGGATGCTGATCTGCTTGCGTTTCTCCTGGTCAGTGAGCGGAGTGGCCATGCTGAGGGTCTGCAATTCTGGAACAAACTGATTTGATCTGTGGAGTTCTTTGATCTGAACTTTAGTCTAAGTTAAATAGACAGAGGCGGCTCAGGCCTAATGCTCTCTCATTGGTCATTCACATGAGGGACAGAATAAAAGAACAGGCATTCGTTCACTTGACTCAACCCATTTATTGAATATAGTGTACAGTTACAGAATGCACCAAGCGCCAGATAATAATAATAATAATAATAATAATAATAATAATAATAAAAATTAAGAATAATAATAATAATAATATTAATAATAAAGTAATAAATTATTGTTCACATTAGGGATTACTTTATGATAAAGAAAATAAAAATCCCCTGTACAGTCACATACCCACTCTTTTGGCTCCTTACGCAGCAAAATTGGTGTTGATTGAAGCCCTACAGTGTTTGATACACTCTTAGAGCATTCATTTGTCTTCCTTCTCACCTCAAATGAACACTGTAAGATTTATTTCAGCATTATAGGTGTTCATGCAATTCTGTAGGTGTTCAAGATTGTTTTTTGTAAAACTGTACTGTGTAAACAGTTTTTTTCATACAACACAACAAAACCACACTTTATCAGTCTGAGGAGTATCCTTGTATCAGTCAGTAAACAAACAGGCTCAGGAATTTATTTTGAAAGTTGGCTACACATGTCTGGTGATGCAAATAAAGGCAACTATTTTATTGCACCACAGAAGTAGCAGCCTGGACCCCCAATTCCCCCCAACACCTTCCGACCCCCCCCCCATCTAATGACATGGAGCCACGCAAACATCCACTCTATAAAGTCTAGCACTTCTAGAACATAAAACATATTGCCGGTATGAATTACTATTTAATTTATTTAAAGCTGTGCTTTTTTTATATTGCAGGTAATAACACAAATATATTGTTCTATCTATATATAGTACTGGGATTTTCAGACATATAAACAGAAGCAGCACCAGTTTTTCAATATGTATTAGCGATTTGCCTGTACAGCTCTGAGGCAGTAACAAACGGAGGGGACAGAGAAAGAGAAATGTGTGTGTGTACTGCTGCTCATTATGTGTGTTGATCAGACGGGGGACTGTTGTGGAGTGGGTGTTTATGCTGTGCCTGTATGTGTGTGTGTGTGTGTGTGTGTGTGTGTATGAGTGAGAGACATCTCAGTGTCTCTTCATTCCTGTTAAATTACTATATTGACACTCTCATCATTGAACTTCGTGAGAATGATTCAGTATAGCGTCAATAACGGATTATAATTTATACCTAAAAGTTGAAATATTTATTTTCCAATCATGGACAGATTGCAGTTAGCATTTGTTTTTGGTAAATAGAGTGCAGTACGTGTAGTGTGAGTTTGTAGTTTGTGAGGGCAAAATGCCCTAAAATTTCTCAGCTTTCTACAAAAAAGAAAGCGCAGTAAAGGCCACACAGACATTACAGTCAGTGTGTGAATTTTCCATTTAACACATTATACTGAACCGACTGCACATAGTCCAATTATAATGATAAACTGCATTGTATAACCTCTACAGATTCATAATTTATCTCTGCACATATTCACTTTTGCACAGATCAGTAATATATGATCAATAATAATAATAATAATAATAATAATAAGTATAAAATCTGCCTGGACTCTGTAGTTTATAGGCTTATAGGACCAGAGCCACATCTTAATGCTTTAGCACCAACTATAATAGTAATAATAATGATGATAGTAGTAGTAGTAATAATAATAATAATAATAATAATAATAATAATAATAATAATAATAATAATAATAATAAACATAAGGAATTATTCTTGGTTCTCATTAGTTATCACAATTTCTGGGCTGTTATGTCTAAAATAAAAATCTTTTGAACCTGGAATTTTTTTTATTATTATTATTTATTTTTTTTACAGATTTTAAGTGAGGGTGATGATCATAATGAAGTTATAAGAAAATGTAGAAATGCTACTAACTCTAACCTTGACCAGCAGGGGGCAGTTGCAAGTTTTCATATAAGTTCATTAATTCATTCATCATCAGTAACCGTGGGCCATGGTGTATCTCCCAGGAATGAGCCAGAAATACTCTGTGGGTGGATGTACATATACCTTGGGTAATTTAGTCAATCTACCTACCGGCATGTTTTGGGGAGGTGCAAAAAATCTCAGAACATACGAAACTCCACACAGACAGTAACCCAAGCTCAGGTTCGAACCAGGGACACTGGAGCTACAAAGTGGAAATGCTACTCACGGTTCCCATTCATATAAATTGAGTTGTGCATATTGTTATGAATTTGCTCACATGACACGAGGCTGATTTTCCTCTTCTATCTGATCAAGCAATCGATGATTAAATGAAGTAGATCAGAGGAGTAATGAGAGGCAAGCCTGAACTTGGTAGCATAATGGCAGTGTTTTGTGGGAGGGAGAAAATCAACATTTTTTAGTCAGTGTTTTCTCTAAACTGCACCTAAACTCTGTGGCTTTTTAAGATTACAAATGGAAGTGTACAGTAGTATTCTGCTCTCCTGCTGCCTCCGTTTGTCATAAAAGAAAGTAATTTAATTTGAACGGCTGTAACTAGCAGCTAAGCTTCTTAAAAAGCACTGAAGTCTTAAACCAACCCAGAATTTCACATAAACAGCTGAGAACTGAATATCAGTGTAAATTTTATCCATCAATGTGTGTGTGTGTGTGTGTGTGTGTGTTATGTTGGTCTTCAGCATACGGAGCCTGAAGGGTCCGACTCTCCTAGTGTGTAGAAGTCTGGAATGGGCAGTCCAGTGTGAAGAGTCACCTACACACACACACACACAACACACACACACACACACACACAGAGAAACAACAGAGCCTCTCTGTTAAGATTATTCATTTTAATCCGTTTATTTATTAGCCTGTACACTGTGTTATTGTTTTATGTGTTGGTTCTGCGTTACCTGGACATTGCGGTTGAGGCTGATGGCAGGGTAGTAAAGGCCTTCCAATGAGTCGAAAGCCACAGGACCTTGTTGCTCATCATTGATAAGAAACAACAGAATCCCCCGGGTGAAATCCAACAGAACCCCTATTGTCGCTCCCTTACCAATCCCTCCATCCGTTCTGAGAGAAAAAGAAAGATTCCGAACTCAGAAATCACAAATAAAGAAATTCACATGCACACTATCACTTCTTAGTATATATACAATAGTGCTGATCAGAATCAATTTCACTATCATTATATAATCACTATTTGAATTTTCTGTTCATAATTACATATTTAGAGGCAACCTCACTTTAAAAAAAATTACTTGATGTAGAAAAGACTAATAAATGGAAGTTATTTATGGCATACTTTATTGTCAATTATGTATAAAATTTAAAATTATTTACAAATCAAAATTAAGCAATTAAAGATTACAATTATATAGGGCTGCAACAACTAATCGATAAAATCGATAATAATCAATAATCCAGGTTGATGCACGATCAAGGATGTCCAAACATGAAAATGTTTTATATTAAGCGCTTCAAACAAACTTGTAAGTGTATTAATGTGGCTCGTGGCGTCAGATGCTGTGACAGATGTGTGTGCTGTTTAACGTGTTCCAGACATCTTTTCTTCAGTGCAGAAATGACAATTTTGCCTTTATCTCCTTATCTGTAAATGTTAGAAATTCACACCAGTGTTTCCATTTTACATAAATCCTCGTCCTGATAGCGAGTGAGTCTCCATTAAACTTCACTGAATGAGTGCGAGTCAATCAAACAGCACTAACTAACAACTCTGACTAAAATATTCATTTTGATCAAATATGTTGTTTGATGCTATATTTAACTATATTTAGAAACAAAACTAATTGTGTTTTTATGAGAGCAGTGACTGTAATGGGATTAGAACATGAAATTGTATATAAATGTAAGAAATGTCATACATTTACAGAATAAAGGAACATGTTACTGTGTTCAGATGAGTGAATGTGTGTGTTATTGCAGAACATTCAACCTCTTACCAGTTTTTTCTTTTCTTTTTTTTTATTTTTATTATTTTATTTTATTTTATTTTTTTTTAGCATTTTTAATATAGTGATTTAATTTCTGCTTTAAAGATTGTGGACAATGACTTGTTTTTGGGTGTTTTCTAAATATAATGTTAATATTAAATTACACAATGTATAGCATAGCCCATATAAATACATGTTATACCTTTTTCATAGCCTCCAGTTTGCTCAGTGTTTGAAGGACAACACTGGGCAGAATTTGAAATAACGTTTTCTTGAGAAAAAAAAATGCAGAAAATATAAATAAGCCTTTTAAGCCAACTAATCGATTAATCGAAGAAATAATAGACAAATTAAATAATCATCAAAATAATCGTTAGTTGCAGCCCTACAATTATATTACACATAAGTAACTAAAAGGCACTTTTTCTGTGACTGGATCTCAACTGGAGATCTATTGCACATACAGTGCACTACACAGATGCTAGAATATGTATCTACTTATTTTAGGTACTCCTACACATGTACTGTATACAGTATTGCATCACACATGCTCAGTATTTCTCAGTATATCATAGTGCACTACATAGTGGCAGGACATTGCACAGGGTTTGGCTGCAAATGCATGTTTTTTAAATGATCAAAGCAGTCTGAAAAGCAAGTCTGAAAAGCAGGCAGAACAAAGTCAAAACCGGAATGTCAGGCAGAACCAAAGGCTTGGAATCATCACTGGCAGAAAGCACAAGTGACTTTGCACTACAGAGGAGAATGTCTGGGTTATTTAAAGCTATTATTGTGGTGCAGAATTGGTGTAATTGATTTGTAATCAGAGAACTATGAATAATAATATGGGTCATGTGACTAATTAGGTAATATGGCCTGTAGTTTGTTAGCTGACAACGTTGGGAAATTGTTCATTGTTAATGACTGATGTAGGTCATGATGAGATTCATTGAGGATCCTGGAAAATGAAGTTTGTGTTTTCATGTGAGGCTGGCAGTGAAGTGGCACATCTCCAGGGCGGCTATGGCTCCAGTGGTAGAGTGGGTGGTAGAGCGAGTTGTTGGGCAGGTTGTTGGGTGGTTCGATTCCTGGCCCACATGCAGAAGTGTCCTTGGGTAAGGCACTGAACCTCAAGTTGCTCCCGATGGCAAGCTAGCGCCTTGCATGGCAGCTCTGCTACTATTGGTGTGTGAGTGTGAGAATGTGTGTGAATGGCTGTATAAGAAACAATGTAAAGCGCTCTGTAGAACTGCTAAGTTAAAAAAGGCGCTATATAAGTGCAGACCGTTTCAGACCATTGACTACAGTGCCCTCCACTAATATTGGCACACTTGGTAAATATGAGCCAAGAAGGCTATGAACCTTGTTTAACATTTTGATCTTTTGTTAAAAAAAAACAAAAAAACTCTGCTCTCATGGATATCAAACAAGTGCAAACACAACACAGGTTTATCAAAAAGATCTTGTTAAATATAGATGTACAACAATTATTGGCACCCTTTTAGTAAATATTTTGTGCTACCTCCCTTTGCCAAGATAACAGCTCTGAGTCTTCTCCTATAATGCCTGATCAGATTGAAGAATATGTGGCAAAGTCATCTCAGATGACCATTCCTGAATATAGAATCTCCCAAGATCCTTCAAAAGCTGGTGGATTCTCCTCTTCAGTTCATAGGTTTTCTAAAGGTTTCAAGTCAGGGGACTGGGATGGCCATGGCAGGACCTTGATTTTGTGGTCAGTAAACCATGTGTGTGTTGATTTTGATGTATGTTTTGGATCATTCACCTGCTGGAACATCAAACCATGGCCCAAATTAAGCTTTCTGGCAGTGGCAGTCAGGTCTTCATTT
Source organism: Ameiurus melas (assembly GCA_012411365.1). Classification (NCBI taxonomy): domain Eukaryota; kingdom Metazoa; phylum Chordata; class Actinopteri; order Siluriformes; family Ictaluridae; genus Ameiurus; species Ameiurus melas. Next base: position 24,658,091 of record CM022755.1, on the reverse strand, counting down.
AATATCTGTTGATATTTGATAGAGTCCATGATGCCATGTATCCTAACAAAATGTCCAGGTCCTCTGGCAGAAAAACAGCCCCAAAACATTAAAGAGCCACCACCATATTTAACTGTGGGCAATCGGTACTTTTCTATATGGCTGCCTCTCTGGTGAGGCTAACCAAATCTGGTGTTTATTGCCAAAAAGCTATATTTTGGTTTCATCTGACCATAGAACCCAATCCCATCTGAAGTTCCAATAGTGTCTGGCAAACTGAAGATGCTTGAGTTTGTTTTTGGATGAGAGTAGACGCTTTTTTCTTGAAACTCTTCCAAACAACTTGTGGTGATGAATATGACTTCGGATTGTAAAGACTTTCTGACCCCAATGTGCAACTAACTTCTGCAATTCTCCAGCTGTGATCCTCTGAGATTTTTCGGTCACTCGAACCATCCTCTTAACAGTACGTTGAGACGATATAGACACACGTCCAATTCCAGGTAGATTCATAACATTTCCAGTTGACTGGAACGTCTTAATTATTGCCCTGATGGTGGAAATGGGCATTTTCAATGCATTTGTTATTTTCTTATAGCCACTTCCCATTTTGTGAAGCTCAACAATCTTTTGCTGGACATCACAGCTAAATTCCTAAATTCTTACCCATTGTTGTGACTGACTAAGGGAATTTTTCCAATGCATTACCTCATATTTAAACCCATGTGAAACAGGAAGTCATGGTTGAACAATTTCATGTTCCTAGTGTTTGTTCTGTCTCTGTCGTTATTTCTCTTCATGCACAATTTATTTAAAACCATGTCCGACTTATTTAGTTGTTTTTAATTACGTAATATTGCATGCCATATGAATTTGGACTTTTTCTAAATACCACATGAGTGATACAATGAGGAATACCGTGAGAAAGAAGGATAAAACATTATGTCTGAAATTCTAAAAATAAAGTCCCCAATGTTTTTTAAACAAAAAAATGTTAACATTCAATTCTTAAATATTGTTGATGAACCAAAATTCTACAAAATATAATAAATATAAATAAATATCAATATAAGAAATAGCAAATAGCAATATTCATGACATTTATACAGTTTAGGGGTGTTGTATCATTCATCTGATTTCAGAGGTAAAAAAAAAAAAATGTAAAAAACCTAAGATGTTCATTGGAGGCTGGCACAAAAATATTATTTTTTTTTTTTCACTTACTTTGGGATTTTGTGTAGAACATTTGTAAAAATGACCAGACATATGCTGCATTGAGAATGGCAAGAGCAACAGAAATCAGGTTAATGATTTATATTAAACTACAGTAATAGTCTCTAGTGATTTGGTAATTTATCCATAAATGTGGACACTATGCATGAAAAGGATCATCTAAAGGGCTAATTAATACTTAAATGCATGCTGACGCTTAATCCATGAATTAATAAAAACTGACATACATTTTTAAAGAATTTCACAGCTAATATAGCTCAATATACACATATTCTAAGACAAATATCTCCTAGATAGATATTTCTATACCTGTTGGTATGGGAGTTGTTGTGCATGAACCAGGAGCGGTTGTTGTCCACATACATGGCCCAGGCTTTATCATCCTTTCCCAACATTACGTCTTTCAGCACGTCACCTCGGGCAATCCCAAATGCAGGGTCTGGATGATTGTCATAGCGATCTATGGTCATTTCCCAGTAATGCACCCCACGGGAGAAGGGTGTGTTGCCCATGACAACACGATCATCGTAACTGTTACATGTGACTGTCAGGTTGTCATTAGACAGTATGATGTCTGGATGGGCTGACGCAGGATCAAAGGTAAACCAGGCAACTGCAGGAAGAAGCCATACAGACACACGCACTACGTGTTGGTCACTGAGGGCTTAGTTTTAATGTATTATATGTATATTTACACTAGATGAGTAATAATGGATTTGAATGGCTACTGTTAATGATAAGGACACTCCAGTACAACCTTACTTACACACACACACACACACACACACACACAAACAGAAGACACAGACACAAACAGGAGCAACTGAAAACACAGGAGCAGAAGGGGTACAGGTGAGTATGGTTATAATAATGATGAGGAAAAGGAGGAGGCGGATTGTGGTTAAGAGAGCCATCCATACCTGTAGCTAGAGTGTTAATATCACATGAGGCAAGTCCAGCTGAGATGAGAGAGAGAAAGAGACAGAGAGAGGGAGGAGGGAGAGGGTGAGTGAAAGGGAGAGGGGGTCGATTTGAGAAAGAAAGAAAGAAAGAACGAAGGAAAGAAAGAAAGAAAGAAAAAAGAAAGAGTGATAGAAAGGAGGATTGTACGAGAGAGAGACGGGAGGTAAAGCAGCTGATCAGGGAAGCTGGATCTGTTCAGTGACACATTGCCTCTTGCATAAAGCCTTTCAAATAATTGTACAACATTAATTTAACATGTTTTCTTTTTTTAATCCATATATCCAATGTTAATTATGTGACTGAATATTCTACTTATTCATGATTTATGCTTGGTCAGGGATTCAGTTTGGAAAAGTCACTTTCCAAATCAAATGGCAGAACAAACATAGACTGAACAGCAGAATATACTGTATACTGGGCGAATTAGTGTAAGGGTTACAAATTGGCACTGCACTGTAAGTCTGAATTTCTGACAAGATAATCACATTTGAAAACACGATGTTCAGACGAAGGTTCAAGTCCTGAGGCTATCATTTAAACTATATTTTCCAGTACTGAAGCCATTTTTAAATCAAATAGCCTGAAGCTGAAGTGTTTCTTCTTATGGAGTCCATTTTTACGGATGGCAGACCAATTTATTTGAATTGTGTTCAGAAATGTATTTTAGACATGCACTTTTACATGAAAACTTGCCTAGGCAGGAAAAGGGTAAATGTGAATTTAAGCCATAATTTCACGAAAAATGACGTGGCAATTGACCAGAATGAGACTCAGTGGAATTCCTTGGAAATCATGAAGACACATGGGATAGATACACTTAAGTGGTTGAATTCAAATCCTTTCATTAATTGAAAATCACATCCATGTGAATGTGTGCAAGCACTGCTTGAAGGCTGCAGGTTTAAATGCCTGAACATTAACTGTGAATGCATTCTGATATCCCAGGTTTTGAAGGTGAACGAGGTTATAACTTATTTGTTCGGCAGCTTCTATTTTTTAAAAATTATAATTGTAATTAGCAGAGGATGTAATTTGTTAAAACATACAACAACGAAGCAGCATGCTTTCAGCTTATTACACCGACTCTTTTGTTTGACGGACAGCCTGCAGTATGTATAATGAATATTCATTCTGGGCGGTTCTCTGAAACACTTCGGCTGAGGCATAATCCAGACTTTAAAGGATTACATTTCCCAGAAAGGCTCACATGAATAAACATGAACGTTAGCTAGTAGGAACCACAAGCTCATCTGCATCATTCTAAATGACCCTAAATGGCTGCATTATTCTAAATCATTAACTTTGAATGTTTCTGGAAAAAATAAATCTTCCATAAATAAAGGCTTCATAACAGCAGTTTCTTAAAACTATATCATATAGTCAACATAAGAGTGTGATAGCAGTAATAAGAGCCAAAAATGCAGACTTTTGATTCCATTGTTATTGAAATATATGTAGAGTTCTTTAGCTGCTACTTACTGAACACCATCCAGCTTCCGTACCTATCAAGAGCCAAGCATATCTAATGGAAAAGTGGCTGTTTGTGTGTGCAGAAGCACAGGTGATGGGTATCACTTACTCTCAGAGGTCTGCATGACGAGTGTTTTGCTGTACTGCCCCACTCCGCTGGAGTTAAAGGCTTTAACACGAGATTTATACGTGCTGTTGAAGTGAAGGCCGTCCACTGTGCAGATTGTCTCCGGGCCAACGTATACTTCCTGAGGAGTGAGACCACATTATGTACTGAAGGGTATGCCCTCTTCACATGCATAATATTTCCTGTGGGGTTCACACTATGGGCTTAATTAAGACTCTTTTGAAGACATAGTGTTCATGTGTAATGGTGTAGAGGACTGAACTTCCTCAGTCATCCTTTGTAAAAAATGGAGCAGAAATGAGAACACAAGAACCTGGCTGCCTAAAAAAGAGCTTGGCCTGTTTAGAAAGGGAGAAAGGGAGCGTGTGTGTGCATGTGTGAGTGTGTGTGTGAGTGTGTGTGTGTGTGTGGCAGCCTACTAAAAGTGTATAAATAGAATACTGCAGTGAGCCAACATGTGTATCACACAGAAAGTGTAGAACAATAAAAAAAAATCTTTCAAATTATGTGTGTGTGTGTGTGTGTATGTGTGTGTGTGTGTCTGTATGTGTGTGTATGTGTGTGTGTGTATGTATGTATTTTTCTGCATATGTATGTGTATGTGTGTGTATGTATGTGTATGTGTGTGTGTGTGTGTGTGTGTGTGTGTGTGTGTGTATGTGTCTGTATGTGTCTGTACCTGTGTGTGTGTATGTATGTGTTTTTCTGCATATGTATGTGTATGTGTGTGTGCGTGCGTGTGTGGGCATATAACACTCACTCTGAATTGCCCTCCACTGCCATCATCCAGCTCTAGTATGTAGCCTTCCACAATGATGGTGGAGAGAGGAGGCTGTTTCCAAGACAGAGTTGCACTATTCGTCTGACTACAACACTCCTCCAGCTGCAGGATTGGAGCTGCTGGAACTGCGCACACACACACACACACACACACATTTATCAGTACACACATGCATCCCCACACTCAAAGATATAAACACACACACACACACACACACACACACACACACTGATACTGTATGATAATTGATACCTTTCATCTGTACGAAGTCAAGCTGGTGGATGGTTTGTAGTAATGGGCTGCTGTCCAGTGTCAGGTCAAAATCGCTGGTCATACGTGGTGTGAGTGTCCCCTTACCCCACTGACTCTCAATCATATGCACCCTACGAATCAGTGCATCAGAGATCTACACACACACACACACAATTAAGTACACATGCCTGGTCAGGCAAAATTAATCAGTTCATCAATTCACCATGAGCATGGTTAGATGCCTATAAAGCAATTGTGTGACGCTGATGAGAATAATGTTTTAACGATCAGTTTCCTAATGTCAATTAGTTATTATTTTTTGTGTTTAGTGTTCCTAACAAATGTAGTATTTTGATACATGCTGTAGTATTGGTATGCATCTCTGATATGGAATTGTTTGGCCAACATGTTTGTTTATAGAGAGATGTATAGTTGTATAATGTTTAAAAAAAACTTCATGGTAATTTCTGTTTGTTGGCAAAGCGGGTACGATAAACGGGCATGTACTTCTCCCAAGATGTGTGAGGTCAGAGCATCTTTTTGATCTGCTGCTAATTAAAAAAATCACAGGGCATCTGAATATGCATGAAGGGAAACACTAAAAGCCCTCTTCTCTATGAGGTAACAGATGCCTGCAGTTGGCTACTGAAGATATCATCCACTCCACCCACTACTACCCACTAACTCACTCAAAAAACAAACAAACAAAACTAGCAACCTTAGAGGTATGACCTGTGCGCATATAATAATAATATGAACCCAAAAAATTAAGCTCCATCACAGTCTGAATGCAGAGAAATTTTTCCTGTGTCTATTGAGGTATCTTGCAAACTTCAGTTCCTGAATGCAGCACGGTTTGTGTGATTTGTATAATAATGTGTTGTGTATAAGGGTCTTGTGCAGGTGAATGCTAGGTGACCTGCAGGAAGCCACTGGGGTCATTTTCTTTGATGACCTCAAGACAATATTCCATCAGCCCCGTCGTCTGCCGCAACTTCACTGTGCAGTGAGAGATCTGATCACGTACCACCTGATAGATAGATAGACAGACAGACAGATACACAGACAGACAGATAGATAGATAGGTAGATAGATAGGTAGATAGATAGGTAGATAGATAGATAGATAGATAGATAGATAGATAGATAGATAGATAGATAGATAGATAGATAGATAGATAGATAGATAGATAGATAGATAGATCAGGGAATAGAATGACAGAAAAGGATGGAGGAAAAAAGAAACATTATCACCACTCAAAAAAGATATTGCATACACTTGGTAATTACTTTCTCTCTCTCTCTCTCTCTCTCTCTCTCAATCTAAAGCCACTAGATTTATCTAAATCACTCTGATAAGTCTGTTTCTTTCCCCTGCTGTCATTGGTGCTGAAGCTGAGTTGCTAAGCAACAGAAGGAAAGTCTATTTGCATCCTCTGCGAGCAAGCAACATGCATGTTTTCCTTTTGTGTGTTTGTGTGTGTGTGTGTGTGTGTGTGTATGTATGAAAACCCTTTTTTCCCAAATAAACATGAGGATACCCTAAGGATAATAATGGATAACTTGCATCTTGATAGAAATCGTGACTTCCAGCTGGCATCACACTAGTTTTGTGTGTGTGTGTGTGTGTGTGTAGCTCCTTCCTCTCACTTAAACCACTACACAATCCTAGAGACCCAACATTTTGGTCACCATAGCAACAGAGCCATGGCGCCATGGAGACCAGAGGCAATACAAGGCTTGTTCCTTCATAGTTTGGAAGCTCTAAGGCCTTCTGGTCTCCACACAAAACACATCCTCAGACACTTTACTGAGAAATCACAAGGTCAGGTGTACAAACCTGCCTGCACCTTATTTCAGGTGTAATTAAGTCGCATTTTGCATGAAAATGTGTTTGCATGTGTTAAAAATGTATGAAGTCTAAAGGCGTAGGAGTCTAAAGGTGCAGTTTATGCACCGAGCTCATGCAAAGTGCACTTCTCTCCTTCAGACCTATACATTTGAGAAAGGATCACATAGTGGGAGGGTGGTGGGGGGATTGGGTGCAGAAAGAGTGCGGCTGACCTCTTGACTGATCTACTAAACTTTGGGAAATTAGCACTAGCTGGTTTGGTGCTTGATTTGGTCTTCCTCTTAACTGAGGTGTAAATTTGCGACGTGTGTTGCTCAGAGCTGTGTGGGAAGTGTTGCCACGTGCTCGGTTTTACAGCAGAACTGTGACCTGCTGGGAAAGGTTGATTTTTTAATGACTAAAAATGTGAAATAATTCCAAAAACCAATTTAGAATATCAGTAAACTCACTACGGTCATTTGGGAGAATTTTGTTGCATAGATCTGGCAACCTCGCTCAAAGCACACTGCCTACTTCACCTTTTTTTCAAATTTGCCATGCCACTAAACACTTTAGTTGCACAGTTTAAACTGTTAAACAGTTTAGTTGCACACGTTTTATATGAAGCTGCTTATTCTGTACACAGCATTTTCCTTTCATTAGGGTTAAAACAGTTCATTAGGGTTTAATGACAGACTTAATATCTTAACAGCTGCATCGATGACGAACAGACGTTACTTTATGCTTGATGTTTTCCACCATTTTACAGCTGCTTTTAAAAGTACAAATTGTGCCTCACTTAGTAGGCACAGCACAGTTCACATGATGAGCTACAATCTTTGCAAATTGAAAATAACTGTCAGACAACGTTGGGTGCATATTTTGCAGCTGCATCAAGTCACGAACATCAGGCCCCCAGTGTTCCACACACGCAGAACAGAAGGTAAAGCAAAATTCAACACATCACACACAACACAAGACAAAATGAAACATCTCACAGGAATAAGATGCATGTAGCATAATAATCTCAGCACATTGTAACACAGCACTAACACTAACATTTTAAATAGTGATGCTGGTTGTCTTCTAAAACATTAATGATCAGTGATTAATATAGGAACAAGTTTCCTAAAAGAGCATGTATTACAGCTATAAAAGTTTGTGTACATGTTTTAGTGTGTTTACCATGAGTTTGTGCTCATGCTCTTTGGTCACTCTGGCCAATAACTGAGCTTTCCGGCGGTTCAGAGCATCAATCAGAGCGTCACACTGAGCCACCAAGCACGCTTCAAATTCAACTCCATTCTCCTGTGGATCACACACACACACACACACACACACACACCCACACACCGAACAGTGTGACACCAGATCTGCAGGCTAAAGAAAGGAATACAGGCCAAGGGCAGGTACAAAAAAACTTTTCCTCTCCCATAACTACTTCCCCAACTACATGTTTAATTTCATGTCCCACATCACTCGTTTCGTCTCTCACATCACTCTGTTTGTGTGGATTACAGTACCTGTATGTGCTGCACCATGTTTCTGAGCTGAACAAGAAACTCTTTGGCCTCAGTAGCTCGATCAGACAGGATGTTCAGTTCCTGAGAAAGCTGCCCCTAGAGAGAGAGACAGAGAAATAGAGTTATGTTGGATAAATCTCTTCTTGTGTAAAGACACGAATTCCAGAATCTATGGCTGCACAATTAATCATATCAAAGACAATTTATTAAACATGACCAGCAATACTGCTGAGTTTAGCTGGATTTCTATTTATTTATTTATTGATTTATTGAATCTTGTACAGTAAATCACAAGTGCTTAATTTCATATCTTTCAACTCCCTGGTTGCACATAGTGCAAGGTACAAGATTTACAACTCAATTAATTTGACTAGAGAACAGAATACAGAACAGTTATATAGACTAAAAAAACTATTTTCTGTTTATTTTAAATTTATTATAAAATAAAACTATTGATGAATAATTGTAATAATAATCATGATTTCAACATTAAAAACAAACAGCACTGTTTTGATAATGTCAGGAAATGGCATCACTTGTGTGACCTGCGCTACAGCTGCTGTTATATACAAAGAGAGAGCAAATGTAGTACACACATAAAAGAAACAATTTTGCATGTATGTGTGTGCATGTTATTATAAGCGTAGCTCATGGTTGAGTGAACAGGAAACAGAGCGCATGAGATTTGAGTGACCCTGTGTTTCCTGCCTGTGGGAAGATACAGGAGTCATTGAGTGCTAGGTCAACCAATGAGAGATTCCCCATTCAATCAATCAATCTATCTCTCTCTCTCTCACTCACACACACACACACACACACACACACACACACACACACACACACACACACATACACACATACACACATACACACATACACACATACCTAATAACCACATGAAGACACTAGAAACCTTGGGAAGATTTTCCTACGTCAAAACATTCCCCCAATATCACTAGCCTATTGCAAAATTTCAACTTTAATTAAACAGACAAACATAAATCAACTTCAGCTGTCATTGATGATAATTACCAGGAAAGTGGGGCACACTAGGCAAGGCTGACAAACACATACAATTTGTAGCATAAATGGTTAGAAAACGTTTCTCTCCAAGAATGAGTGTTGCCTAGTCCAGGGGTTGCCAAACTTTTCAAGGGCAAGGCCCCCCAAATGGCATTAACATTTGACCAAGGCCCCCCTTTTGCAAGATGTCTTTAAAACACATTAAAAATACAGACTTCTGAATATATCCCCTTTTTTAAATTAATAATTACATCTTTACATTACATTACATTAGGAATTGATTGTGTGTGTGTGTGTGTGTGTGTGTGTGTGTGTGTGTATGTGCATATGTGTGTGTGTGTGTGTGTGTGTGGTTGTCTGAGAGTGAGAAAGAGAAAAGATACTAGTGGGAAAGATGGGCTTGATGGCTCCGACCAAATGGCCCCCACTTTGAAAACCATTGGCCTAGTCTATACAAGTCTATAATGAAAATTAGAAATACAATACCAAATGAACAGATTTAAATATAAGCTAATTTTGGTTACGTCAACAATGCATAGTAAAAAAAGAAAAATAGATGAAACTAAAATATCCTAGAGTAAATACAAAATTGTATGATTACATGCTTTCTCAAAACAGATCATAAGATTTATTTTTAATTTACAGCCTATTCCTGCTAGGGTCAGAAAATGAGAGGGTTAAGACCCATGCTCCAACAGTGCAGTTTGATGATGCTTGGATTTAATCTCATAACCTTCTGATCAGTAAAGCAGAACATTACTCACTAAGCCTTGACTGTATTTCTGCCATACACAGCACAATACATAGCCTATCAATAGGGCTGGGCAATACGATAATATAAATTATAATATACATTGCCATCCAATAATATTGGCACCGTTGGTGTTTTAAATGAAAAAAAAAAAAGATCAATATATATATATATTGTGTATATATATATATATATATATATATATATATACACACACACACACACACACACACACACACACACACGCGCGCACGCACACACACGCGCACACACACACATATATATATATATATTCATAGGGGTGTCAGTAATTGTTGCACACCCATATTTAACAAATATATATTTTTTGGATAAACCTGTGTTTTGTTTGCAATTGTTTGATATCCACGAGAGTATTTTATTTTTATTTTTTTTAAACAAAAGATAAAAATGTTAAGCAATAAAGACAAATTTTCACAGCCTTCTTTGCTCATGTTTACCTAGTGTGCCAATATTAGAGGAGGGCACTGTATATGTCATGAGAAATATAGGTTTCTGAGATATTGCGGGTATCACAGTCTCTTTTTATAAACTGTTTTAAATAACAGTTACAAACTCTGACTGAATGCAGCTGATTTAAATATTTAAAACTATAAAATGTTTTTTTTTTAGACATTAACAAAAGTCTCAACTATGTCTTTTTCCAGTTAATTTTAAACGAACCTGAAAAGGAGTAAGCGGTAGAAAATGGGTGGATGGTGAAATGTGACCCACGTCACGGCAAGTACATGGCCTGCTGCCTGTTGTACGGTGGTGATATGGTGCCTAAAGATGTGAATGCTGCTATCGCCACCATCAAGACCAAGCGCACCATCCAGTTTGTGGACTGGTGTCCTACTGGGTTCAAGGTAGGCATCAACTACCAGCCTCCCACTGTGGTTCCAGGTAGAGACCTGGCCAAGGTACAGTGGGCTGTGTGCATGCTGAGCAACACCACAGCTGTTGCTGAGGCCTGGGCTCGTATCGATCACAAGTTCGATCTGATGTACGCTAAGACATGATACAGAATATAGCGGATCAGTGCTTGGCATGGAAATTGATACAAAATTATGTAAAACAGAGCAAACTGAGTGAGTTCTCCGAGAGAAAAGAAAAGTAAGGACTTGTGCAAAGAAAAATAAGACACCACAACAACATAACATGGGTCACGAGCTTAATTTGGAGTTCTTTTAAAGCTAACCGATGTATTCGTACCAAAACAGAGCTTAAATGCTATTTGAGCAACTTAAATTAAACTCTCTTTACCACATGGCTGTTTTCTCTTTCAGAGAGCCAGGCCAAACCTTGAGAACTCTCACATTGAGAAAAGCCTGCCAAATGTACAGCATTATGACCTACACGGTTTACTCTTTGGTGAAATGTTTGTATCAATCAATATCAAATGATATGCTTCTCACCATGACCTTATGACCTCTTACCTTATAGGATCATGGCAAAGAGATGAGACTGTGTGTGTCTGTGTGTGTTTGTGTGTGTGTGTGTAGGTGTGTTGCTGCATCAGCACTCTGTGAGATGAGATGATTGTACCCCTCAGGTACAGTTGGTTGTTGCTGATGGCAATAAAACTGTCACTACTGAAAGAGTCATTCTGTCATCATCTCTCTTTGTTTCATTATGTGGGAGAGAGGGTGTGCAATTTGTGAAACTGAGTGAAGGGGTGAACATGCTGTGTATAAATACCTCCCCGCAGGGCAATTAGGCTCATTTAATCCTGTTCCGTTTATTTCGTTGCCGCGAGTAACGTAGCGAGTGGGAAGATAACAGAAACTGTCAGAGCTGATAAATTTGTGCATGTTGCCTCAGCCACTAAACACTCAACCAATCATACAGCACCTCTACCCTGCTCTAACCAATCACTTCTCCTAACAATATAACAAACAATCCCATGGTGAAGTGAGATTTTTTCTCTCTCCATATTTGATAAATTGCCAATTCCCATATACTAGCTAGCTTTCCTCTATTCCACAACAGCTACTTTCAAATGCTCAAGGATTATACTTAAATGTCATTACTGAAGGGACCAACTTCTAGACACAAAGCCTTTGCGCTGCAATATTTAGTTTACCTATAAATGAAGTTCAACTGAAAGTACTTAATTCTATTAATTATATTTCACTGCTAGTAACAAACTGTAGCTAAAACAAATAAGCTAAACAGCTAAACATAATGCTATGGCAAAACGCTTTAGTATAGGTTCATTAGTACTATGTCAGGAAAACCATACTAATTGATATGAAACAGCAGGTTTTTAATGCTTAGAATGAATAACAGGTCAGAACACACTATACATTAATTACCAACATGCAATACATTATCCATTTTGGCATGATTTTGTAATGTTTCTGCACACGTGAATTTTCAATCCCACTAAACTTCACACATTCCAATGCTGTTAAATGCTTTAACTGTGGATAAATTTTGGGCCAACTTTGCCTCACAATATACCTGCCAGTGCCATAACCGTACGTTATTTTAAACTTTCAGTGATTCTTTGAATGACAACAAATTGGGATAATAACAATACTAAGCCAACAAATATGAATACCATGATAAAATTTTGACCCCCACCTAGACTTCTCACTTCCATGTGGAAGAATTGCTGGTCTGGCGGTACAAAAGCAGCATATTGCAGACCTGAGGCCATAGCAAAGCTTCAATCTGTCTAGAATTACTTAAAGAGCCAAATAAGCTTGGGGGAGGGGGAGGGGGATGTACCAAATAATGCCCTGGATGAAGTTTTACTGTTCTGGATGCTACCATTTAATCACAATGTGGTATAGGCCATCCATCAATCAGAGTTTTTACCTTCTAAAGAACCTTTCTAAAGTGATGTTCCTAACTTGGTCGAATAGTTGTGATAAATAATTGATGAATGCTTTCAATATTATTGTTGTTTTAGCCATTACCTTGAAGATCGCTTGATATTATCTTTCCATAGTGCTTTGACATTGCATCCTAAACCATAAACATTTCAATCACTATTGGTTTTCTAATAAGGCGGGGGTTGGTTGGTTACCGTGGCTTAGTGTTTAACACGTTTGCCTCACCCCTCCAGGGTTTGGGGTTTGATTCCGACTCCACTCTGCGTGTGCAGAGATGGCATGTTCTCTCCATGCTTAGGGGGTTTCCACCAGGTACTCCGGTTTCCTCCATCAGTCCAAAGACATGCATTGTAGGCTGATTGGCATTTCCAAATTGTTCGTGGTGTGTGAATGTTTGTGTGGATGGCACCCCGTATGCTGCCTTGTGCTTTGAGTTCCCTGTGATAGGCTCCAGGTTCTGCCACGACCTTGTGCAGGATAAGAGATATGGAATATGGATGGATGGTTTTCTAATGCAATAATGCAAGGCTTCCACGTTAACGCCATGAGAATACCAACAGAGGAGAGAGATTAAATTGAACTGTCACTCATGAACTTTTGCCCCAAATGCTGCACATGTTTGACAGTCTGAACCACAATAATGAGTGCATGTACACACATACACTTACAATGGCATGACCTAATACTGCAACACACAACCATATCAGTAACACTAAGCAATCATGGAGTCTTCGGTGATTCAGGAGCAGGTGCATCTGTGTGGGAGGTTTCTATTCTAAAGGCTCAGACCAATTTACTTCTTCTCAAAATGGCAGTTTAAGGTGGGTGTGTAGCAGAGGATAATGGCACTCATAAAGTTCAATATGTGTGATATATGTGTGTCTTGTGATCTGCACTGAGAAGGTTGTTCCTGGCTCTAATGTCATTCTGCAGATGTCCCAGCAGGGCACTGTCACACAACACTGAAAGTGATGAGATGGAGTTAAAACAGCAAAAGGACTGAAGGTGATAAAGCAGCTCCCTAGCCATTCCCTCTTGGTGTTGAGCATGCTATTTTCTCCCCTTCATCTTCCCCATCTCTTCTTTTTGTGTTGTTTTGTCCAGCACCTAGGGCTGATAAATCTGACCTGATTATTCCAAGGCAGTCCTCAAATAACATTGAACATGCTCTCTGACATACAAAACACAAAAGGAAGGGCTGATGCACAGAAAAGCCAGGGAAAAGAGGATGAGGGAATAATACAGAGGATGCTGTGTTGGTATCAGGTTTCTGCACACAATCCTCTCTAGAAACCACACATTTAGGAAGAGTAACACACAGATGAGTAGGTGGTGTGTACAGTATATTCTTGTCTGTATAATGTGTGTGTGTGTGAGATGGCACGGTAGGATTTTGCTAGAAATTCATAGTATTCAAATCCTGATATGATAAAATGGAAAAATAAAAGCAAAAATATAATTAATGGCTTTGCTCACGTTTTAAAATGGTCATTGCCATCATTTTAAATATTTAAATTAAGCAAATATGCAAAAGGTGTTAGGGATGGGCGATATGGAACAAAAACTACATCATAATATTTTCTGGTATTTATTGTGCTAACAATATCGATGATAATATAAATATAGCACCATTCACCACTGTTTTAGCTGCAAGTGATAGCTGTGATCTATGTTCCTCAGAAACACAGACATTGATCTAAAAGTAAAACAGATTTTCTGTCATCAAACCAGTTCCAGATTGTAGAGCTATCTCCTTGTTTAACAATAAACTCCTCCTCAGCTTCATGTCCACCTTCCACCGTACTTGTTTTCGCTCTGCACGTAAGCTGCAAATGGGTCGTACACCGTCGCACACAGAAATACCTCAACAACTAGGCTTTATCGCCATCATCGTGGGAAGACTAATTCTTATTGTGGAGAATTTCTGCCAGTATATTGCAAAAAATAAAATATCACCCATCCTTAAAAGATGTCATGGCAGTGTGTTGTTTTGCACTATAAGACCCTGATTTACTAAAGCATTTACTAAATGTTGTGTGTATAAAAACCTGTGTAAACTCAATAACACCCACAAAGTTCTGAGAAAGATTGTGTTTTCTATATGAGCAAAAGTACAAGTGTTTTGTGTATTTGTTTCAATGACTATGCAATTACCTAAACATACAGGGCTGTGTCAACACAAACAGATATATTTAGCACTAGCGGAGTGTTTACTAAGCCTTAAGGTCACTTCAGGAATGAATATTGAACGCAAAATTTAATACGACAGAAGGGCAGGTATTAAATTAGCAAAAGCCTATTTCTGCTATTTGAAGATAACGAAGCCATTATTTTATTAGATTCTAAAATGTGTAACTTATTATTACTACAGTGAACTTATTTTCATATTAGATATTTGACACATATTCACACCTCAAATGCCAACAGTGTTCAGAGAAAGTGAAAAGGTCTTCGTTACATTTGCCTTTATGAACACTTTTTATTTCTGCATTCATACTGATCAGTATGAATGCAGTGACCTTTATCAATGAATTTGTTAGACATAATAAGTTCTAATGCCTCATAATACTTCTCTGGACAATCACTAATATAAACTTTAATTTAAGTATAGAAAAATAGAAGACAAGCAGGGTGCTTTGGAGAGAAGCTGGTTGTTTCCATTCAGTGGAAAATGTCCAGTACTGCCCAGAGCTCTGTGCTAAAGTAATTAACCAAACCAAATTAATTTTTAGAATGAAACTGAACCTTCACAACACTCATAAGCATAAAGGAGAGAGAGGGAGAGAGAGAGGGAAAGAGAGAGAGAGAGAGAGAGAGAGAGAGAGAGAGGTAATGAATATCAGTGCTATAAGTGGTGCCAGATAAAATAGTAGGATTGTAGCATCAAAGCCTCACAATTCACTAGCGCCTTTCACCTCTTGTGTGCTATGTGTATCTGTATCAGTTATGTGATGGTAAAAGATGTCCATAATGAATCTGATCACATTTTCTCAAGCTAACTGGAATAAAAATTATACATACAGTACACAAAAACCTATGCTGAAATAAAACCAACACAGGGGATCAGGATCTCTACTACAGTACAGAACTTGCTAGAATAACTGCTATATTATAACACTTTACTACAGCCTACTCAGTTTATATCCTTGCTGATAGTGAAAGCACTACAGGCTTCCACTCTGTGGCTATCACTTCCTGGCATCAGCAATCACTAGAATAAATTAGACTGTGCTCAAAATTGCCTTGTCGTGTAGTGTCACTGCTCCCTGCCGCCATTTTAAAAGTGTAATCTGAGATTTTTCAGAAATGGATCCTTTTCTGGACTATTGCAATATACATACCACTTATACAGACCTTGGTTAAAGTATTTTATAAAGTATAAACTAAACACTATCCCACAGCAGCCAAAGTTGATATATTGACCAGTATAATTTCCAGGATAAGGTCATTCACAAAATCAAAATCCATTTCATAAAGATCAACAGTCAATCCAATGCAAAGTCATCAGACTAGCTCCAGTTTCCCGTGGCCATGGGAATCCGACACACATCACCACGACAACAGGACCCACAGACAAAGGATCCAATTGTAGGTACAAGCGTATACACATAGAGACACACTCAGAAATGCACACCAAAGATACAGAGTAACAGCTGTGACCTGCTGTATTCAGCAGAGATTTCATCTCACTTTGAAAGCTTAGTTTTTCCAAGTTATACAGATCACACACACGATATGGTGTATGTACACCACCATGGACAACACATACATACCACTGAAAAGAACACTATGAGGAGAACCCTGATATTTCCTCCTAACGTATATGTTACAGCTAAAGTGGTGCACCCATGCCTGCTTGGAACATAACCTTGCAGTGCTTCTAAATCTGTTCTCTTTACCTCCCACACATTGTCATACTTTTGGCTAGAGGCGGAGAATATTCCCCCTCCACACAAACCCACCCACACCCACACACATTCTCTCACAAATTCTGAATGGATTTTTTTCCCTGCTGCTCCATCTCTCACAACTGAGATGCCTGATTTCAGGCACGGTTTGAAATTTCTCTGCTGAAACCTCTATATTATGTTTCTTCAAGAGACTGAGTAAAGAATGAGGATAGAAATGCAGGAACAGATACATTTTTGTCCATATAATGGTGATTCTTCTTGGATTCAAACACCTCAGTGCTAAGCTTGGTTCCTCAATGCTACTACAACCTAAGGCTTATCTGAAACTATGGGCTTATACTAACCTCTAAACTTGCCTTTACAGATAATACTACTCTCAATCTCCTTATGTATTATCAAAGTACTTTGTATTATTCAGTAACTATATAGGAAAGATGCTCAGCTAAGTGTTACAGTAAGAACCCAAGTCTGGACACAACAGAAGGTCCTTGGAGATTAAATGAGGCAATAAGTGCAGATTATAAAAAATGTGTATTTCTGGTCTTGAGGAACTAAAATGAGCACAAGACCATTCACTTCACTGGCTCCCTGTATGTGTGTGCATTATCTTCAATAGATTCTTGCCTATAGAGTAACCATGGATATGGAGTAACCACCTGTTTGTATTCACTCATCAGTGCTTACATTCCAGCCGCCAAAATTTGTGTGTGAATAGAAGCTGATGACCATGCAGTACTAAAAAAACAGTCTAAAGCCAAAATATGTTATGGTTTTGTTATGGTGAAATTTACAGCCCAACTTTGATACTACTGATGACAATAAAACAAATTCCTCTTTTCCAAGATCAACCCAAGCAAGCAGGTAATGTGCTCCAAT
This sequence comes from Ameiurus melas, assembly GCA_012411365.1. Lineage (NCBI taxonomy): Eukaryota > Metazoa > Chordata > Actinopteri > Siluriformes > Ictaluridae > Ameiurus > Ameiurus melas. The sequence goes on along the minus strand of CM022755.1, from coordinate 24,640,511 downwards.
GTGAAGTGGAGTTGGAATTGATTATTTTCTAAATAGCAGCACATCCCAAAGTGTTTTTTATTTATCTCATACAACAATAATTTACCAAAGCTAAAAAAAATTTAAGTTAATTACTGAACAACACATCATACTTTTTACTCACTAATAGTTATGATTAATGTTTTGGAACCTCCATGAAATCAGTTCCTGTTATCACTTACATTATAACAGCAATAAACAGACTAAAACTGCAACTTGCCATAGTATGAGAAATCACAAAGCCCTCCATCCTAAAGACTGATGGGAAACTTACATGATGGAAAGTTACAGATTTACCTCTGACTATTAAATCATCGGCACTGGAGAGTCCTTCCGAAAACGCGAAATAAAAACGTCTTCACAGAAAACTTTACCATCTCAACAATTGCACGTTTTAAATCTGTTTATGTGGAGCGTCCCTCTGTAGGCAGTTATTATAGAAACGATAAAATATTATTAAAATAAACAGTGCAGACAGAATTTCTGTCAGAGCTACTGACACGTTCTGACCAATGAGATTCAAGCATCCATCACTACTACAAGCTCGCTCTATCCCCCCGATGTATATATTTCAACACAGCCATGTTGCATTGTACCAATTACCTTTAGAATGAAAAAGCTTGAACTCCTACTACTCCATTATTGTTAGCAGTAGAATTATTATGTAACATGACTCTCATTTTAGTCCAACTGATTGCTTTGTGTCTGATGTTTGCAGTCCTCCTATGTGCTAGCGCTTCATTCAAGAACTATTATGCTCAGCAGGTGGATATTTATTTCCGTATCATTTGGATTGGTGTCAAATACTTGAAAAACTAAATGCATGTTTTTTTCTGTCTCACTTGTTAGTCACTTTGGATCAAAGTGTTTAACAAATGGATACATGTATATGTAAATTAGTGAGAGTTGGCGATATGAGGAATTCCTTGTATTCCCCTCTCCTCTCATGTTTCTCTCTCTCTCTCTTGTTCATACACAGTAAAATATGCATTCATTTACTGCTGCCAGTAAAAAGACACATGCCTTTAACATTTCCATGGAGATGCACAGTGCCCTCAAGGAACAGGTAGAACAAAACCACACATTCCTTTAACATTTCCATGGAGATGCACAGTGCCCTCAAGGAACAGGTAGAACACCCTAATAATGATTCACTTCCTCCACAACACAAGACAACAGCTGAAGGACACGCAATGTAAAACAGAACACCCATCTGAACCCTACTGAGTAGCCAAACACTTTGCTTTCAGCCTGAACATAGCCAAGTCTGTGATTTGAGTGTACTAAATCAGTCACGATATTTATAGAGGATAAGTAATGTCCTTCTGCACAGTGTTCTGTTCAGCCTGAATCACAGCCCGCTCCTTTCAGCTTGTGCTTTGAATTTTAACCAGAACAGAGCCGCCACCTCTGTTCTTCACTGCCATGTTTCTGTCACGATTTATTAAATGGTCTGAACACAGAGTTGCCATGACTCTTTACTCACTGATGACACTCTTAAAGACAAGCTCTCACACAGACAAGTCTTCGTAAGAACATTTTTGTGTTTGAAGAATTATATCCTCATATAAGATGATGAAGGCTGTAATAACATTTTACAGTTAAGTACTGTAACATTTTGAAGATAAACCATGGTACAGAGTTACAGTTATATTTATATAGCACTTTTCTAGACAATCAAAACACTTTACATAGTATGGGGGACGGGGGATATCCTCAAATTCCACTAGTGTGTAGCATCCACCTGGATGATGCGACAGCAGCCGTAGTGCGCCAGAACGCCCACTACACACCAGCTATTAGTGGAGAGTCAAGTCAGAGATGGGGATTATTAGGGGGCCGTGATAGATAAGGGACAATGGGGGAATTTCACCAGGACACAGGGGTTATACCCCTATGAGAAGTGTCCTCGGATTTATAATAACAGAGAGTTTATTTAATGTCTCATCAGTGCTGTTTTTATAGAATAGCGTTCTCACACAGACCACGGGGTGAGCACCCCCTGCTGGCCTCTCTAATACCACTTCCAGCAGCAACCTTGGTTTTCCCAAGGAGGTTTCCCATCCAGATACTGGCCAGGATAGGGAAACCAGGCAAGAACCAGAGATATGGCTCTGACAGAGAAGTTAAGCATCTATTATTGATAGCCCTTGGATGTTCCAAAGGTTCCAATTTACACCAAATATGGATTCTAAAATGGCTACAGTATACTTACGACTACATTTTGTTATGGTTGCCTTATTTGTTTCATATTTGATGTGACACTGACATCAAAGGTTTGATTACTGTCTGATATGGATATAGATATGATTCTGGCATTTTCTTAATAGCAAAGCAACAGTCTGGAGGTTCTGTTGCCAAGTTATGCGACCATCATGGGCATGATGGCATTAGAGTTTAAAACAGTTTGCATGCTGTTATAAAATATAACACCTTCATGGACTGAAAATATAGAAAACTGGTACTTATACTGATCCAATTTGTTATGGCTGTATCGGCCAAAATAGTAATACGTATGTTTCAATATGAATTCAGCATAGCAGGGTTCAGTTGTGTCTACCTGGACTTAACCATTACATGTGTTAATTTCAGAATGTCGGTGTTAATTCACCACTGTAGAAAAAAAAATCATTTGAAGTAAATGTCATCCCTCTCCCTCACCTTGTGCAGCTTCCACATGGCCCCGAGTGCCTTGACCTCATGCGCGGAATGCTTGCCTTCCTCGAGGCACTGGTAGCACACAGGTGTCTTGCACTGCACACAGTACATACTGAGGTTCTCCAGTTCGTGCTCGGTGCAGGTGGAAGTCTTGCGCGGGCTGGCGCGCCGGCTGATGCGTCCCTGCGCGGGAGGTACGAGGCGGTGTTTGGCGAGCGGACCTCGCGGCGGGTGGCAGCGCAGGCGGCAAGGGTCGCAGTAAAACACGTCGCACTGCTCGCACATGGCTGTGGCTTCCCGTGGGCTTTTCTCGCACAGCTGACAGCGCAGAGCTGCCGCTTTGCTCTGTTGGTAACGGTCCACAACGGCTTCGAGCACCCGGTTTTTGGGGAAGCCGCGCAGGCCGCGCTCGTCCAGGGTCAGGCTGCGGTGGCATTGCGGGCACGTCAGACAGGCGTTGCGCGGAATCGGCGGTGTGCCCATGGGCTGCGGGAGCAGCTGGTGCTGAGGTTGCGGCGGGGGAACGGCAGCAGGAGGGAACACACGCACTCCATTAGGTGACTTCTGGCAAGGGGTGGTGGGTGCGCTCGCGAAGCCGCCGTAAGAACCGTAGCCGCTGTCCGACTCACTGTACAGACTCATCTTATCCAGGTCCAGGTAATCATAATCGGACGGCGCCGAGCCGGAGGCGCGGCCGCCCTGTGGAGACTCCGCGTCCGGCGTCTGCACCAAAATGTTCCGAGCGCAGGCCAGGCAAATGTTGTGTGAGCACGGTAAGATGATCGGCTCTCGGAAAAAAGAGCCACACACCGGGCACTTGAGCTCCTCTTCCATTTCTTCCATCTTCAGATTTAGCTTTGCTAAGCGGGGATGGAAAAAAAATCTCCGGTCACCCACAATCACCTTAGACTTCCTTATCCTCTTCAGAATGCACGCGTAGACCCCGACAAGGGGGATTTATACAGGGGGCGGGGTCTAAAAGAAGCAGTATCCACAGATTATTGGACAATGCACATGCCATTGAAAGATTTATAGCTACAGAATAGGGCAACGCACTGAATACTGAGTCGCTCGCAAGCAGCACACCACCTACATAATACCTGTAATATATTAGGAAATAAATCTCAATAAAGTATATTTAAAAAGGAAAAAAAAGGTTCCATCTAGCAATCTGGGGTCTCTCTTGGGAACCTTTAAAAGTCTATTAAAAATCCAGAAATCTAAAGACAGTTAATTAAAGGGGTCTTTATTTAGTCCTCCTGAGGAAACCAACCTGGGTTTGGTGGATGTAGAGGATTTCCCTTTCAGAATGTGTTCCATGTAAAATCCCTTAGAACATTAGAGTCATTAATCATCAGTACCCTTGAGAAGCTCCTTTATATAAAAGTGTTTGGTAACTATGGTAACCTGTATCAGCTTACTATTTCAGTCTTCATCTACATTAAAAAAAAGAAAAAAAGGAAAAAGCGTTCTTTGGTTTCTTCCTGTGGGTTAACCCTTAAAGGCATTGTGTAAATCCGTATACAAAATAGTGTTTCAGTGTGAGAGAGGGTTCCTTGTAGAACCCCTTTAGGAACTGTACCTATCCAAAAAAAATAAAAAATAAGAATGATGTGTGTGGTTCGGGACAAACATTCCTGTTCATATAACATATCCATCAAAAACGAGTATCAATTTTAAAGATGTCAACCGAATTTGTGACAAATTGTTCCCACACTAACTTATAACTGAACAATCGGAGTAGTCTTTGCAGAACAATAAAGTGAGATACTGTTAAGGACATTGTGCTGACAGTATTTAAAGTATGCTGTTAATGACTCCATGCACTTCTGAAGGGCATAAAACTTAATCAGTTACAGTCTGTAGGTTTGTTCATGACACTTCTCATTAAACAATTTGCATGAACAGATGGTAGGGTTAGGAACATGAATTCAATTATAATATTAAAACTGTATTTGCATCTACTTTGACATTGCTGCTGGCATTTTCCCACAGGCTTTGTCAGTTTCTGGTATCATGTCTGACAGAAATTGCAACTCTCAGAACTGTTATAGGCTATCTAAACAGAGTCCATTAACACTTTTGATATTAAACTATGAAAATGTTCATATGTTATAATATATATGTATAAATCTAAAATGGCAAAAATAGGCTTTCAAGGTACAAATGCATGGCACTGGGCTGATCCCTTAAGTCTTTTGCACCTATTAGAGTACATGGGAAAGTGAAATAGAAATGTATTTAAGGTATACTATTGTGTCTTTGAGGACAAATTTAAAGTTCCCTCCACTATTATTGGCACCCTTGGTAAACATGAGCAAAGAAGGCTGTGAAAAATTGTCTTTGTTGTTTAACCTTTTGATCTTTTGTTTAAAAAATTCACACAAATACTCTGCTCTCATGGATATCAAACTATTGCAAACAAAACACAGGTTTTTCAAAAAAATGTAGTTAAATATGTGTGCAGGAATTATTGGCACTCCTATGAATTCATATGAGAAAATATATTTGAAGTATATTCACATTGATATTTTCAATTTTTAGTACACCTGGGTTACTAGGAACAGGAACTTTTTCAACCATGAGTTCCTGTTTCACAGGGGTATGAAATGTACAGTGTTATGCCCTTGGAGCAAAAATACGCCATTACAGCACCTTTTATTCTGCATTAGTGAAAAGAATGTATTTACAATGTCCCATACCACACTTACCATATCCATATTTTACTGAGGTTCTCCAATCTCCTTCTTCTATGAAAGAACTCATATGAAGCAACACATTTGCATGATTCATAGTTACTGTTCTCCCTCATCTAGTCTCAATTTACAGGTGGCAGCTTTTCCATTTTGCATAATTGTAAAATGTTTTTCAAACACAAGGTTGTCTTCTAGCCAGCAAGTAATTACTGGTTCAGTGTTCAACCCCTCAGAGCCAGAATATTACTTCCCTGGTGTAGACACATCAAGCAAATTAAATAAATGCAGTGTTGTAGAGTGTGAGGTTTGTCTTTATATAATTGTTTTGAACCCTTTCTAAGTTTCACTCACTAGTAAATGCATAGTATCTCACTTACTAACAAATAACACATATCATTCAGATGGAATTTTACATACACTTTAATAATTATTTATGACCATGCACTATATTTTATAGCAAACATAACATACTGCATTATAAGTAATGTTTGTAATACCATATATCACCAATACCAAACAAAACCACTTTGCGTAGTGCATTATGTTTCACAAATGAAATTTACAATGTATTTTAATTAGGTTATAATGTCATACTGTATGACTTGCAATATTCTACGTTCTTAAATTAAATGAATGTATTTTCAGTTACTTGTTTAAAAAATCAGCACAAGTTTCAGCATGTCTGTATATATTCTAAGGCACTAGTTTCTTTGTTACTGACAATTTATGTGCTATGTGCTATGGACATAATGCATTGTAACCATTGATGTAAAATGTAGTTTTGATTATAATTATAAAAATGTGTAAAACTGTACAAAAATGTGTCATGTTAAGAAATTCTCCAGCGCTCATTATACGGTACACAGTAAGCCCTTATAACATAGTACATACAAACACAGAGGATAAAGTAACTATTGTAAGGAAAGTGTCTATTGTAAGTGTCAAGCTGAGTTTGTGGCTGGTTTACAATAACTAGCTGAAATTCAAATTCAGATGAAATCAAACAAAATCCAACTACATTGCTCACACTTGTTTAGATCCTTGGATGTCCTTGTTGCATTGTTCTGAGATAGTTTTTGAAACCGAAATGTCAACAAGCCAGAGTTTCTACATGCTTTGTACTTATGAGCACTGCTTCACATTGTCCCATTGTTTAGGCATTCAGTCATGTTTCCACAGTAACCTGGCTGAAAGCAGAGAACAAGAGCTGCAAAGAGGCGAATAACAGCACTCACTCATATGGCGCATCAAACTGACATTTTAATGGTCCACCCACCAGAGGAAAGGCAGTGTGTTCAGGAGGCCACAGCACACACAACCTGATACACACTCATGAGTACTATAATGCAGTCAGTCAGTGATTTTGAACTGTGTGACGGTCTGTGTGTACTGTGTGTTGTAGAGACAGTCCAATTGCCTGCAATCAGACTCAGAGAGAAATGATGCGGGAAGGCAGGATTTAAGGGAGTGCAGTGTGCGTGTGTGTGTGTGTGTGTGTGTGTGTGTGTGTGTGTGTGTGTGTGTGCATGTGCACGAAGAATAAAAAATGCAGTGTTTGGTGGGAGAATGCTTTTTAATTATTTAGAAAATGTACTGGAAATCAAGTCAGAGTTTTCTGAGGTGTGTGTGTATGTTTCATATAGTGTGGAAGGCATGGTGAGAATGTGTTTCTCTCTAATGTCCCTGAGTCTGTAGAGGGATTCCTGGATAATTAACTCCTTAATGATTTTTATTCTGATGGTGGAAAAGTGGGTCACTGAGCTATTGCTCCAGCATGTGACCTAAAGTTCGGGAAGCTCCTCCTACCTAAACTCCTTGAAACCACTCACACCTGCAGCATTTCAGTTGATACCCGTTTATGTGATTACTTCCAGGTTGGTGCACCGGAAGCACTGGGAAATTTGCAGATATTTTGATTTGTACCCAGTATGTTGATACAACTTCTGCAATCCAAAAGTACCTGTACTAGTCTATCAGTCTCTTTAATCTCACACTCTATAGAAAAAAGTACTAAAAAGCACCTTTCAAGATACAGACTCATGTCACTCTGAGGATCTTTTGCACCTTTAGTTACATTTAAAAGTGAGCTCAGCTAAGCAGCTTATGGACCACTGTTGTATCTTTGAGAATAAATTTACATTGTTTGGTCCTTGGAGAACAAACAAACTGCCTTCACAGTACCTTTTATTCTGAATTAGTGATTAGAACATATACACCATATAGGATATACAGCACAAACTCACAATATACATATTTTACTGAAAATCACCTTCTATCATTAAAAACCTCTTAGGAGGTACAACATTTGCATGATGCACAGTTACCTTTCTCCCTAATCTAGTTTCAATTTACAGGTGGCAGCTTTTCCATTTTACATAATTGTGGAGGGTTTTCCGAACACAAGGCTGTCTTCTAGCCAGCAAATAATTACTGGTGCAATGTTGCAACCTCCAGGCCCATTATACATCCCTGGTGTAGAGGCATCAAGAAAATGAAAATAAATGGAGCATGATACAGTGGAGTGTGCGGTTAGAAATGTTTTGCTGTTGTGTTGAGCAAATACATACAGTTTTACCCTCTAGCATAGCTTTTTTTTTATTGTATTCTAGCTGTACAGATACAAGCATGCTTACTGCAGAACAGAAGTTTAATTTGAATGAGAAGACAGCACGTTCATTTATCATCCTTGCACACTCTTTTTCTTCCCACCTCTCTATCTGTCCTTCTCCACATGCACACACACTCGCCCATCGTGTCTCTTTGATTAAATACACAAATGCTTTATTGAATCCAAAAAACAACAAAACCCTGCTTGTCTTTGTGTCAGTTATTTTAGCAGATTACCAACCCAAAACACAGCATGTTTACTGCATGTAAATGTATTTGATTCCAGTGAATGGCAGTGTAAGCTTATGATTCTCACATTAAACACAAAGCTGTGTTCTTATTATTGAGAGTTACATACATATGCTAAGGGGCTGGACTACTAGTTACTTTCTTGCTATTCCTATTTCACAATTAATACAGTGTATGAATAATAAGTTATGGATATAAGCTTTGATTTAGTAACTCGTAAACTGGTGCACAGTGCGTGATTTAGGGTGTATCACTCATACTGTAGCTATTACTAAGTGTGTGTGTGTGTGTGTGTGTGTGTGTATATACCGTACATGCATGCATAAGTCTGTGAACAGTGGTGGTTGGAATGAACTTCCAATCACAATCAATTAACTCAATCTTCAAAAAACAGTTAAAGACCTATCTCTTCTGTGAACAGTTAACCAGTAACTTGTTGGACCCTTGAACAATGCCTGCTCATTTGTATCTTGTCTCAATTGTATATCACTTTGGATATATGTACACATTTGGATAAAGGTAAATATGCATAATATGCTACAGGAAAGCACAAATGTCAACCTCCACCCAGTCTTCCACTTAGATTAAAAAGCAAATCATGAATGCACTAAGAAAGTCATCATCTGCAATTTTCCATCTCTTGGCAGCAATCTAGAGAATTGGGTTGCCAGGTCAGAAACTCCCTTATGGAAAATGATTCAAAGCTTGAAAACGTATAACCTATAACAGTCACCTAAATTGTTTTGTCTTAATTCTTAAAACCTCTAATTGAACTAACATCTTTAGGTGAAATTACCCTCTGTCTCACAGACAAAAAAATTATTGCAATTACTGCCTTACAGAGCATGCATTACATAACTGAGTTATTCAAAAGTGCACTTTCACAAAGTGCATTACTCAAATTGCACTACAGTTCTCATTACTCCCATAATTTTAGAATTGCTTTACACATAAATGTATATAGCGGTGTATTGTGTTACTTTTGCATGTACTGTAACTTGCAGCAGCATATTGTACAGAATCTCACAAAAGTGAGTACAATACTAAGTGAAAATGTCCATAGGGCCCAAAGTGGGGGCCCCCCTTCCCCCCCCCCCCCCCCCCCCCCGCCCGGCCACCCCCCCGGCCCCCCCCCCCCCCCCCCCCCCCCCCCCCCCCCCCAATTTAAAAACGCGCGCCCACCATTGCTTTTGTTTGAGGATGCCCCACAGATGCTCAATAGGGTTTAGGTCTGGAGACATGCTTGTCCAGTCCATCACCTTCACGCTCAGCTTCTTTAGCAAGGAAAAGGTTGTTAACATGCTGAAATACTGCCCTGCAGCCAGTCTCCGAAGGGAAGGGATCATGCTCTGCTTCAGTATGTTACAGTACATGTTGGCATTCATGGTTCCCTCAATGAACTGTGCTCCCCATTGCCAGCAGCACTCATGCAGCCTCCCACCACCATGCTTGACTGTAGGCAAGACACTCCTAGTACTCCTCACCTGGCTGCCGCCACACACATTGACACCATCTGAACCAAATAAGTATATCTTGGTCTCATCAGACCACAGAACATGGTTCCAGTAATCCATGTCCTTAGTCTGCTTGTCGTCAGCAAACTGTTTGAGGGCTTTCTTGTGCATCATCTTTAGAAGAGGCTTCCTTCTGGGACGACAGCCATGCAGACCAATTTTACGCAGTGTGTGGCGTATGGTCTGAGCACTGACAGGTTGACCCCCCACTTCTTCAACCTCTGCAGCAATGCTGGCACCACTCATACATCTATTTCCCAAAAACAACCTCTGGATATGACCAACTTCTTTGGTCGACCATGGCGAGGCCTGTTCTGAGTGGAACCTGTCCTGTTAAACTGCTGTATGGTCTTGGCCACCATGCTGCAGCTCAGTGTCAGGGTCTTGGCAATCTTCTTATAGCCTTGAGCAACAATTCTTTTTTCAGATCCTCAGAGAGTTCTTTGCCATGAGGTGCCATGTTGAACTTCCAGTGACCAGTATGAGGGAGTGTGAGAGTGACACCACATTTAACACACCTGCTTGCCATTCACACCTGAGACCTTGTAACACTAACAAGTCACATGACACTGTGGAGGGAAATGGCTAATTGGGCCCAATTTGGACATTTTCACTTAGGGGTGTACTCACTTTTGTTGCCAGCGGTTTAGACATTAATGGCTGTGTGTTGAGTTATTTTGAGGGGACAGCAAATTTACACTGTTACACAAGCTGTACACTCACTACTTTACACTGTAGCAAAGTGTAATTTCTGACAGTGATGTCACATGAAAAAATATAATAAAATATTTACAAAAATGTGAGGGGTGTACTCACTTTTGTGAGATAGTGTATATACCCAGTAAAGGCTGATAGATGAGAGGGCTAAAATATAATTAGACAATGTGTACTTGGGCTATCTATTTTTGGTTTCTCCTCCTAATGCAGCTGTGGCGCAGGTGCTAGACCGGGTTGTCCACTAATGGTAGGGTTGGTGGTTCAATTTCCTGCCCGGATGACTCTACATGCCAAAGTGTCCTTGGGCAAGACACTGAACCCCAAGTTGCTCCCGATGGCAAGTTAGCGCCTTGCATGGCAGCTCTACTACCATTGGTGTGTGTGAATGGGTGAATGAGACACAGTGTAAAGAGCTTTGGATAAAAGCACTATATAAGTGTCCCATTTACCATTTAATACATTTTGGCAGAAAAAAAGTTTTTTAATTATAATAGCCAATAATTATTGATAAATTTGGGAAATAATGTAAGTTCATATATTTGTTTTTGTTTGTTTCTGCTGCTTCTCAGTGTCTTCTGGTGAAGTGTTACGGATACATCATAGGGAGAAATATATTAGCCCATTTGGAAACCATATCTAGAGTGCATGATAGGCTCACTGAATGTACAGCCTGGGCTACAGAGAAAGAGCCTTACTTCAGATATTTTGGTGTATTTTGCTTATTACCAGTGGTGGTGCTGTTGCCACAAAAATCCAAAATAATCTTCTTTAATAAGATGATAATAATTCAGTGGAATTATACATTGTATTGGAGGGCATGACGTGGATGTGACAATATGTTTCTGTTAAAATGTTTCCAACAAACCAAAGTTTGCCAAACAATTGAAGTAACTCAGAATATTGAAGTGTTTGTCAGTGAGTGAGTGAGTGAGCGAGTGAGTGAGAGAGACAGAGAGAGAGAGAGAGACAGACAGACAGACAGACAGACAGAGAGAGAGAGAGAGAGAGAGAGAGAGACAGACAGACAGACAGAGAGACAGACAGACAGACAGACAGACTGAGAGAGAGTCTTACACACTCATGAAAACACTTTTTTCCACTAAATGTTCTGGTCTGATGCTCTGTTTTTATGTTTTATTTTTAAACCATGCACAATCTGAAACCAGCATCCAAAGGTTATAGTGTATAGAATATAGTGTATAGATTTTGCTGGTGTTGTAACAGGGGTGTTCACTTCACCTCCTGCTGTGTTTATTTCAGTAAAAATTAACACCTGATCCAAATGTTCCAGGTCCCTATCTCTATAAAACAATACAACTGTAGGGTTAAATCAAATCCTGCATAGAGGACAGATATTTAACCCCAGGGTAAGACTAGTGTTTCATAATCATATTCTAACATCATAATTTTCTGAATATTTTTATATTTCCCTGATGCATCTGATGTAGCTCAGTAGATAATCATGCACACGTTTATGAGCAATGAATCCCTATTTGTGAATGAAACCCTATTTGTGAACGAGGTTAAATATTTTCAGACATCTGAATACTCATCCCAAACATTTACATAGGCAGTTATGTAAAAAATCTCATAATAACATATCATGATATAATATCATGAATCAACTGAAGCAGCTTATTCACAAATCCTCTGAGATGTATGTGTGGGTGACAAAGTTACTTTAGCATGAATGGTCTATTTCTGTTTGCTTTTAGGGTATGCCTTATACTGAGAGAAGGCAGCCCCTTTCATAACCAATAATGTGTATGTGTGTGTCTGTGTGTGTCACAAGGGGAGAGAGAGAGAGAGAGAGAGAGAGAGAGAGAGAAAGGGAGTAAGTGATTAGTGGGAGTGAGTGGTTTCTCTGCCCACTTCTTCCTATTCATGCTGTCTCCATAGTTCCTGCGTTTTCTCTCCTCCTACCCATATCCTGTGAACAAGCGTATGTCCTACGTCAGTAAGCTCTTTCCCTGTATTTCAGTGCTCTCCAAATATGGCCACGTTTGAAGAGATACAGATATTTAGCAGAACATATTCAGCATGTTCACCTTAATCTTTACTTTCCAGTGATTGGAGTTTAAGGAAACGAAGCCCAAAACCATGATTTCTAAATGAAAACAGATGATTTAATTACACTTGAACATATTCTTAAAATCTTGGCCACATTATTATTATCTACTTCTTGTAATGATTACATTGATACTATGTAACTGTGTGCTTCTTTCGCTTTATTATATTCTGCTTGGATTCTATGTCTTACTCTAAAAGAGTTTGTTTTTTTGTAATTTGAAGTATGTGTTGTCCCATGTTATACATAATATATTCTTCACAATCTCACACAGATTCATGTATTAAAGCAGGGCATAGAAGTCAGAGACACAAGCAAGCGAAACACTTTAGAAATTGCATTAATAAACACACCCCACACACAACCACATACACTCCCAGACAGAGTTTCAAATGATCTCATTATCAGTCACACAAACTAAGGTTAGTGCAGACGCTGCTGTGCTTGACATCAACTGTGATTAATCATTAAATGTGTTTGTGTGTGTCTGGGTGGGTGGTTGGACGTCAATATATCTATCCCCGCAAATCTTGAAATCTTGAATGTTTCAAACCTCACTAACTCACTGATTAAGATTTTTCTGCAGCATCTTAAGCACACACACACACACTCACTTGAGAGATATATATATATGTGTGTATATATATATATATATATATATATATATATATATATATATATATATATATAGAGAGAGAGAGAGAGAGAGAGAGAGAGAGAGAGAGAGAGAGGGGGGTACTCTAGCACAAATTGCTGAAAAAGTTCATGCTGGCCGCAGTGCCCATACTGACACCTATCCACTGCTGAAAGCACTTACAATGGACACGTGAGCATCAGACCTAGACCATGGAAGAAGGTGGCCTGGTCTGATGAATCACGTTTTTTTTTTACATGATCTGGATGGCCATGTGTGTGCATCACTTACCTGGGACCAGGAATCAGTATGGGAAGAAGCTGACGTGGAGTCCATGCCTCGATGTGTCAGAGCTGTTTTGGTGGCACAAGGGGGATCTACACAATATAAGGCAGGTGGTTTTAATGCTAAGACTGATCGGTGTATAAAATCAAAATCAGTATACACTGCATAAAGACTGCATTTTGACACCAGGGATATTAACGATGTAGAGCAGCCGGTTTAATTTATTCTCTAACTCTTATGCTGCCCTCTGCTGGAGCAAGGCAAATAAGTAAACTAAGGGAGGAGAGTCTAACTGTACTAGGCAAAGTTCTGCACATTGTGGTTGTAGAATAGTGGTACAATATTCCTTTGATCATTCCTGATTCCCTCAGCCTAAACCAGGAGTGTCCATGAAAGAGTACAGAAAGAGTAAGATTAACACTGAAATGGAGGAATTGGTGCATTAATACACACTATTCTGCACACTAAAATGTCTGACATGCAGTGGAAATAATAAAAAAAACCCTGCTATTCAATAGGCAAGAAAGTGGTTCTCTATTCTATGTCTATTTATTAGAAAATACAAGGTACTATTGATATTAATGATATTCATTGTTAAATGAACGAATTATTTCATTCATCCAAAAAAAGACAATTAATACTTCATTAAAAATGAAAATGCAAAATAAAAAAGCAATGTTTTTGCTCATTACAGACAGAAAACACAAACGGTCATGGAGTGTTTTTCCAATAATAATAATAATTATATTTATAGTAGTTATAGTTGGGCTTTTTGGTTATGCAGCCATTCCTCAGCATGGAGTCTAAAATGCCCCACGATTAAAAATATAGTTCACTTCACGTGAGGTAGGAACAAATCAATTTCCCCTTCTTTGCCGCGCACTTAAACACGGACGCCATTCGACACGCAGCCCATGTCACGTGGTGTACAGTTGGACGGTAGTGACTCTCCAAGGCGGAAGTATGCTATGAGAATTGGCGTAAACATGGCGGCTTCGTTGAGCGGCAGAAGGAGAGAAACAAGAACACTTTCGCAACTAAACTCCGTCTCCGTTTTGTACCCAGTCTTAGTACTTTACTGTTTGTCGGTGCTGCCTGTCGTGGCCAAGCGGGACAACCTGAGAGTGATCACGGACGAGAACTGGGAGGAAATCCTGACTGGAGAATGGATGATAGAATTGTGAGTTGCCGCCTATCTCAAGTTAGCTAACATTAGCGTGAGTTAGCTACGGGTCACGTGTGTTTGAGGATCTCGTGTAAATTCCGTGCGCAGTATGGTTCCTTTTCCAGCAGGTTAACCAACGGCACAGGTTCACACAGACACCTAACATGCATCTTTATAGAAACTGAGCTATGGCTACACTCTGGAGTGCAGCGCACTTTGAATATGGAGGTCTGGTCTGTTTGGGGGGAAAGGGAGTGAATTACAGAATTAATTCTCTGTAGTCATAGATTGTCAAAAAAAAAAAAAAAAACAAGAAAAACATGAACACTAGAGCTACACGATCTGTAATGATCGTGTAGCTCTGGTGTTCATATGTTTTTCTTGTTTTTTATTTTATCCACGAATTCAACATGGTGGAAAATTCAAATGTTGGTGCATCCCATGACTGTGTGTTGCAAGTGACATGACTGTAGAGCAGATGGTCCACACTGCTTAGTGTGCCTCCTAAAAGAACTTGTTTTGCTGCACCATGTTTCCTAATTTAGCACTGAGAGACTTTCATCTAGAAACCACCTTTCTTCCACTGCTTTGTAGTGGAAAGGATTAATATAAAGTGATTGTATTATTAAAAAAAATGACTGTACAGCCCAAACTCCTTGTTGATTTTATATTTCATTCAGCTTCAGTAATTGCTTTTTCCTGGTCAGTGTAGGGATTGATCCAGAACCTGTCCCACCCTGCACAAGGTGGGAACACACCCTGACAATGGGACTGCATTCCCTTGCAGGCCACCTCACGACCTTTAGCATGGGCAATCCACTTACTGGCATGTCTTTCAGAGGTGAAAGGTGAAATTGGAAAATCTACATGATGTGGAACTGTCTACAAAGAGAAGCCTGAGTTCAGGATCAAACCTGGGACTCTGGAGCTGTGAGGCAGCAGTGTTTCCTGCTGTGTCACTGTGCCACCCATTTTGATGTATAAAAAAAAAAAAAAGAGAGAGAGAATATATATGAGGCCAACTAGGGCAGTGGTGATCAGAAGCTTGTGAGTACAAGCCCCCAGCACTGCCAAACTGCCAGTGTTCGGTCCTTGAGCAAGGCCCTTAATCCTCTCTGCTCCATGGGCTCTGTATCATGGGTGACACTGTGCTCTGACCTCAACTTTCTAACAAGCTGGCATACACGAAGAAAAGAACTGTTGTAATGTATATGTGACAAAATAAAGTCTGCTTCTTCTTATTACAAAATATGTTGAGTCCCAGGAATGGGTGATTTAAATAGTATATTACAACACCTTTCTGTGATAAACAATATGTATCTCGATATAAGTTTGCTAACAAGACCGTTGTATTGCATTTTAAAAGATAAAAAAAATAAAGGGGTTGGGGGGGTTAACGAATTTGCTGATACTTAAAAAATCATTTTTACCATTTGGCAGTTTTAAAGATTAAATTAGCTGTGTAAAGTCAGACTTTGTAATTGTCTCAGGAATACTCTCAATATCTGCAATATCTAAGAAAAGTGTATTATGACATGCTTTTTCATGATAATTTCATATTATATTGCCATATATTGCTTGTGTGTGTGTTGCAGTTATGCTCCATGGTGCCCAGCATGCCAGCAGCTGCAGTCTGTGTGGAAGGAATTTGCAGACTGGGGTGAGGACATTGGGGTCAGCATCGCTAAAGTGGATGTAACTGAGCAGCCTGGTAAATTTCTTGCCTAAACTCAGTTTTGCCTGGACTGTGTGTGTTTAAGAAGAACATTTGCTTCATGTGTTTTATCTTGTTGCAGGATTGAGTGGCAGGTTTATCATCACAGCGCTTCCAGCCATATACCAGTGAGTCCATGCTACTTGTGACATTGTATCTTTTAACATAAGGGGAAAACGATGTCCTTGAATACTCGTATGATGTCTTCTATGCTTGAGAGAGCGTGTGTAGGGGTTAGTTTCACTTCCTGACAATAAGCCTCTTAAAACCACCTATGACTCACACACAGTCTGGGGAATTGGGGGTGTGAATGTGGCTTTTAGTATTAAGACTAAAAGTATGTTTTATAGTAAACTGATGTATTGGTTTGTATTTTCCATATATATTATAGCTGTAAAGATGGAGTGTTTCGGAGGTACCAGGGTGCGCGCACTAAAGAAGACTTCCTGAGCTTCATTGATGAGAAGAAATGGCAGAACATTGAGCCTGTTTCCTCTTGGTTTGGCCCTTCCTCTTTAATGTAAGCACCTTGCTAATGTGTGTATCTGAGTCTGTGAGAGGAAATGTTTTTTTTTTTTTGTTTTGTTTTTTTCTCCTTTTAATCCATTTCCTTTTAGGGCAGCGCTGTAGTGTGTAGTGCTGCTGCCTCATAGCATGGTTTACAGCTTAAATTATAAGTTCAATGACAATCAATAGAGCTTGCTCTGAATTCTCTAACCTCATCAAGCATTGTAGGAGGTGACTCGGGGCTTTTATGTTGGCAAGGTGAGGCTACAGTAGTAAATGCATTCATGTTTTTTTTTTTTTTTTTTGGGGGGGGTAAACTCTCATCTATCTATCTATCAGAATAAATGTACCTCCAGTTAAAGCTTATATTTCTCTAATTTTACCAGTGTTTGATAAAGATAATTAACTACAGAGACCTCCCTCCCCCAATACTTTCTTTTCCACGGGTGCCAATAATTCTGGAACAGACTGTGTATATATTTATATACAATATGCATGTTTGAATATGGATTAATATTAGAATAAATACCTCATATGGTTATGTGAAGGTGAAATGTTTTGAGTAAATGGGTAATTTTGTGCTCTGTGCTTTAGGATGAATTTGATGTCTGGTCTCTTTAAGCTGTCCATGTTTATCAGGGTAAGAACAGTTTTATTCTACTAGACAACATTTTCTATGTTCATATATTGTATGGTATTTTACAGTGAAAGTCAATATGAAAACCCCATCATATCAGATTGGGTTTTAGTATGATCTTTTAATCAGTGTATTAATGCCATCATTTTCCAGGCCAGTGCTTTCAGTTATTTATTTTTCAAGCACAGTTATGTTAATGTTGTTTGTGAGTTGTAGTAATATTGTGCTGGTGTTACAGCGATGCCATGCCTACCTAACAGAGCAAGTTGGGATTCCTGTCTGGGGTTCTTACATCATATTCGGCTTAGTAACCCTCTTCTCTGGACTTACCCTAGGACTGGTAAGGTCACATTCCGGTTCAGTGACATGCAATGTTAGGGTTGTAACAGTTCTCTCAAGAAATGCTAAAGAAATCACTAAAGAAATTAATGCATTACTTAAAACGTTGAGTATTTAAATTAATTTGAATATTACTGATCCTAGAATGTTATACTGCCAAAGACAACAAATTCAGGGTGTCCCAAACGTCTACATACATAAGTAGGAGATGTATCTTTGACAGAATCACATCAATTGTGCCTTCATCTGTGAATGTTGGTGGACGTCTATTTCTCGGTTGATCCGCAACACTTCCATCTTTTTAAATTTGTGAATAAGTTTGGTAAAAATGTGTGATGTTTTCCATGTTTCCAATCTTGCGTCAGCCTCCCGATCCAGCCATGGCAATAAACTAGGTATCAAAAAATTGGAAGACATTTTGTTAAGAAGTGTTAACTTCCGCTATGTATGGGGACTTTTGGGACAACCTGTACTTCCAGTAGGGATACACTGTGTGTTCATAACACTTCACTTTGGGACACATTGCGATTTTTCAAACTGTCATGTAAACACGGTGGAGACGGATGCAAGCGCAGTGAAAAGCTTTAATGAAAGCCAGATAGACAAATCCAAAACAGTTAGCAAAACCTAGTCAAGAGCTGGCATGGGTCAGGCGATCTACAAACATAAACTAGGCGAGAAACGAGGAAATGTGGGCAGGATCAAAAACATAGTGAGGAACAAAGGTTTGGTATGGCTTCAAACACTGAAGCTTAATACTTTTTGTGGGGAACAAAGACACACAAGGGGTTTAAATACATAAATGCATCAGAGGTGGTAACTGGGAGAAGCTGAGATCGATGACTCAACCAATCATATGACATGGGGTGGAGAGAAGACGTAAACCAAAACAAACACCTGTGAAACAGTCAGTGTCAGAAACCCGGAAGTCTGCTTGTGGGGAAATCTGACACAAACTCTAAGCTTTCAACTTTTAAAGCTGATGCTGTAAACATTATGGAAATATAATAAAACATACCAAAAAATCCTGGGAAGCAACCTACTTAAACCACTTAATGCAAACGGAAAGCTAATGAGGAAAAAGTACATTTAAAAATCCTTAAACCAATACATGAGTGAAGAATTTATAAAGACAAATTTTTCCTGTTATGGAAGGTCTGCTATAGTAATAATTAAATAGTAAACAATAAATTGCACTGATTTATTGAGACACACGGGTCATTTAACCAAAAAGCTTAAGAAGTCAGGGTTTGATAGACAAATGTGGATTTCCCCCCTATTAATACATACATCTTATAAATATGTAAATAGTGAATTTGTTATGATGGCTCTGTGTAATATGCACACACAGAAATCGTCTCTTCTCTTTTTTTCCCCCCTAGGTGCTGGTGTTTTTTGCAGATTTTGTATTTCCATCACGTCGCTTTTCTTCTTCAGCTTACTATCAGAGTGAGTGTGTTAACTGTTGTGAGCTCTATGTTTTGGAATATGATTTAAGGATTAATGATTTGCTGTGTGTTCTGTGGTTGAACAGAGAAGCATGCTATGGAGCAGGCACGCCTTCGGCAGCAGTTGGAGGAAGAGCAGGAGGCTGATGGAGAGGAAGAGGAGGATGAAGATGAATATGTTGGGAGTGTGGAGGAGTGGAGTAGAGAAGGTGTGAAAGAGGACACTGTGAGGAGGAGAGCAGCAGGAGGAGGCGAGGAGGAGGACACCTAGAGACCTGGAGAGGAAATGTGAATCACGACACCAGACCAACAAAATCGCTATGGAAACGCACGCTCACGCCAACATGGCAGGCATCCTAATGACATCACTGATGTCAGAGCTCTCACTGTGTGTGTGCCCTGTATCCCTCCCTTCAGTTCCTCAGTTCCACCTTCCTTTCCTTCTGTGTGAGAGAGAAAGAAGGGAAGGACTGGGAGAGAAAGATGGAAGTAGAAGAGTCAGGCAGGGGCCAGGACTTAAAAATGTATGAGATTTATTGTTTATGAAATGAACTTTTTGTCTTTTTATTTATCTTTCAGCTGAACTAATACTTATTTGCTTGAGCAGAGATGACTGTTGGAGAATAAAAAAAAACTGTTTTTGGATTCTTTTTTTTTTTTTTTGCTGCATTAACATTTTATTGTTATTTAGTTTTTATGTCATACTTAATTGAGTTTTTTTGTATCTGAAATTTGTTAGTATTGCATTCACATAACCTTTTTGTTTATCTTTTTCAGGATAACATTTTGCTAGATATTTTGTCGATCTTTTTTTTTGCTTCTGTAGAAGTTAATGAAGTTGATGTGATGACTGCATTGAGACCAGCTGATTCATTACAATGCCACTAATGTAACTATGATGAACATTAGTAACTCAGTTAAGAGATGTGTGATGGTTCATCAGCTAAAGCATTAGTGTGCTATTCTCCAGGAAAGATCCCATGCTCTAGTGTGACTGTCTAAATAAAGTTGAGAGAGAGAGAGAGAGAGAGAGAGAGCGAGCGCGTCTGCATCAAAAAGCAGAGAGATTGATTGATTTTCAGGATGCATTTCTTCCATTCCAATGAATGAATGCTTTTGCCTTTACCTTAACTTTGAGTAATATATTACTTCTTATATAAACCAATTTCCTGGTGTATCCCCTGGGTCTATGAAGCCTGGATAACTGTCAGGAGTGGTGAGAATTCCCTGCATACCTGCTTGAGCCTTGCGCGTGTGTGTGTATATAGACATAGGCCGGATAATTACTTACTGGTTAATATCAGTCAGTCTTGACACACAACCGATCAAGGTCATAAATGTACAAAACAGTATGTAATGAGCAGTTATAAACAGCATTTCATAAATCTTTTCATCTTTCAACAGGATACCAAAATTATAGATATTTACTTAATATAACTGGGATGTGACTCCACTTAGTTTATTAATAAAAGTAAATTAAATGACAGCTCTATAAATAAAAACAAGAAATAGTCATAATCATATATCACTCTCAGCAAGAGGTACTTAAGATTTAGATCATCAATGAAGAATGATGATCGTTTCAGTTCTAAAATCTGATTGGGTGTGCTGCATTCATAGTCCTTGTAAAGTCTTCGATATACACACCTGTGACCCATCCATCCATCTACCACTTACTCCTTGTTCAGGGTCACGGGGAACCTGGAGTGTATCCCAGGGAGCATTGGGCACAATGCGGGGTACACCGTGGACAGGGTGCCAATCAGTTTAGCCATTGTTCTTTTAAATAAAACACCCTAATCTTTGCCTGTCAAATTCAACCTGTTTAAGATATTAAGCATTTTTTGAACCAGATATGCCAGGGTGATCCCACAATTTGACGTTTGGGAATTTTGGGTAAGGATAAGCAGTAGGCTCTGTAGTGGTCTCTACAGGATCAAGTCTCTGCAGAGTCCTCATCTTCATCCACTAAAACCCTGAAGGCATTAATAAATGTGAACTTTCCATATCCAGACACTTCTGTTACAGCAATTTTCAGTTCCACACGATCTTGTTGTGCAACGTTATCCTTAAACTTGACAACAGCTCATGCAGATCTTCGGTGGATAGTGACCTTTTAATTTCTTCAGCATCATTAATCTCATACTCTCTATATTTAACCTTTTTTCTAAGAGCATGTAGCCTGTGACATTATGTTAAAGTAACCACTTCCTCTGTGAAAGCTACAGCTTTAGAGATGCTAAAGAACAAAAACAAATAATAAAAAAACAAAACCACTGAACGTTTGTGCAGCACTTCTTGATTGGAAAAGGATACTGTATCTGCTGTGAAATGCTCCGAGTGCTGTATTTCTTTGTGTATTCATTTTTGTTAGAAAGGCATGGTGTTTTCATCATTGTATAATTAGCACAGATGCACCTGTGATTATATAAAAAAAAGATTGCATGGTTTTTGTGGCTGTGCTCTCATGTTATTTTGACATGTATAATCTCAGAATAATAAACTGTGTAAACAGCTGGCATCTATAACAAAAATAACAGGTTATTTTTTAGTTCCCATATTTGATTCTATTTTGCATAGAGACTTCCTGTTACTGTCACACCACTAGAGAGTACCCTGAACTAAATTTTATAGCTGTTCTTCATTGGTTATTTCCATTTCACATGAAACCTTACTGTTCGCCAGCTTAGTAATTTTCATTTTTTGTATGTTCTGAACCACTGAGATTCTGATTGATTCCTGTATATGACATTGCTTTGCCTGTCTTATCTTTTCCTGCCTTAGATACCCATTTGATCGAGTTTCCTTAGATTTTTTTGTGTATCTACTTTTGCATTTCATTTCAATGAAATGAAAGATATTTCCCGAGCCTATTCTGTATAAAACCCGGATCTGTTCCCTGTTTATGGTATTTGGATTTTGGACATTGTAGACAATCAACCACTTGTGTATGAATTTTCAACATCCTGCTAAATCTCCTTCTTATTGCTGAGTCTTATTAGTTACTGCATTTATACATTTTATAAGCTTGGTTAGTTTCATATTCATTCAGTGTCATTTACTTGAAATTTTAACAAATCTGTACATAGAAATACTTTATATAAAAGCTCACTCACTCAAACAGTAACTGCTTTATCTATGTCAAGGTGGGAGTGAGGCAGGAAAACACTCTGGATGGCACATAGGGAACATAAAATACTCCACACAATCAAGCACCCACGCTGAAATTAAACGTGTTTATACCTTTTCTAAACCATTCTAAGTCTTGTTACTTTTGCTTTATTCTGTCATTTTACTTATCACATTAACATACCTATGTGTAGAAATGCTTCACATAAGGACTACTACAAAAATGATTGTTTATACCTGAGCAGTGCTGTAATTAAATTGAAGATTGTGAGCAAAGCAGTCTCCACACAATTTTAGCGAAATCTATTGTTACGACCCTAGGGTCTAGGCCAGGCATGTCCAAAGTCCGGCCCGGGGGCCAATTGCGGCCCATGTTCAAATTTCCACCGGCCCACAGCCTCTGTCACTAAATCAATAATATGTGGCCCGCCAACACTGTTAACCACAGTATAAAATACACGTGTACAAAAATAATTTTATATTTTGCCAGAAGATACAGTAGACCCGTGACCGCACTCTCGCTACATGACCCTTGGGTTAATTTTTAAAATGGCGACTGTAACTAAAATAAGAAAAGTTGACAGCGAGGGCCGTCGCTTCCAGGACAAGTGGAAATTAGAGTATTTCTTCACTGAAATATGAAACAACGGTGTCTGCCTAATTTGCCAAGAGACTGTGGCTGTTTTCAAAGAATTCAATATCAAGAGACACTACCAGATGATACATGCTAACTACGAAGAGCTAGCTGGGAATGAACGCAAAGAAAAATTGAAGCAACTGGAAGCTGTTTTAACGGCACAGCAGCGCTTTTTCACAAGAGCCCGTGAGTCAAATGAAAATGCCACAAAGGCGAGCTACGAGGTGGCAACGCTGATTGCCAAGCACTGCAAACCTTTTACTGAGGGGGAATTTATTAAAGACTGCGTGATGAAAATGGTGGAGAAAATTTGTCCTGAGAAGAAACAAGAGTTTGCCAATGTTTACCTAGCTCGTAACACTGTGGTACGGAGAATTGAAGACATTTCATCTGATATTATGAGACAGTTGGATGCAAAAGGAGTGGAGTTTGACTTTTTTTCATTAGCATGCAACAAAAGCACGGATGCATCGGACACCGCTCAGTTGCTGATTTTTTTGAGAGGAGTGGACAGTGAAATGATCGTGAGTGAAGAGTTACTTGACCTCCAGAGCCTTAAGGACCAAACAAAAGGAAAATATGTATTTGTTTCTCTTTGTTCCGCCGTAGATGACTTGAAACTACCATGGAATAAATTTACTGGGATTACTACAGAAGGCGCACCTGCCATGGCTGGCGAGCGAAGTGGATTATCAACCCTAATCTGTAACAAAGTCAGCGAAGAAGGAGGAAAAGCTATAAAACTCCACTGTATTATTCACCAACAAGTTCTCTGTGCCAAACATCTGAAATATGATCATGTCATGAAACCAGTGATAATGACTATTAATTACATTCGCTCCAAAGCCCTGTGCCACCATCAGTTTCAACAGTTTCTACTCAACATCCAGAGGGAATACGGAGATGTTGTGTATCACAACGATGTAAGATGGCTCAGTCGGGGGGTCTGCACAGCAGCGCTTTTACTCTCTTAGGGAGGAAATCGGACAATTCTTGGCAAAAAGGGACAACCAATGCCAGAACTATCTGATCCTGTTTGGCTGGCTGATTTTGGATTTTTAGTTGACATAACACGACATCTTAACGTGCTGAACACGAGCCTTCAGGGGCAAAATGCAGTGGTAAGCCAACTATATTCACACATCAAAGTCTTTAGGACCAAACTGCTACTTTTCCAAAGGCATCTGTCAGAAACACAGCCCAATACAATGCATTTCCCATCACTGCAGGAAATAATGACCAGTTTTCCACAGAACAATATCAGTGTACAAATGAGGAGGTATGTAGCAGACATCTCATCTCTGGCTGAGGAGTTTCAATGGCGCTTTCGGGATTTTAAAGCTATTGAAAAGGAGATAACGCTTTTTTCCTCGCCTTTCTCCGTGGACCCTAATGACGCTCCAGACCACCTGCAGCTGGAGCTCATTGAACTGCAGTGTGACGCCGAATCAACAGCTCCCTCGGCACCAACAGCTCCCTCTTGTCAACTTTTACCGCCAGCTGTATAAAGGCAGGTTCCAAGAGATTCGAACATTTGCTAAGAAAATGCTGATCTTGTTTGGCTCGACATACTTGTGCGAGAAGACATTCTCAGTTATGAACATTAACAAGAACCGCATGAGGACGAGACTAGGTGACTCTCACCTGCGTGACATCTTGCATATCAAAAGCACTGTTTTTGAGCCAGACCTGGTTTATTTACTGCAATCGAAAAGTTAGTATCACCCTTCACATTAACAAGTGCAGGCAAGTTTATTTGTTTAGTCTTGAGGTGAATAAATTCAAAAAACTCAGTGAATTGATTTTTTTTGTTATCATAACCACAGTTTTGAATATGCAATGAGTCTTTTCAAAATGTGTAGCCTATCATTTAAATAGTAATAAAAGAAAAAAAGAGTTTATTTGAATTTAATGTTAATGGTTCAAAAATGTTAGGCTGAATGGTCGGCCCCCACACACTTTTCACCTCGCCAAATCTGGCCCTCTTTACAAAAAGTTTGGACACCCATGGTCTAGGCCCTAGGATCTAGGGTAACAAAAAGTATGAACATAAATCATAATCTAAATAATGAGGTCGACACACGTGTCATTCAATTCCTTGATACCTTGCAAATTTAATGACTGCAAGAAAGAAATTATCCAAAACAAACCAGAATGACTCAGAAAGCAAATCTCTTCAGGGCTGGGCAAGGCCAAAAATAATAAATAAAACAGGTGCTATCTTGCCTCGTATCAATTGAAATAACCTAACAACAGATAATGTAATTCAAAATAAAACACAGAGTCTAACCTAACTCCCTAGTTGATTCAAAAACAGAGAACAAGAACTCGACTATGGATAAACGGCGCTCAACCCCTAAATATTTCCAATAGGTTGTGATATATAAACAAACCAGACGTACACTCAGTCACAACATATAAGGCAAGACGGGAATGGGACAACACAATATCCTACCTAAACACCATGATAGGAAACACTTTAATCACTCGCTTCTTTCACTTGTACACCGTATAAACAAACAAGCGATTTCACTCAAGCACCAAGAAAACATCTACTCAATCACAGACACACCACACATCCGCATTCCTCCCGACATAACATCCTTCTTTCTTTTAAAAAAACGCACAATCTTCTCCTGTCCAATCCCCGTGCACAACGCCAATTACACCTGCCTATCTCTTGTCATTCAGGTTTACCTAGTCATCCGTAACAGATCAGACAACACCCCTATTATTTTGTTGGATTCCGTTGTGATGTACACTGTACACTGGTTGTGCTTTTATAAATGAGTTTACATTAGTTGGCTTAACTAGTCTGTCAAACGATGGTATTATAAAGGAAGAATGTTGTTTCATGCTTCTTAACAAAACAGATGTTTTCGTGTTCCAGTAAGAGCCAACAGAGTCTTTGTGTCCTTGGCACTTTATTGCAATATTATAGATTAAAAAAAAAGAAGTGATTTTCTTTAATTAAATATTCCATGTCACCCATGTATTTAAGTTAGTTCATCCCTGTGTTTTGCATGATTTCTATATCACTCTTTCTTCATCATCACCTACATCCTTTTACGCAGAGTTCAGAAACAGCTCTGTTGAAAAGGCAGAAAAAAAATCCCACCTGCAGTGATAGAGACCTGGATCAGGACTCTGCTCTCCAGCTGATTAACCAGGAGTTGAGGTCCTGAAGCTAGCTGACTTTACAAGTCTTCCTATGCCTGTGCTGACAGCTCTCTTCCAGAGGTAAAGGTTACTTCATTCTGAAGCTTATGCAGGAAATCACATGGGAATTACCTTCCATTCATAACATAAACCTTGCACAAGAGCTTAATCAGACCACATTATCCAAAACATATTATTTATAAAAGACGAGTGATATGTTTGAATGTGTACACATTTTGACTGAAATGAAATGTATGCTCATTGTATCATGCCAAACTAGAAAACCTCCACTGAAGTAATTGCAATGTTTGTATTGATGTTACTTTTGGCAATGCAAACCAGACGAAGAGATGCAAAAGTGAAAATTCTTTGGAGATAAAGTTTATACTGATATTCATGGCCATGAGGTGTTAATTACTGCTTTCATTCATGCATTCATCTTCAGTAACCTTTTCATCATGGTCAGGGTCACAGTAGATCTGGAGACTATCCCGAGAACATTGAGCATGATGCAGGAGTACACGTTGAATGTGTATTTAGTAGCCCAAACAACTACCAGTATTTTTTTAGATAGGAAGAAACTGGATAAGCTTCATTTTTATGTCCATGCAAACAGTTTACCAATATGTCATTAAAATGAACTCTTTGCCTTTTACATGTACACAGAGTTGATAGTTAATTAGAAAGTAAATCACATAAGCATGTGGTTATATGAACCCTGGATAGCAGCCAGGTGTGGTGTGAAACACATGGATATCTGCTTGTCTGTGTGTGTGTGTGTGTGTGTGTATATGTGCTGAACAAGTGTTAATATTAAGATAAAAGTGTGTCATTTTTCTATGACAAAAACTAAATAATGCCCCACACTCACAATATGGGCTGAAATGTGAGAAAGTTTGACATTACCAAACACCTGATATCAGCAGATTATTGCTGCATGGGAGCTATAAAATGCAAGCCATTCATTCATTCTTTCATTAGATGAAATTTTCAGAAATTTTCAATTTTATGTAATTAGAATGTTAGCTTCAAAACAATGTGTATGGTAAAAAGCGCCTTCCACAACACTGGCTAGTCGGGCATATTTAAACTCATATATGTAACAAAAATTTAAAATATTTTAAATGACCATTAGTAATTGATACTGATCAAGAAATTAAAAAAAAATATTAATCAGGTACAGTTAATCTATGAGTGTGTGAGCAGTTGCTTTGATACAGATTATGTGCTATCATGGTGTCACCATGATAATTTCTTCAAGGTTGACAACGTAGCTTTAAGAAAAGTTGTACAATATTATGCATCTTCCCTAGAGAATACTACATTTGTCTGAACCTTTGGACATTTTAAGGGTTTCTGAAACTCTTTCAAGTTGTTGGAACTTTGTTCAAATACTTATAGTCGTGACCCTGTGTTTTTTTCTCTTCTGTTTGCCATGGGAATCTCTGTTCTTTTTCACTCTATTTCACATGCACGCACATGGTTCTAAGTCTTGACTTGCTTTCAGTTAGTCCTGGTCTTGGACTTGTCTTGGACTCAATAGTGGTGATCTTGACTACAGCCGTAATTATAGCACAATAATCACAGCAGTGAAATAATTGTATTGTTTTGATTAGTGACCTGCCGAAAACATTGTTGTTATAGTTACAATTATACAACAGGTATTTGTTTCTGTATTCTTTTCTACCCAGAATAATTATTTACTCTGGTTACTTTCAGGTAGACTCAGCAACTTAGCATCGACATCATAAATCTTAAAAAAAAAAAAAAAAATGTAACGAGCAATCATAAACAGCATTTCTCAAACTGGTTAGACAACAACATACCTAAATTATAAACTGTATTTAATTAAGTTGATTGGTATGTGACACCAGAAACTAAAAACAGCTAATAAAATATTATAGAAATAGTCAGAATTAGAAATAAAATTATTTTAATTATTATGATGGCTAAATGGCATTTACTATTAATTATGGGGGAGGTTGAATGGCACATGATTATTTGTTAAACATATTTACACTGGTGTTTGCAAAGCAACCATGAGCACATTGCGGGCATCTTCAGCGAGTTCATTAAGACAACTCTGCAGTATGTAGTAAATAGTAGCAAAGGACAGTGACCCAGCTGTCAGAGATCCCACAACAGGAATTAAACCCAGCCAGTATTCTGCTACTGATCCTACAACAAAAAGACTTGAACTTGTCAGCAATCTTATAACCAGATCTTTGGTTATTTTTTGATTTAGAGGAGACTTCAACACAGCTTTAAACTCATCCACTGACTTCCCTGATCTCTCAGAAAGCTTCTTTAAGGAATCTGGGTCCAAACTGAAGGCAGTGTAATATTTCTTGAGCTGTGTCACCAAGATGGTTACATCTGCACTGATTGATGCAGCTGCATTTACAACAGGTATCGGCACAGCTGCAACCGAGGCAGAGAGCAGAGCCAACTTCCATATGTTGCTCTGCAGTGCCTTCTTTTTCCTCTCATTGATCTCCAGAGTGATGTTTGGAAGCGCCAACATCAGTACGTCTCTCTTGTGCTGGGGAAGTTCCCTCTCCATGGTCTCCTCAAGATGGTTGAAATCATAGAGACTGAGTTCGAAACAAGAGATCAGGAAGACAGCAGGAGACTTTAGACCAATCTCTTCTAGACCTAAGATAAAAAGATAATTATCTTTTTAAAACAGTTTCTTATTTAATTAATTATATAATATTTACTCTATAATTAAAATGTACAGTATGTGTATGTAATAGTGTTAATGAGTTAAAAGTGTAATGTAATATGTTATCTAAAAGAGAAACCTTTAATGCAGTTGTCTCGGATTGTATCCAGTGTCTTGTCTTTGTTAAATGTCTTCTTTCTTTTTTCAGCCTCAATGTTGCTGTCAATCTTTGAGCGAACAAAATAAAACTTCTTTTCCATTTTTAGTATCTCTGCTGCCAGACTGGCGTGGCATTCTCTGAAACGATCTGATGCTATGATGATGAAAAAATCATATCTTTCAAATTGAACCTGTTTGAGATATTCATCAGCTTTGAATCTGGGGGTTCCAATGCCAGGGAGATCCCACAATTTGACGTTTGGGAATTTTGGGTAAGGATAAGCAGTAGGCTCTGTAGTGGTCTCTACAGGACCAGTTTCTGCAGAGCCTTCATCTTCATCTCCTAAACCCCTGAAGGCATTGATAAATGTGGATTTTCCAGATCCAGACTCTCCTGTTATGGCAATGTTCAGTTCCACACGATCTTGTTGTGCAAAATAATCCTGTATCTTCTCAACAGCTGATGGCAGATCTTCAGTGGCTAGTGACCTTTTAATTTCTTCAATTTCAGCAGGATCGATAATGTCATACTCATCCATCTATTTAAAAAAACACATATTTATTTAAAACTCACCCAAACTGGTGATCACACATGCACACACAAACATATAGTGAAAGTTAGAAGTATTTCCAGAAGATTTCTGGGATTTCTGGGAAAATTTGAAGGTTTCCCTCAGAAATCTCTTATGCTTGTGCCAATATACACTTCCACAAACATGTGTTTTGAAGCTCAGATTTTGATAGATCTCTGTTCTTTAAATAAAGATCATTTTCATCAGATACTTTGTGTACATTAAGCTATACATCTTATCTTATCTTATCTTATCTTATCTTATCTTGTCTTATCTCCGGGAGCTTAATGTGAGCTGGATTCTGCCAGAAAAGGATCCAGGACCTCCAAAATGTAGCACACCTGCTTTCTGGAATCGTTTTATGTGGATCTGCCACCACTGCAGCTGGATGTTTGAAGTCTCATGCAGTAATATTATCAAAACTGCTAAAAACAAATTGCTAATCTCATATTACCGGTGCTCAAATATTGCTAATTGCCAATTAATAGCTTCTTTCACATAACCTAATCATGTCAAGTTCAATGTTCACCTGAATTTGTCACAAAGCGAAGCCTACAGTCACATAGCATGTGTTGTAGAGTGTGTCATGGCCACAAGAAAGCAGTTATCATTAACAGCATTTTTAAGAACACAAACAATGACATTAAGAAAACAGAGCAAAATAATAAAAAGACAAGAGTTCAAGAGAGCGAACGGCAGCAGGTCACTGATGAAGCAGTTTGGCGACGGTACCCATTACTAGCAGTGATAATGCTAGCCTGATTGTGGAAGTTTTTTTTAGAACTGCTTACAAGGATAAATGTCGTTCTTTGCATGGCATTGAAAGTGAGATTATCTGCCAGGAATTAAATGGAGCCATTTACAGTCATTCAGGTTTTTAGAGATTACAGGGACTCAAATACACAAAATGTTCCAGAAGAAGTGAGGCGGTTGTTGGTTACTACCATATCAATCTCCAGTGGAGTGTGAGCGGGGTTTCTCCAAAATTAATCTCATTTGTAGCTTGCATCGTACGTTCCTTCTCGTCCCCACTATCTTGTCTCTGAACAGTGGGTCCACCACTTACAAAGTTAAATCCCGAGCCATTTGAGCGCTTATAGATATGTAAAGGACACAGAGAAGAGGAGGACACTGACATGACAGCTTTGTGTCTGTAAGTTAGTGGACCGGGGCCTTTCACGTACCTCCTGATTTGCCAGATCATTACTCTCTTATTGTTCAGGAACCTGGAGATTTACAAGCACTGCTTATCTTCTTTTATCTTATCATCCATTTTTGTCGGTTAGCAGTCGACAATATATTGCCAGGGATGATATTTCGGCCGATATTTGTCATTTTTAAGTTATCAACATTGGTCGATATAACTTCCCATTTAGCCGATATGTGACAAAACAGACTTTTGATGCCATATATTGCACAAACACATTCTTCCTTATTCTGGCTTAAAAACATCCAATCAGATGCAACTGGGTGATGCGAGTTTCTCACAGACAGTAAAATGACCAGACATTGTTAGTTTTTTAAAGTGACGTTATGTAAAGTTACACAAAATAACACTCATGGGGACACAGACATGCAATAAACAAATTCAACCATTTTACCTCAAAGAGAATCACACTGATTGTTCCTCAGAAGCGTGCGTCGTCTTCAGTAACTTTTAAACAAGATGCTGTTTTCTTGCGGATTCAACACGCTGTTTACCCCCGAATGAAAGCTGAGTCTGGTGAGCTGGATGAGACCTGAACATTGTATGTGACATAATGCGAGATGGTAAGTTTTTGGGTCATATTTAATTGTCCACAATTAATGCAATATCATGTGTCGTAGACCTTTTCCTGTGCTTCTTTATTTAATGCTAAGCTACATGCTGCTAACTGCATGTAATAATGAAAAAAAAATATGATTATATTATATGGTTGGCGACAAAGCGCTGGAGAATTCTGAAGTGGCCATCAATGAGTCCGGATCTAAATCCCATAGAACACCTATGGAGAGATCTCAAAATTGCTGTTGCGAGAAGGCACCCTTCAAATCTGAGAGACCTGGAGCAGTTTTCAATAGAAGAGTGGTCCAAAATTCCAGTTGAGAGGTGTAGGAAGCTTGTTGATGAGTATAGGAAGCGATTGGTTTCAGTTATTTTCTCCAAAGGGTGTGCAACCAAATATTAAGTTGAGGGTGCCAACAATTTTATCCGACCTCATTTTTGAGTTTTGTGTAAAATTATGTAAAATTTGCCTTTTTTCTTCTGCTTTTTTGTGCTGTTCCAATGCACTTAAATGTAAACATGTGTATACCAAAACATTTGTCATTGCAACACTTTTCTGGGAGAAATGGTGCATTTTCTGGAAAAGTTCCAGGGGTGCCAATAATTTCGTCCATGACTGTATGTCACAGCAAACTAGCAAACTACATTTCCCACCCTGCACAGCGGCCTAAAAACATGGCCGCCATGGGCTACACTTCCCACACAAACATGTTCACCTTCTTCGGAATACTAATCACACACACACCTTTCCAATCTCACGCATACTCACACCACAGTACATAAGAGACTGCTCAAACATTATTGTTTTTGGACCACGTGTTGAATTACTGATTTGGATTGTCTGATTTTGTCTCCTTTAATAAAAGCTCTTAATGGTGATTGCTTCCATATCCTAATCCCTTACGTCTCACAACGTGACATAATGACACAACAGACATAAATCTTTATTATTCAAATAACATTCTACACTTTCATTAAAGAAAGTAAAACAGCCTGATACTGGCTAAAGTATATGAGATTACAGTTATGAGATGTATGAGTAGCTATGTATAAAATACATAGAA
This sequence comes from Ameiurus melas, assembly GCA_012411365.1. Taxonomy (NCBI): domain Eukaryota; kingdom Metazoa; phylum Chordata; class Actinopteri; order Siluriformes; family Ictaluridae; genus Ameiurus; species Ameiurus melas. Next base: position 24,608,105 of record CM022755.1, on the reverse strand, counting down.
TTACACATACTCTTTTTGTTTCTAAGCCATCTTACTTTCGTTTCAACTGTCATTTACTTAAAATATTAACAGATCTACTTATAGAAATACTTCATATAAGAACTAGTAATTTAATCGTACCTTTACACAGGAGATAAATACTGCAGTGTGCATCTCTGAGAAGTGCCATAATAATATGGCAGTAATGACTGTGAGTTAAGCAGATAAAAGCAGACTGCACTATTGACTAAAGGGGCGGTCTTGTGTGTGTGTGTGTGTGTGTGTGTGTGTGTGTGTGTGACTGAAGGAAACTGAATCTGTTGGGTAGACTTGCAACAAAGCGGAATTTTTTTTTGTAATGCAAGCTTTGAAATGACTTAACTGCTCATATGGATCATAAACAGATAAATTACCTTTGATTGTGATTCTTAGTTGTTAGTATGTAACATTTTTACTGCACTTCCAGCATTTATATGTAAAAACTCAAGCTTTTGAACCCTCTCAAACACAATGTTCAGATATCCTGAGGGAGCCCGAGGGACTGGCCTTACCATGAAATAAAACATATATATATAATATTATATGGTTTTGTATATACAGTCTGGTATAGCTTTTCTAAATTAGTCAACCCTTGTTATTTTTGTTTTAATTTATTTTTCATTTCCGTCACTTTACTTAAAATATTAACATATGTGTAGAAATAATTCACATAAGAACTAGTAAAAAAGTATTTGAATCCTACCTTTACACAGAGGAATAAAGACCAGAGTATTTATCCCTGAACTGCTGTAATACACTGGCAGATTGTAAATGTTGTGAACAAAGTAGAGGAAGCTCGCTTGTATTTCTTGTCATTCAGGTTTCCCCTCGTCATCTATTCAAATTCAGATCAGACCACAAGGTTTGTATTAAGTTTCACTTTCCTAGGATGTGGTGAATGCTTCAAAGAAATGGTTCTTGGCTTCAGTGTGACGTACAAGATGGCATTGCTTTGACAAAAAACGTGAATTTTCAAAGAAAGATTTGTATTTTTAAATTACTATGCAAAATCAATTCAATTCAATTTACTTTTATTTATATTGTGCTGTTACAATGGACCATGTCACAAAACAGCTTTAATGAAATTTAAAAAAATAAAATAAAATGTTAATAGTATTAAATTGTTTTTTCACACTGACTATCTGTGTCTGAAATTGTGTACTGTGACAGTACTAATCAGTATGTGTGTATTATTAGTATTATTATTTTATTTATTTATTGAACACATAAAGATTATATATTATATTATAGGGGATACATATCACAAAAAAACACAGGATAAGAAACTTGAGGTAGAGCAAAGCAATAAAGTACATTCTCAAACAAGATACAGTAAACAGAGATAGTTTACTAAAAAGAAAAAGTAATTCACAAAAACATTTAAAGCAATAGATATTGAACATACAATAAATTAATAAAAATAAATAGAAGTAAATAATTTGAAACTGTCACCTTCAGGAAATCAGGAGGTAACCCTTATAATGAAACTCAATTTTTTTTGCCTCAGCTGAGCGCGTGTGTGTATTGTGACTACAATCCCGGACATACTACATCTGACATGTTGGAATTGGCATGTGACATTCAATGTCATCATAAACAAAACGAATATATGTAATAATATATATAATAATAATGATGGATAATTTAAAAAAAATATGTAAAGAGAAGAGGGCCTCAGGAAGGGAGTGTGGTTCAAGGACAGGACAGAGAAGCCTGAGTGAAACCATCTTCTTGTAGAAAGGAAGAAACCTTGTCCTCATAAAACCTTTTCAAGAAAATCAACTCACTGCGCATTCTCCACAAATTTAAGATAACGTATAGACATGAATAATTAATTAAGGCAATAGAGATTGGTCTGTTCCCGGAAAGAAAAGGGGAATGCCCCATCTAGGGATAATTTTACTGTTTCCAAAACGTATATAAAGACATGTTTGTGTATGCATAATTTGGACTCTCTGCAGACAGTCACCTTTGTTGGTTTCCAATAAAGTTTATTACTTTTGACATCTACTAAACTCTCTGTCTTAGAAGTTTTTTGACTTAGGCTAGAAAGGTTGATTTTATCCACAACAGTATTTCTCGCCTACTGAGAATTTGGACATTGTACCCCTCTGGCGTACTGCTTTTCGCTTATTGTATAGTAGGGTAGTACGCGATTTCAGACGCACCCTCTGTGTTTACTGTTACATGTGTGTTTGTTTTGATTTCTGTCATGTCTCCCTTATAGAATGTCCTGATCATAAAATGAACACTCCATGCAGGAATTCGTGGAGTTTTTTGTAATTGTTGCGGCCAAAAATGTTTGTTGTGGCTTTTTTCTCTCTGAAAATTTGCGATGCAGTTTGCTGAGTTTTTGTGCTTTTTTTTGAGACAGATGCAAGTGAAGAATTTAAAAAGTTTAATAAAGAACAAAAAAATACAAGACACTATGACTTTGTGCCAAAGACTAAACATACAGTAAACCAAAGAACAAAACACGGCAACAGGGACAATGGTAAAGAAAGACAAACTTGAAACAAAGAATGCAGTGCCAACTGTGGCTATATAAGAGTGCTCAATTACGTGATTGACGTGATTCAGGTACAGCTGGTCATTTGGCTGTGATGCAATGGCTGCTGGGAACTGTAGTTCAGAGTTCCTTCACTGATTACATTACAGAATCTCATTTCATGCTTCTTAACAAAACTGTACTGTGGTGCATATTACAGATGTTTTGTGTTCCAGTAAGAGCCAACAGAGTCGAGGCACTTTATTGCAATATTATAGATAAAAAAAGTCATGTTCTTTACTTAAATACTCCATGTCACCCATGTATTTAAGTTAATCCATCCCTGTGTTTTGCATGATTTCTATATAAAGTTTATACTGATATTCATGGCCATGAGGTGTTAATTACTGCTTTCATTCATGCATTCATCTTTAGTAACCTTTTCATCATGGTCAGGGTCACAGTAGATCTGGAGACTATCCCGAGAACATTGAGCATGATGCAGGAGTACATGTTGGATGTGTATTTAGTAGCCCAAACAACTACCAGTATGTTTTTAGATAGGAAGAAACTGGATAAACTTAATTTTTATGTCCATGCAAACAGTTTACCAATATGTCATTAAAATGAACTCTTTGCCTTTTACATGTACACAGAGTTGATAGTTTATTAGAAAGTAAATCACATAAGCATGTGGTTATATGAACCCTGGATAGCAGCCAGGTGTGGTGTGAAACACATGGATATCTGCTTGTCTGTGTGTGTGTGTGTGTGTGTGTATATATGTGCTGAACAAGTGTCAATATTAAGATAAAAGTGTGCAATTTGTCTATGACAATAACTAAATAATGCCCCACACTCACAATATGGGCTGAAATGTGAGAAAGTTTGACATTACCAAACACCTGATTTCAGCAGATTATTGCTGCATGGGAGCTATAAAATGCAAGCCATTCATTCATTCTTTCATTAGACGAATTTTCATGTAATTAGAATTTTAGCTTCAAAACAATGTGTATGGTAAAAAGCGCCTTCCACAACACTGACTAGTCGGGCATATTTAAACTCAAATTTGTAACAAATATTTAAAAGATTTTTAAATAATCATTAGCAATTGATACTGATCAAGAAATAAAAATATATTAATCAGATACAGTTAATCTGAGTGTGTGAGTAGTTGCTATGATACAGATTATGTGCTATCATGGTGTCACCATGATAATTTCTTCAAGGTTGACAACGTAGCTTTAAGACAAGTTGTACAATATTATGCATCTTCCCTAGAGAAGACTACACGTCTCTGAACCTTTGGACATATTAATGGTTTCTGAAACTCTTTCAGGTTGTTGGTACTTTGTTCAAATACTTAAAGTCGTGACCCTGTGTTTTTTTTTTGTTTTGCTTGCCATGGGAATCTCTGTTCTTTTTCACTCTATTGCACACGCATGCACAAGGTTCCAAGTCTTGACTTGCTTTCAGTTAGTCCTGGTCTTGGACTTGTCTTGGACTCACCACCGTTGTCCAAATCTCCCATCTGTGGGATTCTGACTTAGAGGTGTTCAGTCATAATCCCAGATGGTAGCTTAGCACCAGTGGCTCCTCAGCCAAGCACACACACCAAATGTCTGAATCTGCGGTTCCTCTCGTACTGAGCAGGATTACTATTGCAACAACACATCATCAGTAGGGTAAAACTAACCTGTCTCACGACAGTCTAAACCCAGCTCACGTTCCCTGTTAGTGGGTGAACAATCCAACGCTTGGTGAATTCTGCTTCACAATGATAGGAAGAGTCGACATCGAAGGATCAAAATGCGACATCGCTATGAACACCTGGCCGCCACAAGCCAGTTATCCCTGTGGTAACTTTTCTGACACCTCCTGCTTAAAACCCAAAAAGTCAGAAGGATCGCGAGGCCCCGCTTTCACGGTCTGTATTCATACTGAAAATCAATATCAAGCGAGCTTTTGCCCGGATAATTATTTACTCTGGTTACTTTCAGGCAGACTCAGCACCTTATTATCAACATCATAAAAAAATGTAATGAGCAATCATAAACAGTATTTCTCAAACTGGTCAGACAACAACATACCTAAATTATAAATTGTATATAATTAAGTTTATTGGTATGTGACTAATAAAATATGATAGATTAAAATCGTGAAATAGTGATAATTAGAAATTAACTTATTTAAATGATTATGATGGCTAAATGGCATTTTCTTCATTACAATAAAAATATATGGGGGAGGTTGAATGGCACATGATTATTTTTTAAACATATTTACACTGGTGTTTGCAAAGCAACCATGAGCACATTGCGGGCATCTTCAGTGAGCTCATTAAGACAACGCTGCAATATGAAGTAAATAGTAGCAAAGGACAGTGGCCCAGCTGTTAGAGATCCCACAACAGGAAATAAACCAAGCCAGTATTCTACTGCTGATTCTAGAGCTAAAAGACTTGAACTTGTCAGCAATTTAATAACCAGATCGTTGGTTATTTCTTGATTTAGAGGAGATTTCAGGACAGCTTTTAGCTCATCTACTGATTTCCCTGATCTCTCAGAAAGCTTCTGTAAGGAATCTGGGTCCAAACTGAAGGCAGTGTAATATTTCTTAAGCTCTGTCACCAAGATGGTTACATCTGCACTGATTGATGCAGCTGCATTTACAACAGGTATCGGCACAGCTGCAACCGAGGCAGAGAGCAGAGCCAACTTCCATATGTTGCTCTGCAGTGCCTTCTTTTTCCTCTCATTGATCTCCAGAGTGATGTTTGGAAGCGCCAGCATCAGTACATCTCTCTTGTGCTGGGGAAGTTCCCTCTCCATGGTCTCCTCAAGATGGTTGAAATCATAGAGACTGAGTTCGAAACAAGAGATCAGGAAGACAGCAGGAGACTTTAGACCAATCTCTTCTAGACCTAAGATAAAAAAGGTAATGATCTTTTTTAAGTTATTTTTTCAAATGATCAATCATCATTACACTGATCAAAAGGATTAACTAATCAGTTATCATTAGCATTCATACTTATACATTTCTAATTATAATATGTGTGTAATAATCTTATGTAATAGTTTTAAATGAGTTAAGAGTGTAATGAAATGTAATCTAAATGGTAAACCTTTAATGCAGTTGTCTCGGATTGTATCCAGTGTCTTGTCTTTGTTAAATGTCTTCTTTCTTTTTTCAGCCTCAATGTTGTTGTCAATCTTTGAGCGAACAAAATAAAACTTCTTTTCCATTTTTAGTATCTCTGCTGCCAGACTGGCGTGGCATTCTCTGAAACGATCTGATGCTATGATGATGAAAAAATCATATCTTTCAAATTGAACCTGTTTGAGATATTCATCAGCTTTGAATCTGGGGGTTCCAATGCCAGGGAGATCCCACAATTTGACGTTTGGGAATTTTGGGTAAGGATAAGCAGTAGGCTCTGTAGTGGTCTCTACAGGACCAGTTTCTGCAGAGCCTTCATCTTCATCTCCTAAACCCCTGAAGGCATTGATAAATGTGGATTTTCCAGATCCAGACTCTCCTGTTATGGCAATGTTCAGTTCCACACGATCTTGTTGTGCAAAATAATCCTTTATCTTGTCAACAGCTGATGGCAGATCTTCAGTGGCTAGTGACCTTTTAATTTCTTCAATTTCAGCAGCATCGATAATGTCATACTCATCCATCTAAAATAAATATATAAATAATAAATAATAAAAAAAACACACACACTTTTTTTAAATTCACATAAACTGGTGTTCACACATGCATACCCAAACATAATTCTGGGAAAATTCGAAGATTTCCCTCAGAAATCTCCTTTGGTTGTGCCATTATACAATTCAGACTTTGATAGATGCCTGTTCACTAAATAAAGCAAGGTGCTCACTCACACCTGATTGTCATCCCATTGAATGAAAACACCTGACTCTAATGTCACGTTCAAATGAAAATGCTAAGCCTAGAGGTTCACACACTTTTGCCACTGACTAAAATGTAATATTGGGTAATTTTCCTTAATAATTAAATGACCAAGTATAATATTTTTGTCTCGTTTGTTTAATTGGATTCTCTATCTACTTTTAGGACTTGTGTAAAAATTTTATCGTGTTTTAGGTCATATTTATGCAGAAATGTAGAAATTTTTAAAGGGTTCACAAACATTCAAGCACCACTGTACTCACGGTGAAGCATAGTGGTGGCAACATCATGCCATGGAATTCTGGCTCTAATCAAAATAGAGCGAATAGTGAATAGCACCAAATACCAATTTGTTCTGGCCAAGAACCTGCAGACCTCTGTAAGACAGCTGAAGATAAAAACATAACCATTTGGATAATGATCCAAATCAAAGTTGACAAAGGAATGGCATCAGAAGAAGAAGAGGAATGAACCAATCAGTGCCCAGATCTAAATCTCGAAAATCTGTGGAAGGACTTTGCAAAGGAGATCCCTTCACAATTTAACAAATCTGAAGAATGAAAGAGTGGAATAAAATGCCAAATCAAGATAAAGTTAAGCTAGCTAAGTAAAAGTGGCTAGATATGTATCCAAAAGGTGCCTTAACAAAGTATTATTTAAGTGGTATGTACACTTATGCAACCGGGTAAAAATCTGACACAATTTATCATAGTTTTATTTTGTACATTACAAAAGCCTGCAATATGAACAGGGGTGTAGACTTTTTGAAAATGAAAAAGATGAATATGAGCATGGACACTGCAGATAAAAACAATGTCTGCTTTTATTTTTGGGTTTTAATTAATGCTTTCAGAATGGTTTAAACCAGCGGTCCCGAACCCCCGGTCCGCGGACCAGTACCGGTCCGTGGATCATTTGGTACCGGGCCGCACAGAAAGAATAAATAACTTACATTATTTCCGTTTTATTTACTATCTGGATCTGAAAAATGACCGGATTCTCTCCGTTACATCCTTCTACGACTCACTCTTGACGTATGTCAAGACGCTTGTCTCGGTCACATGATACGTTGAAACCTTACCATAGAGACCAGAGAGCGTTAGGGGGAGAGAGGATGTTACGAGGACGCTGCTAATAAAGTTGCGATTTCACATTGGATTCACGTTTATTATAATATTTTAAAAATACCCCAGTTTTTATGCCGGTCCTATCATTTTATTTTGTTGTATTTATCCGCCACACCTTAAAGGCCGGTCCGTGAAAATATTGTCTGATATTAAACCGGTCCGTGGCGCAAAAAAGGTTGGGGACCGCTGGTTTAAACTATCCTATTTAAACATACAAATACAAATGTAAAAATACAATGAAGGTCCTTCTACAATTTGTACAGTGCCTTGCGAAAGTATTCGGCCCCCTTGAACTTTTCAACCTTTTGCCACATTTCAGGCTTCAAACATAAAGATATAAAAGTTAAAATTTTTTGTGAAGAATCACCAACAAGTGGGACACAATTGTGAAGTGGAACGAAATCTATTGGATTTTTGAAACTTTTTTAACTAATAAAAAAATGAAAAGTGGGGCGTGCAAAATTATTCGGCCCCCTTGCGTTAATACTTTGTAGAGCCACCTTTTGCTGCGATTACAGCTGCAAGTCGCTTGGGGTATGTCTCTATCAGTTTTGCACATCAAGAGACTGAAATTCTTGCCCATTCTTCCTTGCAAAACAGCTCGAGCTCAGTGAGGTTGGATGGAGAGCGTTTGTGAATAGCAGTTTTCAGCTCTTTCCACAGATTCTCGATTGTATTCAGGTCTGGACTTTGACTTGGCCAGTCTAACACCTGGATACATTTATTTGTGAACCATTCCTTTGTAGATTTTGCTGTATGTTTGGGATCATTGTCTTGGTGGAAGATAAATCTCCGTCCCAGTTTCAGGTCTTTTGCAGACTCAGACACAGGTTTTCATCCAGAATGGTCCTGTATTTGGCTGCATCCATCTTCCCCTCAATTTTAACCATCTTCCCTGTCCCTGCTGACGAAAAGCAGGCCAAAACCATGATGCTGCCACCACCATGTTTGACAGTGGGGATGGTGTGTTGAGGGTGATGAGCTGTGTTGCTTTTACGCCAAACATATCGTTTTGCATTGTGGGCAAAAAGTTCGATTTTGGTTTCATCTGACCAGAGCACCTTCTTCCACATGTTTGGTGTGTCTCCCAGGTGGCTTGTGGCAAAGTTTAGATGAGACTTTTTATGGATATCTTTGAGAAATGGCTTTCTTCTTGCCACTCTTCCATAAAGGCCAGATATGTGCAGTGTATGACTGATTGTTGTCCTATGGACAGACTCTCCCACCTCAGCTGTAGTTCTCTGCAGTTCATCCAGAGTGATCATGGGCCTCTTGGCTGAATCTCTGATCAGTCGTCTCCTTGTCTGAGCTGAAAGTTTAGAGGGACGGCCAGGTGTTTGTTAGATTTGCAGTGGTCTGATACTACCAGTTTGCTGCACTGAAAGTAAAGGAGCCGAATAATTTTGCACGCACCACTTTTCAGTTTTTTATTTGCTAAAAAAGTTTAAAATATCCAATAGATTTCGTTCCACTTCACAATTGTGTCCCACTTGTTGGTGATTCTTCACAAAAAATTAAAATTTTATATCTTTATGTTTGAAGCCTGAAATATGGCAAAAGGTTGAAAAGTTCAAGGGGGCCGAATACTTTCGCAAGGCACTGCATACTTGTATACAATGTTTTTCAATTTTAATCTAATTTAATCAGATAATTTGTGTACATTAAGCTATGTTTAGCTATATAATTCCATCTATAGCTTCCACCCTCCCTTGGGATCAAGTCTTATCTTATCTTATCTTCAGAGCTTAATTTGAGCCAAATCCTGTCAGAACAGGATCCTTTACATCCAAAATGTAGCACACCTGCTTTTTGGAACATTTTTATATGGATCTGCTACTTGACAAATCACAGATTTTTGGTTTTATTGCATTTTAGAAAAAAATCCCAACTTTTATGGAAATGGGGTTAGTTCAGCATTGAATATCATTGGCTACATGAGATTCTAGAAACAGTTTAACGTGTCTGTAAATTTGAGGACTGGGGCCTTTCATGTGCCTCCTGATTTGCCAGATCACTAAACTCTGAAACTGCAGATTTACAAATTAAGCACTGCTTATCTTATTTTAAATTTATATGGGTGGTAGTGGTCACCAATAGTGATAGCAGTCACCAATGCCAGTGCCGATATATTGGCCGATATTTGGCATTTTTAAAGTATCAGCATCGGTCATATAACTTCCCATTCAGACGATATCAGATGTCATACAGTATATTGCAAACACATTCTTCCTTATTCTGGCTTAAAAACATCCAATCCGACGCAAGTGGGTGTTGCAAGCGTCTCACAAACAGTAAAATGACCAGACAACGTTCACTTTTTAACGTGATGTTACGTAAAGTTACACACAATAACATTCATGGGGACACAGACATGCAATAAACAAATTAAACATTTTACCTCAAAGACAATCACACTGATTGTTCCTCAGAAACGTGTCGTCTTCAGTAACCTTTAAACAAGACGCTGTTTTCCTGCAGACTCAACAGCCTGTTTACCCCCGAATGAAAGCTGGGTCTGGTGAGCTGAATGAGACCTGAACATTGTATGCAACATAATGAGAGATGGTAAGTTTGAATTCCTAGATTTAAATCCAATGTCATATTTAATTGTCCACGATTAATGCAATATCATGTGTCGTAGACCTTTTCATGTGCTCGTTTTTTAAATACTAAGCTACATGATGCTAACAAGGCAGGTAATAAAAATATACTTCTTTTGTCATGCGGACTTGTATTATTTTTACAAATACACAACAGACATAAGTATTTGTTATTCAAATAATATCCTACACTTTGCCTTAAGAACGTAAAACAACCTGCTACTGGCTAAAGTAACTATGAAATTTATGAGTAGCTATGTATTGTAGATAAAATACATGGAATTAAACATACTCTTTATTTTTAATTAATGCCTATTGGTCAGATTTGCTCATTAAATTAATTACAAATGTAATGTATAACCTGCTACTGGATTAAAGCAACACTAATTATTTATTAGATTGGTAAATCAAATTATACACTTGTTTTTAGCTAAAATGTATTTTCTGTTTTTAATTCAGCTAGATGGCTAGCACAGACAGCAAGACACAAAGAAACTGCACAAAAACATATATTCTTATTTGTACAAATTTCTTAAGTGAATCTTTACAGTTTTTCAGAGAGTATTATGTAAATAATTTGCACAATAAACTTTCATTTAATTTCACCAATTTTCTGTATGATGCATTTACTGTGATTAAATTTGTGTTATATCAGCCAATCAGCCACATTGCTTTCTAGATATCTGCATCTACAATAAAAAACTCATCGACCACTAACGTCAATAAACTGTACACTGCTGCCACCAATAGCAATTACAATACCTGATTACTTTTTAATTGTGATTTGAAATTGATGCTGGTTTTTGTCACAGATTCTCCTCTTTATCACAATTATTGCTTTGGTACTGCTGCTCAAACTCCATCTGATCATGGTTGAGATTCATTATGTCTTGTTAGTTACTGTAATTATATATTTTCTAAGCCTTCTTACTTTCGTTTCAACTGTCATTTACTTAAAATATTAACAGATCTACTTATAGTAATACACTGGCATAAAATTGGCTTGACGTTGGACATTCGATATTCACGGACCGTCTCTACAGTTACATACGACATTGCTATACATGTTTCTAACTTCAATAGCATTTGAAGGGAATGATGTACAGTAACAAAACCAACTGTGTAGTATTCATGGTGTCATCTATGATGCACAAATTTGACTTTTTTTATATATATAATAAAATATGAAATATGTAAATTTTACATGAATTACCATAATTCTCAGACTACTGAGCACACCTGAATACAAGCCGCACCCACTAATTTTAAAAAGGAAAACTATTTTGTACATATATAGGCCGCAGGTGTCCACGTTGTAACTGTCACGATTCGTGACGTAAACAAAGCAGGACGGATGCAAATGCAGTTAGGAAGAGAGCTTTTATTGAAACAGAGGAGCAGACTCGAGTTACAAGAAACAAAACATGACCAACTCAATGAACTAATCTAACTAAACCAACTAACCTAAACATTAACTATGACATGAAACAAAGACTCTATATCTATACTCTATAAACCACTTCTACATCTATATTCCAAACTAAGTCCATACAACTCTAAGCTATACTATCCGCTAATAGGCTATAAACTATGCTATAAACTATGCTATAAACTATGCTATAAACTATGCTATAAACTATGCTATAAGCTAGACTATAAGCTTCTAGGCTACAGGCTAAGCTACAAGCTATGCTATAAGCTAACTAGCCTTGACATTAACTCAGCCATGAACAAGAACTCAGACACATGGCATGAACAAAGACTCTAACTATATTCGCTATCTAATTCTAACTCTATATCTAATTACCAGCGTTGAGTGCGTCATGGCTCCCGGTATATATACACACCAGCCTTATTAGACCGAACTGCTAACAGCTGTGGGCAATACCAATACACACTACCAATACACACGTGACTCGACAAGGCGGGGCGGAGACATGACGTCACCAATATGCATTTCTTAGAGTGTTTTCCCTGATGAGGGGGTGTGTATGAAGCGCAAAACGACTGATCTGAACAATGTAGTGTGAGCTCGTTAGATTTAATTCGAACAGTTTCATTGGTCCACTGTGACCTGTTGGGTAATTTCATTGGTCCGATGTGACGAGGCTAAATGTTTTGGCGGCATGAAACTCGTTAGCCCGTAAAAATCCATAAATTAGCCGCATCATTGTTTATGCCAGTGTTCAAAGCGTGTGAAAAAAGTAGCGGCTTATAGTCTGGAAATTACGGTACACTACCAAATGAGCTCATACACAAAATATACCACAATTTAAAGCTCAATAGCATTTTAAGACAGTCGCTTACAGTCACAAAACCTATTGTAAACTGTTCATGTAGGTGTTAGCTATAACACACCTTTTAGATTAAAAAATAAATAAATTTAACCCTACAATACATGAACCAAAAAACCTACATGAATGCATAAAGGGGGGTGAAAATAACCCGTATTGAAATTAATCGTTTTCTTCACACACAAAAAAAAGTCCTATTAAAGAAATAATTAAAAGCATGGACAATACATTAATGTTCTAATATTTCAAAGATGTTTATTTGTGTTCTGCAAATTTGATAAGATTATTTTTATCTTTTGTTCAGATTGAATGTAACCACTGCTAATGGTCCCACGTGTCACGCCTTTCTATGTCAGAGAAGCAATTAAACAGGGCTCAAAAAGTTGACTGGAAATGCTGTAAATAATGTTGATTCCTTTGGCACCCATCCACAATCTGTCTAAACATGTACAGAAATGAAACTGTACACAGTTCACTATATGTACAGTTGGTTTGTGACTGTAAGTCAGTAATTCCCTTCAAATGCTATTGAGCTTTAAATTAGGGATGCCCAGAGATCTGATACTTCGGTACTAAGTCGGTACCAACATTCTATTTGTTTTTCTGTAGTAGGTGCCGTTTGTAATGAACGTACCGAGGTTGCAATTTTCCGGACCTGAAGGGGGCAGTAAATACGCGCAAGTGTTTTATTCGCTCCACAAGTGGTGAAGAAGAAGAAGAATAACAACTAAAAGCACACGAGAAAAACTACAGAAGTTTAGTATCGAGTACTTTTGGTGGTATCGGTACCGACTACTAGATTTTTGGTATTGTGACATCCCTATTTTAAATGATAGTATATTTTGTGTATGAGCTCATTTGGTAGTGAAATTAATATGTAGTAAATAGTGAAATTTTATTTGTAGTAAATATATAAAATCTAAAAGGTGTGCGTTATAGCTGACACCTTCATGAATACTATAAGTTAGATTTGTGACTGTAAATCATTCCCTTCAAATGCTATTGAAGTTAGAAACGTGTATTCCAATGTCATATGTAACTATAGAGACGGTCACTTAATTTTGCGAATATCGACCGTCCAAAGTCAAGCCAACTTTATACCAGTTAGAAATACTTCATATAAGAACAAGTTATTTATTCGTACCTTTACACATGAGAATAAATACTGCAGTGTGTAACTCTTGAGAAGTGCAGTAATAATATGGCAATAATGACTAAGCAAATATGGCTAAGGATATGGGCGCACCACGCATTTTGGGGGGGTCGTGTGTCCGCCCATTTTGAGGAAATACCAATCTGCCCCCCCAATATACAGTACAAAATATTTTCCATATGAACCCTGCCAACGGATCTGTCTTTTCTTCATCTATTCTATTTATTTTTGTCTATCCCTTTTTAATATATTTCCGTTTGTTAAGGAAAATAGGTGTTACCCCACTCAAATTGTTCACTTGGTTTCGCCTATACTCAACGCAAGTTTGTTGATTATATTTTAGCAGCTCAGTCTGTAAGAAATGGAGACAACAGCCAAGCGTAGAAAAGTGCAGCAGAGCATACAAGCTTTTTTTCAGACAGTAAGTAACTAGATACCTAAATAGTAGGTAACCATAGCTTAGTATACCATGCCATGGCTTGGTTTGTTCTTAAGAACGTCAAGTAACTTTTGATATTCGCAAACCCACGAAGTAGGCTAACGTCTGTTCTAATTTTTGACCATTAACCTTACATTCACCTGCACATCCTCCCCACAATGTCCATACCATGGTTACGCCCTTAGCTAAGCAAATAAAAGCGGCAGACACATTTCTTTCTATTGACTTCGATTAATACGCACGCAAATCCTGTAGACCGGAACCGCTTTCTTCTTCTTGTTTTAATGGCGGTTGGCAAACCAGTTAAGGTGCATTACCGCCACCTGCTGGATAGGTTACTAAAGTCTCTCACTTATCCTAGTATTCTTTAGATAGTTTATAAGGGGCCGGTTCCCCAGCAAGTTCTCTAGCATCTCTAGCTCAAGTAAGTCCTCAGTCCCTCAGGCTTGTGCCTGTTCCACATCAAGCTTTTTAAGATTTGATTGTGATGAAGACATATATGCTAGGCAGCCATAATCAAAGGTGGCCCTCATAAGAGCCTGATAGATATTTATGAGCGATGCCCTACTTGCTCCCCTTCTCGCCCTGATAAACATCTCAGAACGTTATTAATCTTTTTACATTTGTTCCTAACTTTATCAATATGTGGACCCCAGGTCAGCTTCTCATCAAAAAGATTCCTAAAAATCCCAGCCTTGACCTGTTCAAGATCTAGCCCATATCATTTAAGTGGTACCATTTTATGACGTTTAGAAAAACATATAACTTGTGATTTTGAAATTGATAGTTTAAATCCCCATTCATTTGCCCACTGTTCTACTTTCCCTATTGCATGTTGCATTTTCTTTCTTAAATATTCTATATTCCGACCCCTAACCCAGAGTGCCCCATCATCCGCATAAAGCAACTTACCTATATTTTCTCCGACCTGATAAAATATGTCATTAATCATAATATTAAACAGTATTGGTCTACATACACTGCCTTGTGGGGTACCATTTTCCACTGCATATCTCTTTGAGTAGTCTGCACCTACTCCAACTTCTATTGCTCTTTCTGTTCAAGAAGTCTAATACCCAATTATATATCTTACCATTTATTCCTAGTTTGTTGAGTTTAATTAGAAGTCCATCCTTCCAAAGCACATCATAAGCTTTTTCAACATCAAAAAATACAGCAATGACACTTTCATGTTAGTCTGAGTTTTCCTAACTTCTGACTCTAAGCATAATATAGAATCCATTGTCCCCTTCCCTTTATGAAATCCTGACTGATACGGTGAAAGAAGACCTTTACTTTGTATCTAGTGAACTAATCTATCTGTTACCATCCTCTCCATAGTTTTGCCTAGCTGTGATGTTAATGCTATAGCTGGGTAGCTGGCTGGGTCTAACGGGTCTTTGCCAGGTTTGAGCATTGGAACTATAACTGCCTGTTTCCATGTTAGTGGGATTTTTCCTGTATTCTATACCATATTGAACAGTTTTAATACTACATCAAGTGTGGTGTCTCTCATGTGACCTAACATGCTATAGCATATACTGTCTTTCCCTGGTGCCGTTTGTCATGCATTTTATATGGCCCTTTTTAATTCAAATAGAGTAAATGGCAAGACCAACTCTCCCCCGATGTAGTCCTTCTTTGTACTATCCCTGGATTTTGGGCAAGTGTCTGATCTCTATAAAGCTTAGCTGTTGAGGATAGGTTTTCAGTACAGTGGCGGAACCGCTTTCACTGTGTTCTAAAGTTCAAGTTTGGTGAACTCTGACCTGAGAATTAGTATCACCTGAAGACGATGACCCATAGAAGATCTGACACATCACGGACTGACCTCTTTAGAAAATCCACGATGGAGGGAGCACTGATTATATCGTCGCACCATTCCGTTTTATACAACCCAGCTTTAAAAGAATCTAAAATAAAAAATATGCATACATGGATATCGTTATATTCTAACACTGATATAAATATTTGATTGAGTAATAAAATTAGGAATGCGTGGGAAACGGAATTAGGAGTACAAATAAGTGAGGAGTGTTGGGAACATGCTATAGGGAGGGTACAGACTACCACTTCTTGTGCTCGTCTTGGATTATACAGTTCAAAGTTTTAAATAGAGTCCATCTGTCCAAGTCGAGATTGTCTGTGATGTATCCAGATGTAGAGGACAAGTGTGATAAATGCCATGGCTCTCCCTGTCATCTTGGCCATATGTTTTTCTTCTGCCCTGAACTCCATGGTTTTTGGTCTGGCTTTTTTACCATCATGTCCACTATTCTCAGGGTAGATTTAAAGCCTTGTCCATTGATTGCGATATTTGGGATTCCTGAAGCTTCAATTCCTTTGAGCTCGATACAAAAGGATGTTATTGCTTTCACATCCCTTATAGCAAGATGTTCCCTACTGTTACATTGGAAGTCTGCTAAATACCCATCTATCTCCCAGTGGATAAAGGACGTGATGTTTTTTCTGAAACTCGAGAAAATAAGATATACGATGAATGGTTGTACAGATAGTTTTTTTCATAAATGGCATCCCTTTATTGCATACTTTATGGAGTTACAGACACTACCCCCTTAAAGGTTGGTGCCTGTTGAATTTTATAATATCTTTATAACCAGCGACAGTTAATGGGTAGCCATGAAGAGCCGGAGGGGTGGGATGTGGGTTCAATTTTGTTTTTCTTTGTATAAAAAGAAAAAAAAAATCTGTGAATATTTACTGCTGGTGCTCATTTTGTTTGTATTTTTGGGAAATGGTGGGGAGGACAGAACAGAAAGGGCGATTTAGATCTTAGCAGAGCTTATCAGTTCAACAGAAATGTTCATCAGAAGGTCAGCAAAAATTTTTAATAAAAAACAAACGTAGAAATGTAGAAATGTTCAATAAAAATTAAACTTTAGAAATGTTCATTAGAAATGTCATTAGAAATGTTTAGCAAAAATTGTTCAGTAGAAATGTAGAAATGTTCTGTAGAAATGTTCATCAGAAGTGTTCAGCAGAAATGTTCAATAAAAATGAAACTTGAAAAAAAAAAATTGAAACATTATTGATGTCATATCCTTTTTCCTCCCATATTCACAGCGGAATCTGACAAAAATATGCGTGCTTAAAGCCTAGTGTGATCCCCTTGTGTGTGTATGTATGTGTGTGTGTGTCAGACTGAGGGAAACTGAATCTGTTGGGAAGCCTTTCAACAAAGCTTGCCTACTATATGGTAGGTAAGTATGTGGTTTCGGACGCAGCTGTGCTCTCTTGTTTGCCATCAAATGGTTGAGCACTGTCATGTGTGTTCGTGTTTTGTTGCAAAATGCAGCGAAAACTCCCACACGAAGTTAATAGCATGATTAAGGTGTTTATATGTCTGTAGTGCACTTCGATAATGTGACTAAAATAGGATTACTCCACATGTCTTGATTTGATTTGTGTTTACTTCGAGTGTGACTTTAGTCGGATTAACGTAATCAAGTTTACATGGTAGTTTTACATACATTTGGTGATGGACTCGACACTCAGTACGTTTACTTGACCTATAACATGTCAAACGGGAACATAAAGGGAATATTCTAAAAGCATGTCATGTAAACACCTTAATCAGAATATTGTCTTATTCAGAATAAGGCAATTTTTTTGTTTATTACTGTCCATGTAAATGTAATCGTGGTGATCTTGAATACAGCCTAAAAAGAACAACAATCACAGCAGTTTAAAATTAAATTTTTTTCATTAGTGACACGCAGAAAACTTTTCTGTTGTGGTTACAATGATATAACAGGTAGTTGTGTTTGTTTCTCTATTCTCTTCTACTCAGGTAATTATTTACTCTGATTATTTTCAGTCAGACTCATTCAATCATTTAACAATATACCTAACTTATAATCTATATTTAATTAAGATGATTAATCACAAAGCGTTTATAGTTTATTGGTGAATAAATACACAAGAAATTCAAACCTGATTAAAAAAGAAAGTGTGTAAAATACTGAAAATAACAGTAAACAAAATATTTTAGACCAAAATCAATAATTATAAATCAACGGCAACATACTAAATCTGTTTGTTTGTTTTTAATGAGAGAATGAAAAAAAATATATTAAATAAATCTGAGCATGGAATGATTATGATGGCTAAATGGCTTTGAATTCATTACAATAAGAATTTATGAGGGAGGTTGAATGGCATGTAAAAATTATTTTTTAACATATTTATACTGCCGTTCCCAAATGAGCTGCTGCAACCATGAGCACATTGCGGGCATCTTCAGTGAGCTCATTGAGACAATGCTGCAATATGAAGTAAATAGTAGCAAAGGACAGTGGCCCAGCTGTCAGAGATCCCACAACAGGAAATAAACCCAGCCAGTATTCTGCTGCTGATTCTACTGCTAAAAGACTTGAACTTATCAGCAATTTTTATAACCAGATCTTTGGTTATTTTTTGATTTAGAGGAGACTTCAACACAGCTTTTAGCTCATCTACTGACTTCCCTGATCTCTCAGAAAGGTTCTGTAAGGAATCTGGGTCCAAACCGAAGGCAGTGTAATATTTCTTAAGCTCTGTCACCAAGATGGTTACATCTGCACTGATTGATGCAGCTGCATTTACAATAGGTATCGGCACAGCTGCAACCGAGGCAGAGAGCAGAGTCAACTTCCAGCGATAGCCATTTATTTGTTAATGATGCTAACACATTGCAGTGTTATAAACTACCTCCTAATGGGCCACCATGCATCTCCATTCAGCCCGTGTCCTGTCAGCTAAATGTAGCCTAATGTCACTAATAATTATTCATATGTTCATGCTTAATAAATCTTTTTGGCCTGCCACCATATCAGTGAATTTAAACTAATGCTATCATTCAGAGTATAAGGTAGGTGTGTGTGGGTGTGTGCCTGCGCACGTTTAGTAGTGCACCTTAGCATTTGTTATTAGCACTTAGCACTGTTTTATTAGTCATTGTCAGACAGTGTTTGATAAATAAAATATTCCCCTCTTTTGCCAGTATTAGCCAGAGGAGGATATCCTCCAGGAGTTTTTAATTTAATTATTTATTCCACACCGTGGTATCGACTTTAGTATCGAGTATTGTGTACATTTGGTGGTAGTGTTAACGACTACTAGATTTTTGGTATCGTGATATCCCTAGTAGGTAATAGTGTAAATGAGTTAAAAGTGTATCAACTAAAAGGGAAACCTTTAACGCAGTTGTCTAATAAGTGTTTAATAATTTTATGTAATAGTATTAAATGAGTTAAGAGTGTAAGGAAATGTCATCTAAATGGTAAACCTTTAAAAAACAGAAGAAAAAACAATAATCTTGTTGCATAAATTAGCACACCCTTTCATAATGGGGCATGGGACACCAAAGCCTGAAGAGACCAAGGCATAACTTTTTGGCCATAATTCGAAAAGATATTTTTGGTACCAACACAAGACAAATTTATCACCCAAAGAACACTATACCCACAAATATAGCATGTGTGTTCATGGTTATGTAAGAATGCCTGATATTTTTCACTTTACTGTTGTATATAATTATCATAGATGCACCTGGGTTTTATTTTATTGCTCTCATAGTACTTTGAAATATAAAGTTGACTCAGTTATTGTCTGTGGTAAATTTCCCCCATATTCTCTAATTTCCCCTTGGGGAAAGATAAGATAAAGTCTTATCTTCTTAAATTTACATGCCTGGTATCAATAAACTGTGTACACTGCTGCCACCAATAGCAATTACAATACCTGATTACTTTTTAATTCGTGATTTGAAATTGATGCTGGTTTTTGTCACAGATTCTCCTCTTTATCACAATTATTGCTTTGGTACTGCTGCTCAAACTCCATCTGATCATGGTTGAGACTCATTATGTCTTGTTAGTTACTGTAATTATATCTTTTCTAAGCCTTCTTACTTTCGTTTCAACTGTCATTTACTTAAAATATTAACAGATCTACTTATAGTAATACTTCATATAAGAACTAGCAATTTAATCATACCTTTACACAGGAGATAAATACTCAGTCTGAAGTTAACATTTAATTGTGCTCTCTCTGTGTGTGTGTGTGTGTGTGTGCGTGTGTACATATATCAACAAGGGTTGATTCACTTAGAAAAGCTATACCATACTGTATATACAAAACTATATTATTTTACAAGATGAACAAAAGTTTAAATTGTTTTAATTATATATATATATATATATATTTATACAAAAATAAAGAAATAAAGTATTTATCCCTGAAGTGCTGTAATACACTGGCAGATTGGATGTTGTGAACAAAGCAGATGAAGCTCGCTTTTATTTCTTGTCATTCAAGTTTGTCTAATAATCTATTCAAAATTCAGATCAGACCACAGGTTTTGTTTTTCAGTTACACTTTCACAATAAAAGGGTTTTTGTGACAGTGTTTTTGCTTATGTAAATGAGTTGATATAGCCTTGACTTGAAAAACTTCCCCCCCAAGCATCCCGCTTCACGTGGGTCTGATCCAGGTTCTGGTGCCAGAGGGTTGGGAAAGACCCAGGTCCAGTGACGCTGAGCCTGAACACGCTGGATGGACACACTATGTGTTTTTGGATGCAGCAGAAGAACCGGCTCGAGAACTCGGGCGATGTTGTCTCTCTGGAACACTTGATTGAGCCACGCCCGCCCCACAGCACTCGCTGAACTGTCCCAAAAACTCAGACTGTCCAACATGATGAAGAGAGACCTGCGGGAGGTCCGACATGATGGGATTAACCTCTGAACTGTGCATTTATGTGCACGTCAATGTCCAGTCTACAGAGAGACTCAGGTCTCGTGTCAGATGCCACAAAACCGAGAATTTCACATGAGCCTCAAAACGGATCCTCTAAAAGAACGAAACGAAATGACGGCTGTTTAGGAAGTGATGCAGACATGTAAACAGATTTGTTCCAAGTATATTGATGATATCTTCATGCATATTAGAGTCCCACCTTGTCTCTGTGCATGAGCTGTTTACTGATTACGTCCTCGCTGGTGCTGGATGAAGGAACGAGGTTGTGCAGCTGATAGAACTGCAGTGATGATGCTGAGGAGTTGCTTCACCCAGCTGATCCCACAACAACACCGCCACGCCCTACACCCACCCGAGAGAGAGCGCGAGCGAGCAAGAGAGAGAGAACATCAAAAAGCAGAGAGGGAGCTTTTGATATTTTACTAATATCACTCATTAATTTTAAAAAGATTAAACTATTGAATGGAACAGAAGAACCCAAATTTATATAAAACACTGGTTTACCTCCTGGGAAACTGCTCTACCCTGGAAATAATCTAAATTTAATCCATAGCAATAAATAATTTCAGGACATGTGGTCATGATTCTTACAGAACATTGAGAAATAGTTCCTTTCTACACCTCTCATTAGATCAAATATTTATTAATCTAACTTGTTAGCTATCCTCATCCTTAATTCTCTCTATAGCAGGAAAACAGTGTTATTTAGAGTGTGTAGTGTAATGATATAAAATATCCTATGAAAGTTTTTGTAATAAAATAATATCTGTAATAAAACATACGTAGGCCACACTAAGTGAAGAACACCATTAGCATTTCATTTCAAATGTCTTGGCATCAAAACTTATAGCAGTGGTCATCAGTGCAGAATTTATTTCTGTTGTAAAATAGGTTAAATGTTTTTAAAGGTTAATTAAAATGGACAAGTTTAATTACTTTCCTCACCAAAAAGCTGGAAAGGTAAAGTTTACCTGTATAAACAGGCATTGTTAACCATTTCATCATCAATATTTAATCATTTTAATGTAGAATTGATTCCATTTTGGAAATTCACCCTGGGAGGTGGGTTTTTTCCAGGAAAACAAACGGTTCTGTACGACAGACATTTGAATTTTGTATATACGCAGGATTTAAAGCTGTTGTTATCCCATTTCACAGAGACTGATCCTGAACTGCAGGTTTCTGTCAGGGTCTCTCCATCCTGAATGCATCCATGGTTACAGAATTAGAATTGGAACCTTGGAATCATGAATTCCAGAATCATTTGCGAGTTTAAAAGCTGCTCTGCAGCACAATCCACATTCAGATCAAACCTGTACATTCAGTTGCTCCGATCTGTACAGAAACACTGGACAGAAAATTAGTAAACAGGAAGAAGAGATGGAAATGGAGAGGGAGGTGGACGCAATGTCCTGCAACATCATCAATGAGCTGCGGTTAGAGAAGCAGCTCTGTGACATAGTCATCGTGGTGGACGGCGCCGAGTTTCACGTGCACAAGATTATCCTGTGTGGCTGCAGCCCATACTTCAGGGCTCTCTTCGCCAACAGCTGGCACCCTCCTGATAAGCTCGGGTACAGGATCCCTAAAGTGTCCGCCGAGATAATGGAGCTGATCGTGGAGTACGCGTATATAAGACGTGTTAACATCACAGAGAAAAATGTGTGTAAGTTGCTGATCGCTGCTGATTATCTGTTGATGAGCAGCCTGGTGAATGAGTGCTGCACGTTCCTGAAGGCTCAGCTATGTCCGGAGAACTGCATTAATATCTGGCATTTTGCTCACTCCCATTTCTGTGAGAAGTTGAAGCAGCAGGCCTTCCGGTTTATCTTGCACAACTTTGAGGAGATGTTGCGCCTCTCTGAAGAGTTCTTGGACCTGACAGTCGAGCAGCTGAGTGAGATCATCGAGAAGGACGAACTGAATGTGAAACAGGAGAGCGTGGTGTTCGAGGCCATCTTACAGTGGATCAAACATGCGCTGTGGAAACGGAAAGCGCACATAGGAGTGTTACTGCCCAAGGTGCGTCTGGGACTATTGACGTACAATTACTTTGTGAACAATGTGAGGAACAACGTTTTAGTGATGGATGACGTGACATGTAAACTGATCGTCACCAGCATCCTGATGGGCAACTATGACCTCAGCTCTGATCTCGAGAGACTCCGCCTACCCAGCGCTGTTCTGTTGGCCATCGGTGGCTGTGGCCACAGGAATCCCACCGATGCCATAGAAGCGTACGATATGCGAGCGGCTCGCTGGGTTGATGTCACGTGCAATGATGAGAGTCCACGAGCCTATCACGGGACGGTGTATCTGAATCACTATGTGTACTGCATCGGAGGAGTCGACGGCATGAATTGCTTTCGCAGCGTGAGAAGGTTTGACCCCATCACCAGAACCTGGGCTCAGGTGGGCCCCATGCACTCCCGCCGGTGTTACGTGAGCGTGTGTGTGCTGGACGGTCGTATTTATGCGATGGGAGGATTTGATGGCATCGCACAACTGAATACGGTCGAGCGATATGAACCTGAGAATGATCAATGGAGCATGATCGCGCCAATGCACGAACGAAGGAGTGATGCAAGCGCTACAGTACTGAACGGCAAAGTGTACATATGTGGAGGGTTTGATGGGAGCGAGTGTTTGTTCACAGGGGAGTATTACAGTCCTCAGACGGGAGCATGGACCCACATCCCCCCTATGATGATCAGAAGGAGTGGACTGGGCGTGGTTGCGTACGGAGGACAGGTTTACGCTGTCGGGGGATTTGATGGTGATAATTGGCTAAGTGATGTAGAGGTGTATAATCCTCAGACCAACGTGTGGAGACAAGGTCCAGCCATGAACAACCAGCGGAGCAACTTCGGCATTGAGGTGCTGGACGATCTCCTGTTCGTTGCTGGAGGAGATAACGGCACTACAACCATGGATGAAGTGGAGTGTTATGATAAGGAGACTTCTGAATGGTCTGCAGTCGAAAACATGGATTTTTTCCGCAGTGGTCTGAGCTGCTGTGTGCTGTCTAGTTTACCCAACATGGCCGAGTACACCACGCCCCGAGATGATCCCTACGGTGTCCCTCGGAGCACCAGAGGCTACCTCACACCTCCTGCCAACGTCTGAGACTTACAAATAAACCTCTCTCTTCATCAGCATACTTTTGTTATCGAGAATCAAATTAAAAACTCTGAAGCGGTCAAACTACTGAATTTGACTTTTGATTACTCTCTTATGCTGCAAGACGTTGTACTGAAACTCGTAAAACACAACGTCCCTCGTGTAGAAGTGCGATGGAACAGTTAATGTCCACCATCCTGAGATCTCATACACATACACATGACATGGCGGCGCTCACGTGGTCAAGGCTTAAAAGAATTTCCTTCGCGTTATTTTCTACGTGATGAAACTCGACTTTGTTGACGTGTAGCTTTTGTGTCGTAAGTTTAGGTCCGTGATGTAATTCCGCAGATTTTAGCCCTGTCACGAATCGTAGGGAAGGGGCACGGAGGCAGGAGCAGGCGGCGGACGAAGCGTGGAGTCGGGGACAATCTAGAGGCGTAAACGAGTAAAGTGCGGGGGTCAGGCGATCGGACAAACAGAATAACGAGGGCAAGACAAAGAGCGTGGTCGAAGGCGTAATCAAAGGGTCAAGGTAACGATGTAATCAAAGACGGGAGTAAAGCTTGGTAACGCAGCGAATGAGAATACTGAGCGTATACTTCGCAGTGCGACTCTGTGACTGACAAACCTAAATAGTAGTGCCTGAGTGCGAGTCTGTGATTAGCGGCAGGTGTCTTGGATCAGAACTCCGGGGATGGAGAGCGCATGCGTGCCTGAGAAGCACGCGTTGCATCTTGGGACTTGGAGTTCTGATCTGGCTGAGCTGTGACGAGCCCAAAGTCACTAACGTGATAAAATGTAGATTATACAACATTTCTCTCTGTACATCACAGAAATAATTCATGTAGATCTTATTAATATGTTTATCAAACTCAAATATGACCTTGCTCCGAATATCCACGTTTACTTCCGGAACGTCTTTAGATTGGAATGCTGGAAAACTGGATCAGTACTTTCAGAGCTCGTGAACAACAGAGTGCAACATTAATACCAGCAGATCCACAGCGAGAGATTGTCGGATAATATTACAAACACACCAGGTTCAATTACACTATACTAAAAAAAGAGAAAAAACATGGATTAGGAAAAAATGGAAAATAATGACAAAGAGAAAAGGAAAAGGAGAGAGACAGAGAGAGAGAGAGAGAGAGAGAGAGAGAAGATGAGAAAGAGAATGATAGAGAATGAGTTTTTGATCTCCTCTAAGTCACCTTTTTTTTAGGGAGAAGAGTAAGGATTGATCTCCTGCAGCTCAATGGTAGTTGTCTGTTACTTAAACTGTCTCTGAGAACAAGCAGTAGATCTTTTCCGATCACAGGCCAGAACACTTTATAAAAGATCACAGGATGCCTGGTGACCATCAATGCCTGGTGCCTTACCGCTCTGTAGGCACTGCAATGCAGAAAGTAGCTCCTCGGCAGAGATTTGAACCTCCAACTCCGCATTAACCTCCTGGTAAACCTAAAAGGACTGTGCCACCTCTGGTTTCTCTTGGAACTCTTTCCTGAAAAGCTTTTCATAAAAAGCAACTGCACATTTACGGATCTCCACAGACTCCTGTAGCAGCTGCCCAGTGCTGGACCGCATGATGACGCATGAGCTTCTGTCCATTCCTGCGTTCAAGTACGAAGAAGAAGTGAGAAGGTGCATACATTTTTACAATGCTTTGATGACGAGAGCGAACCAGAGCACCTTGGACAGAAAAACCCAACAGGTTAGATAGAGCTGACTTTACTTTTTTTTTTTTTTTTAAACTTGTTCTCCTTTTCTTGTGGAGTCTTCCAAATCCTGCAGCTTCACTATTTCACTCTCCAAATCTTTCATAGACCTCGTCATGTCCCTTGTGACATTGAGAATATTCTGTAGGCACAGCTGCCCTTCCCAATGTCCCACCACTGTTGTAAAGAAGTATATTCAAATTTTGTTTTTGTGTAACCACTCCAGAAATACACAAGAACATCCTTAAAAACATTACCAGACAGCAGAGACACATTAAAATGCCAGTAGGCGCTATTGCATTTCACATCCTTGACAAAGATGAAAACATGTACATGGGAATGGTCTGAAAAACCAACTGGGTTTATTAAACAGCTTTTAAGTATGTTGCTCTGATGTATGAAGCAGTCAAATCTATCAAGCCTTGCCAAAGAATTATCTTTTATCTGAGCCCAAGTATATTGATGCTGAGTGGTATGGAAGAGCCTCCAAACATCACATAGATCATTCACCTTGAGCGGATGTTGGACTTTGCTGAGGATTTTGGAGCAGAGGTGCAGTGTGAGTTCCGACAGACTGAGAGCACCGAGCTGGAGCGTGACGGCCGACACCATCCTCAACAACAACTGGGGCAAGAGTTCTTTCTGAATCTCTATATACACGTCTCCTACAACACACACACACACACACACACACACACACACACACACACACACACACACACACACACACACAGAGTGAGAGAGAGACAGAGTATGTAAGACAGCTGATCTGCTGAAGGTCATGAAGCTGAAACTGTTACACAGTCAGTGTGTAAAATGTACAATGTACAGGCTTGATGTGTTTTTGGTGTAAGATGGTGTTTTTGGTGTGAGATGTGTACGATGGTGTTCGATGGTTGGTTTGGTGTATGATGGAGTAAGATGGTTACAATGGTGTATGATGGAGTAAGATGGTGTATGATGGTATACGATAGTGGGTTTGGTGTATGATGGAGTAAGATAGTGTAAGATGGTGGTTGTGGTGTATAATGGTGATCATCAATCTGAAAGTGAGGTAAAGGAACAGAAATGAGAATGTGTGTAACGTTCCTGCAGACAGTTGAGCTGAGACATGATTAGTGTCTGAAGTCTGTTTCCTTCCTGCTTTTAATAGAATTCTTCTACATAATCAATAATTCTTTCCTAAATATTTTTCATTTCAAGGGCTTTTGGAGTTTCATCCTCATCATCATCATCATCATTCTCACTCTCTCCTTCTCCTGTAGATTTTATTTTTAAGTTTTAAATGTAAACTTTCTCATCTGAATCACATCTAATGTCCATGCTCTCCGTGTCCTTTTGTCCACATTTACGCTAAACTGGAGGATATGCACTTCCTTTTTTATTTAACTTTTATGGTATTGACTTTGGTAGCGAGTATCGTGTACTTTTGGTGGTATCGGTAGCGACTACTAGATTTTTGGTATTGTGACATCCCTACTTTAAATGATGGTATATTTTGTATATGAGCTCATTTGGTAGTGAAATTCATGTCAAATTTATACATGATTTCATAGTTTATTTGTAGTAAATATATAAAATCTAAAAGTGCCGACGTAGATTGTACTCTTTCATGACTGATGCCGCCTCTTAACAAAAAAGACATACTGGTTTTTCATCTTGAAGTACAAACGTGTATTTGTTCTACAATTGTTCGTGAAACTGCCTTCCTTGTGCATCAATTTTTCTCTTGTACATGTTGAGGTTAATTTGTGGAGATTTCTCAATTCCAAATCGCCTTGATGTGACTTTGCTGCAGATGTTGTTTATGTGGTCCAAAGTATGATTTTTTTTCTCCTTTTGATTCTGAGAAATAAAGTTTTATTCGTATGTTTTGGATAGCGGAAAGGCCTACATTACCCATAATCCTCGACCACCTACTGAGCTTCAATCTGATGTTAGAATCGAGGACCCTCTGCCAATCAGATTGATTATTATTATTGATTTGATTGATTGATGCTCACAGCATCATATATCGCCCTGATAAGGTTATTATTGTAGTGAATAGACGGCTGGAGCGTCTGCTCTGAGCATCTCTTACCGCTGCGGATGGATTTACATTGGAGTCAATTGAGAACCCAGAGCATTTCATACAGACGTGGAAGGGTCCCTTTTGCGTCAGTATCAGACGCCTAGTGGCGTGACAAATTGTCGGTATTTTACGAGTTGGGAATGAGAACAGCAAAAACGTATGTTAAGACAATCATGCACCTATCACATTCTCGTCTTGAGTTTTACACGTGATTTAAAGGGTGTTTACATTTATGCAACCAGGTTAAAATCTGACACAATTTATCATTTTTTGTACATTATTGAAGCCTGCAATATGAACTTGAGTGGTGTAGGCTTTTTCAAAATGAAAAAGATGAATATGAGCATGGACACAATCCAGTGCAGATAAAAACAATGTCTGCTTTTATTTTTGGGTTTTAAGTAATGCTTTGAGAATGGTTTAAACTATCCTATTTAAACATACAAATACAAATGTAAAAATACAATGAAAGTCCTTCTACAATTTGTATACTTGTATACAATGTTTTTCAATTTTAATCTAATTTAATCAGATAATTTGTGTACATTACGCTATTTTTAGCTATATAATTCCATCTATAGCTTCCACCCTCCTTTGGGATCAAGTCTTTTATCTTATCTTATCTTATCTTATCTTATCTTATCTTATCTTATCTTATATTATCTTATCTTATCTGAAGATAAAATAATTTGAGTCAAATCCTGCCTGAACAGGATCCGGTACCTCCAAAATGTAGCACACCTGCTTTCTGGAACATTTTTATATGGATCTGCTACTTGACAAATCACAGATTTTTGGTTTTATTGCATTTTAGAAAAAAAAATCCCAACTTTTCTGGAAATGGGGGGTTAGTTCAGCATTGAATATCATTGGCTACATGAGATTCTAGAAGCAGTTTAACGTGTCTGTAAGTTTGAGGACTGGGGCCTTTCATGTGCCTCCTGATTTGCCAGATCACTAAACTCTGAACCTGCAGATTTACAAATTAAGCACTGCTTATCTTATTTTAAATTTATATGGGTGGTAGTGGTCACTAATAGTGATAGCAGTCACCAATGCCAGTGCCGATATATTGGCCGATATTTGGCATTTTTAAAGTATCAGCATCGGTCATATAACTTCCCATTCAGCCGATATTTGACGAGACAGATGCCATACAGTATATTGCACAAACACATTCTTCCTTATTCTGGCTTAAAAACATCCAATCAGATGTGAGTGGGTGATGCGAACGTCTCACAAACAGTAAAATGACCAGACATTGTTCGGTTTTTAACGTGATGTTACGTAAAGTTACACACAATAACATTCATGGGGACACAGACATGCAATAAACAAATTCAAACATTTTACTTCACAGACAAGCACACTGATTGTTCCTCAGAAACGTGCGTCGTCTTCAGTAACTTTTAAACAAGACGGTGTTTTCCTGCAGACTCAACACCCTGTTTACCCCCGAATGAAAGCTGGGTCTGGTGAGCTTGATGAGACCTGAACATTGTATGTGACATAATGTGAGATGGTAAGTTTGAATTCCTAGATTTAAATCCATATGTGTCATATTTAAGTGTCCACGATTAATGCAATATCATGTGTTGTAGACCTTTTCATGTGCTCCGCTTTTTAAAAATGGAATTCTTGTTGCTAACAAGGCAGGTAATAATAAAAAATATATACGTCTTTTGTCATGTGGGCTTGTATTATTTTTACAAATACACAACAGACAAATATTTATTATTCAAATAATATCCTACACTTTGACTTAAGAAAGTAAAAAAACCTGCTACTGGCTAAAGTAACTATGAAGTTTATGAGTAGCTATGTATTGTAGATAAAATACATGGAATTATACATATTCTTTTTGTTTTTAATTAATGCCTATTGGTCAGATTTGTTAATTAAATTAATTATAAATTTAATGTATAACCTGCTACTGGATTAAAACAGCACTAATTAGATTGGTAAATTAGATTAGATTAGATTTTTAATTCAGCTGCATGGCACGATTACCCACCAGGTCCTGCAGCACCGCTGGAATGTGTGCTGAATAATAGCTCCTCAGGAAGTAGAGGCAGAGTGAGAGGATGATCTCCAGGTACATGGTGCTGCGGAAGGAATGGGAATGCGAATCAGGAAATAAAAGTCTTTACCCATGACGGAAATACGATGACGGGCTAGAAGTTTCTGAAGAAGTGAGAGCTGAGGTGTGTAGGTGTTGTTGATGTTGGTGGTCAAGACGACACTGATGAAGCCAGCAGGAGCTGCGCACAACATGGCAGCTATGGCAGAAAGAGCATGAAGAGCCCGAGAAGAATCGTAGATCTGCAGATACAGCAGGACATGCTGGTAAAGGGGTGGATGTTAAAATGAGAAGGAAATGTAGAAGATTGGGACGAGCCCGGGACTCCACCAGCGCCACCTTTAGGAGATCGCTCTCAATCGAAATCGCTCTCAATCTCAGAAACCGTACCTTCGCCGCAGTTGTACCAATTCTCCAAGTCCATCCTGTCACCAAAGAAGATGCTTGGGGGACGGTTCTTATCTGCCTGGTTGAACTTTCGACGCTCCTCCTTTTTCCTCTTGTTCTTCTTCACCTTGGGCTTGGCTCCAGGAGCTTTCTCAATAAGAAGCTCCATGTTTACCCCATTTTAATGCTAAATAATATCTGTAAAAAAAAAATGTAGGCCACACTAAGTAAAGAACACCATTAGCATTTCATTTAAAATGTCATGGTGTCAAAACTTATAGCAGCTTTCATCCATGCAGAATTTATTTCTGGTGTAAAATGGGCTAAATGTTTTAACAAGTTACTTAAAGTGGACAAGGTTAATTACTTTCCTCACCAAAAAGCTGGAAAGGTAATGTTTACCTGTATAAACAAACATCTATCTCTCTATCTACAGTGTGGGAAAAAAGTATTTGATCCCCTGCTGATTTTGTACGTTTGCCCACTAACAAAGAAATGACCAGTCTACAATTTTAATGGTAGATTTATTTGAAAAGTGAGAGACAGAATAACAACAAAAAAATCCAGAAAAACGCATCTAAAAAATGTTATAAAAATGTCCCTTTGATGCGGTGAAGTTGTCCTGTCCCCTTAGCAGAAAAACACCCCCAAAGCATAATGTTTCCACCTCCATGTTTGACGGTGGGGATGGTGTTCTTGGGGTCATAGGCAGCATTCCTCCTCCTCCAAAGAAGGTGAGTTGAGTTGAGTCCAAAGTTGAGTTGAGTCCAAAGAGCTCCATTTTGGTCTCATCTGACCACCAGAGGACAACTGGGTGAAAGTGTTGTGGTCAGATTCAACTTTACCGCATCAAAGAGACGATGGACCTGGCCATGTACCGTCAAATCTTGGGTTAGAACCTCCTTCCCTCAGCCAGGGCATTGAAAATGAAAAGTAATTACTAAGTCATTACCAAGTACTAAGTCATGTTTTGCAGAGGGATCAAATACATATTTCCCTCATTAAAATGCAAATCAATTTATAACATTTTTAAGATGCGTTTTTCTGGATTTTTTGTTGTTATTCTGTCTCTCACTGTTCAAATAAATCTACCATTAAAATTATAGACTGATCATTTCTTTGTTAGTGGGCAAACGTACAAAATCAACAAGGAATCAAATACTTTTTTCCCTCACTGTATCTATAAAGCTATTAAAATAAACAAATAAGTAAATAAAAAACTTGTTAACTATTTCATCATAAATATTTAATAATTTTAATGTAGAATTAATTCCATTTGTGAAATTCACCCATGGAGGTGGGTTATTTCCAGGAAAATAAATTGTTCTTTATGCCGGACGTGTGAATTTTGGACATACGCAGGATTTTAAGCTGTTTTTATACCATTTCACAGAGACTGATCCTGAACTGCAGGTTTCTGTCAGGTTCACTCCGTCCTGTATGTATGCATGGTTACAGAATTAGAACTGGAACCTTGGAATCATGAATTCCAGAATCGGAAGTTTTAAAAGCTGGTCTGCCTTGAAATTCTTATTCTTCTGAAATCCAGAATCGGAACTCAGTTTAAAAGCTCATCTGCTACTCAGTTTAAAAGCTCATCCACATTTTGATTAAAGCTGTACATTCAGTAGCCCTGACCTGAACAGAAACACTTGACAGAAAATAAGTAAACAGGAAGAAGAGATGGAAATGGAGAGGAAGGTGGACGTGATGTCCTGTAACATCATCAATGAGCTGCAGTTAGAGAAGCAGCTCTGTGACATAGTCATCATGGTGGACAGCGCTGAGTTTCACATGCACAAGATCATCCTGTGCGGCTGCAGCCCATACTTCAGGGCTCTCTTCACCAACAGCTGGCACCCTCCTGATAAGCTCGGGTACAGGATCCCTAAAGCTTCTGCCGAGATAATGGAGCTGATCGTGGAGTACGCGTATATAAGACGTGTTAACATCACGGAGAAAAACGTGTGTAAGCTGCTGATTGCTCCTGATTCTCTGTTGGTCGGCAGCCTGGTGAATGAGTGCTGTGCATTCCTGAAGGCTCAGCTATGTCCGGAGAACTGCATTAACATCTGGCGTTTTGCTCACTCCCATTTCTGTGAGAAGTTGAAGCAGCAGGCCTTCCGGTTTATCTTGCACAACTTTATGCATATGGTGCGCCTCTCTGAAGAGTTCTTGGACCTGACAGTCGAGCAGCTGAGCGAGATCATCGAGAAGGACAAGCTGAACGTGAACCAGGAGAGCGTGGTGTTCAAGGCCGTCTTACAGTTGATCAAACATGCGCTGTGGAAACAGAAAGCGCACATAGGAGTGTTACTGCCCAAGGTGCGTCTGGGGCTATTGACGTACAATTACCTTGTGAACAATGTGAGGAACAATGTTTTAGTGATGGATGACGTGACATGTAAACCAATCGTTACCAGCTTTCTGATGGGCACCTATGACCTCAACCCCAGCCTTTCTCTCAACTCTGATCTTGAGAGACTCCGCCTGCCCAGAGCCGTTCTGCTGGCCATTGGTGGCTGTGGCCGCAGGAATCCCACCAATGCCATAGAAGCGTACAATATGCGAGCGGCACACTGGGTAGACGTCACATGCAACGATGAGAGTCCACGAGCCTATCACGGGACGGTGTATCTGAATGGCTTTGTGTACTGCATCGGAGGATTCGATGGCGTGAATTACTCCAGCAGTGTAAGAAGGTTTGACACCATCACCAAAACCTGGGCTCAGGTGGGCCCCATGCACTCCCGCCGGTGTTACGTGAGCGTGTGTGTGCTGGACGGTCGTATTTATGCGATGGGAGGATTTGATGGTGTTGAACGTCTGAATACAGTCGAGCGATATGAACCTGAGAATGATCAGTGGAGCATGATCACGCCAATGTGCGAACGAAGGAGTGATGCAAGTGCAACAGTACTGAATGGCAAAGTGTACATATGTGGAGGGTTTGACGGGAGCGAGTGTTTGTTCACAGGGGAGTATTACAGTCCTCAGACGGGAGCGTGGACACTCACCCCCCCCATGATGATCAGAAGGAGTGGACTGGGCGTGGTTGCGTACGGAGGACAGGTTTACGCTGTCGGGGGATTTGATGGTGATAATTGGCTAAGTGATGTAGAGGTGTATAATCCTCAGACCAATGTGTGGAGACAAGGTCCAGCCATGAACAACCAGAGGAGCAACTTTGGCATTGAGGTGCTGGACGATCTCCTGTTCGTTGCTGGAGGAGATAACGGCACTACAACCATGGATGAAGTAGAGTGTTATGATAAGGAGACTTCTGAATGGTTTGCAGTCGAAAACATGATTTTTTTACGCAGTGCTCTGAGCTGCTGTGTGCTGTCTGGTTTACCCAACATGGCCGAGTACACCGCTCCCCGAGATGATCCCTTCGGAGTCCCTCGGAGCTCACGGAGCACCAGAGGCTACCTCACACCTCCTGGCAATGTCTGAGACGTACAAATAAACCCCTCCCTTCATCAGAATACTTTTGTTTTCGAGAATCAACGGTCAAACTACTGAATTTGCATTTTGTTTACTCTCTTATTCTGCAAGCCGTTGTTGTGAAACTCATAAAACACAACGTCCCTCATGGAGAAGTGCAATGGAGCAGTTAATGTCCACCATCCTGAGATCTCTCTCTCGCACACACACCTGACATGACAACGATACGGTGGCGCTCACGTGGTCAACGATAAACAGAATTCCCTTCACGTTATTTTCTACATGATGAAACTCGACTTTGTTGACATGTAGCTTTTGTGTCGTGAGTTTAGGTCCATGACGCAATTCCGCAGATTTTAGCCCAAAGTGATAAAATCACTGTAACGGATCATTTTTCCGAGCAAAGATGAAGACAGGTGACGTATATTATACATAATTTCTCTCCGTACATTACATAAATAATTCATGTAGATCTTATTAATATGTTTATAAAACTCAAATATGACCTTCCTCCGTGAATCCACGTTTAATTCTGAGCTGAGCCGGATCGCCTTTAGATCGAAATGCCAGAAAAATGGATCTATACTTTCAGAGCTCGAGTACAATGGAGTGCAGCATAGAAAATGAGAAAGAAAATGTGGTAAAAAAAAAAAAAAAAAAAAGGTAGGACACAATTGATAAAGAGCAGGAGAAACAGTGGAAAAGAAGAGGAAGGAAGATAGATAAAGAAAAAAGGAAAGAGAGGGAGGAGAAAAGATTGAGAGAGGGAGGAAAGAAATGAAGAAAGAAAGATTAACGTGTCACCTTGAAGAAGTTGTTTTGTCAGCGAAGTGTTTTAACATCCTCTGTGTGATCCTGATCACCACAGTAATACGACCCTGGCTCGGGCTCATTGGCTGCGCTGGTCGGCCATGCCCACCCATTCTGCTGTCACCATGGCGACATTTCTGCAAGGTTGACAATGCTCGTAAAACAAATTGTACAATAATCTTAACCTTCTCTAGATAATACTACACCTCTGCACCTTCAGAAATTGTAAAGTTTACTGAATCTCTTTTGTTTTGTGAGTACTTCGTTAAAATTGTTATAACTGTAATGATGAGTCAACGGAATGAGGATCCATATGCAGCTTTATTAAATAGAACAGCAAAAGTACAGACAGGAAGAGGTAGATCACAGGCACAACTCAATAGTCCATACAGGAATTCGTGGAGTTATTTGTAATTGTTGTGGCCAAAAATGCTTTATTTTGTTGTGGCTTTTCTCTCTCTCTCTCGAAATTTGCGATGCACTTTGCTGAGTTTTTGTGCTTTTTTACAGAAAAATACTTGAATTGGTGAAATTGCAATTGCACAGAATAGTTTTATACAGACTCTTACAGTAGTGTTTGTTGGTAAATGAGATATTTCAGCTGTACTCATGTTCAATGCACATGAATTCAAGGGGGCTTTGGCTGAATGCGCATTGTGATGATGTCACATGACATATCTTGGCCCAAATGTGCGGTCATTTTTTAAAAATTGCAAGCTCTTGCAAATATTGTGGAGTTTTCTTGATTTTATCTTCATTTCTGCAATTGAAAAATCACAAAATCCTGGAGGGACTGAATGAATGTCTTTTACAAATTCACAGAGTTTGTATATTAAAACATGTAATTTGTTATAACTAGAATGTCAAATGATGGTATTATAGTGGAAGAATGCTTCTTAACAACTGTATTGCGGTGCATATTACAAATGTTTTTGTGTTCCAGTAAATGCGAACAGAGTCTTTATGTTCTTCAAGTGTAGCGGCACTTTATTGCAATATTTTAGATAAAAAAGTGATGTTCTTTAATTAAATATTCCATGTCACCCGTGTATTTCAGTTAATCTATCCCTGTGTTTTGAATGATTTCTGTATCACTCTTTCTTCATCATCACCTACATCCCTTAAGGCAGAGTTCAGAAACAGCTCTGCGAAAAAAAAAAAAAAAAAAACCACCCCCCCAAAAAAAACCTGGGCCCCCCCCCCCAAAACCCAGGGCCCCGCGCCCCCCCCCCCCCCCCCCCCCCCGCGCCCCCCCCCCCCCCCCCCCCCCCCCCCCCCCCCACACACAGACTTAATCTAACTTATTTACCACATTATCCAAAACATATTATTTATAAAAGATGAGTATGTGAGTGGTCTTAAAATATATCGCAACATTAAGAATGGTAAGTTTGCTGTGTACACATTTTGACTGAAATTAAATTTATGCTCATTGTATCATGCCAAACTAGAAAACCTCCACTGAAGTAATTGCAGTGTTTGTATCCATGTTACTTTTGGCAATGCAAACCAGAGGAAGAGATGCAAAAGTGAAAATTCTTTTGAGATAAAGTTTATACTGATATTCATGGCCATGAGGTGTTAATTACTGCTTTCATTCATGCATTCATCTTCAGTAACCTTTTCATCATGGTCAGGGTCACAGTATATCTGGAGACTATTCCTAGAACACTGAGCATGATACAGGAGTACATGTTGGATGTGTATTTGGTAGCCAAACCAACTTCCAGTATGTTTTTGGGAGATGGGAAGAAACTGGATAAGCTTCATTTTTTTGTCCATGAAAATTAACTCTTTGCCTTTTACACAGAGTTGATAGTTTGTTAGATAGTAAATCACATACGCATGTGGTTATGAAACACATGGATATCTGCGTGTGTGTGTGTGTGTGTGTGTGTGTGTGTGTGTGTGTGTGTGTGTATTTGTGTGCATATGCCTGACATGAACTTCCAACCAAGTTTTTGAGGAGCAGGAATCACTTCAGGACTACACTGAAAGGTGGTCCGACTGCTGAACACTCTCAAGTGTTAAAATGAAAATGAAAAATGTAAGTAAATTTTCTGTGACAAATACTACATAATGCTGCATACTCACAATATGTGCTGAAATGTGAGAAAGTTACCAAACAACTGATTTCAGAAGATTAATGCTGCATGGGAGCTATAAAATGCAAGCCATTGATTCATTTTTTCATTAGATGAAATTTTCAGTTGGAAATTTCATGTCATTAGAATGTTAGTTTCAAAACAATTTGTATGATAAAAAGCACCTTCCACAACACTGGCTAATCAGGCATATTTAAACTTATATTTGTAATGAATATTTAAATGATTTTTAAATAATCATTAGTAATTGATACTGATCAAGAAATAGAAAAATATTAATCAGATACAATTCATCTATAAGAGTGTGAGAAGGTGCTATTGTCATATAAATCAGAGAAGGAGTCTTTAGTCTTTGCCTTAGTGTCTTGCCACAAGTTCTATAGCTTCTGTTTTGTGTTTCATTTGTATTTATAATAAAGCTGATCTGCACTTGCATCCATCTCCGCCTCTGAATCGTGACAGCTATGATATAAATTACCCACTAATTTGGTGTCACCATGATTTCTGCAAGGTTGACAATGTAGCTTTAAGACAAGTTGTACAATATTATGCACCTTCACGAGATAATACTACACATATCTGAAACTTTTCATGGTTTCTGAAACTCTTTCAGGTTGTTGGTACTTTGTTCAAATAGTTGCAGTCGAGACCCTGTCTTTTTTGTTGCTGTTTTTTTGCATGCTTGCCTTGGGAATCACTATTCTTTTTCACTCTATTGTGCACAAACACCTACATGGTCCTGACTCCCTACAACTCAGTTTTGACTTGCTTTCAGTTAGATCTGGTCTTGGACTTGTCCTGGACTTAACAGTGTTGATCTTGACTATTGTCATGATTCCCCCGTGAAGCAGCGCGCATGCGCCTGCTTCTTCAGGGTTGACGTCATGTCTTCATCCCATCTCGTCATGGATCACGAGTGTTTTGGAACTGCCCGCAGCTGTTAGCGGTTTGGAGCTAATCAGACTGGGGGCATATATACCAGGAGCCGTGCTACACACGGCACGGGTAATTGAATGTAGATAAATGTAAACTTAGATATCGCTAATCTTAAGAGTGTTTCGGTTCCATGCCATGTTCCATAGTTAATGTTCCATGTCATAGTCTAGGTCTAGGCTAGTTAGCAGAGAAGCTAAAGCTAATAGCGTAGCTTAGCTTAGCTTCTAGCCGAGAGGTGTTCAGGTTAACTTATAGTTGTGTAGATTCGATATATATAGATAGATATTCAGAGGCTTCGAATAGACATAGGGAATGTCTCCATGCTATGTTATGTTTCTTGTTCACAGTTATAGTCCTTGCCTTGGTTTGTGTTTAGGGTACAGAGTTAGTGTATAGCATAGCTTAGCGTAGTTCATGGTGTTTGTTATGTTTCTTGTTTCTTTTGTGTCTGATTTTTGTTTAAATAACAGGTCTCGTCTGCACTGGCAACTGCATCCTGCCTGCTTTCTGCCGTCACGCCCCGTGACAGAATTACCCGCCTAAACCATGGATGCAGCATGAGGACGAGTGAGAAGGCAAGAAACAAGGGGAGTAAATGGATATTCCTGTGTCAGGGCACGCATGGATTACTGGCCGCGTTTTTTGACCGTGCAATTCCCCATAGGTACAACGCAGAGCTACCAATGGTAGCAATGGCGCTAGCTTGCCATCGGGAGCAACTTGGGGTTCAGTGTCTTGCCCAAGGACACTTCGGCATGTGGAGTCACCCGGGCCAGGAATCAAACCTCCAACCCTACGAATCAAACCTCCTACCAACTGCGCCACAGCCGCCCCAATGATGGAATGCCAGGTGTATTTTTGTAGCCTGGCCTATCCCAAGCCTTCTCAAGAACAATGGATCAGGTTCATGGTGTCAAGATTCTGCGGTCCAGCCTGTGACTGGGCGGAGCAGCTGGTGAGTGACGGGTCACCAGCCATCCATGATGTCACGCAGTTTTCGGAACTCTTTATGAATAAGTTCTTGTAGCCCGGACAATTACGTGGAATTCACTTACTGGGGTGGAGAGTTAATGGACAGCCCCAGCCTGATCCACCCTTCAGCATCTATTATGAGGAAAGAGAAAGGGCAATCACCGCTCATCCCGGTAAGCAAAGGCCACTCATTTCCAAATCTGCTGACCCAATTCTCAGAGTTCTTCTCAGATCCAAGCCTCAAGTTCCAGCCACAGCTAAGTCTCCAGTCACAAGCTCCATCCCAAGTCCAAGCTCCGTCCCAAGTCCAAGCTCCGTCCCAAGTCCCAGCCAAAGCCAAGTCTCACGTCCCAACCACAGCCAAGTCCCAAACCACAGCCACGCCTCCTGCCCAAGCCACAGCCATGCCTCCTGCCTGAGCCACAGTCACGCCTCTAGTCCAGGCCACAGTCACGCCTCCAGTCCAGGCCACAGTCACGCCTCTAGTCCAGGCCACAGTCACGCCTCCAGTCCAGGCCACAGTCATGCCCCCAATCCAAACCACGCCTCAAGTTCAAGCCGAGGCTGAGTCCCAGGTCCGAACCAAAGCTGAAGCTCAAGTTCAGCCTCAAGCTCCGGCCAAAGCTCAAGTTCAGTCTCAAGCTCCTGCCGACCAAGCTCAGTCTCAAGTCCGTGCCCAAGCCAAGTCCCCAGGTTCAATCCAAGCCATGCCATCAGTTCCAGACCTCCAAGTTCAATCTCAAGTCTCTGATGGCAAAGCCCAAGTCACGTCACAAGTATTTGATGTCCAGGCCCAAGTCACATCAAATGTCTCTGACGCCCAAGCTCCTACCAAGTCTGAGCTTCCTGACATCCCGGCCCAGCCTCAAGTTCCTACCCAAGCCATGCATCAAGCTACAGTCCAAGCCATGCCCCCAATCCAAGCTGCGCCTCAAGTTCAAGCCGAGGCTGAGTTCCAAGTCCAAGCTCGGCCTCAGGTCCACGAAGCCAAAGTCCAAGCTCGGCCTCTGGTCCAGGAAGCTGGAGTCCGAGCTCGGCCTCAGGTCCACAAAGCCAAAGTCCAAGCTCGGCCTCAGGTCCATGAAGCCAAGGTCCAAGTCTGGCCTCAGGTCCGCAAAGTCAAAGTCCAGGCTTGACATCAAGTCCACGACGCCCAAGTTCAGACCCAGTCTTAAGTCTCGGACGCCCAAGTCCAAGCCCAGTCGCCGGTGCCTGACCTCCAAGCCATGTCTCTCGTCCAGGCCATGTCTCAAGCCATGTCTCTTGTCCAGGTCATGTCTCAAGTTCAAGCTCAAGCCATGCCTCTCATCCAAGCCATGTCCAGGTCTCAGCAGGCCAAGTGCAAGTCCTGTCACAAGTTCCTGACATCTCGGCCGAGCCGGCTGTTCCAGTAAATTCCGGTCAGCAGCCCCATCCAGCTGAGGATGCTGCTCAGCCTCCTTGCTCAGCTGAGGCCGTCACTCAGCATCCCTGTCCACTGGAGGACGTCGCGCAGCCTCCATGTCCAGCTGAGGGCGTCGCTCAGC
The DNA here is from genome assembly GCA_012411365.1 of Ameiurus melas. Classification (NCBI taxonomy): domain Eukaryota; kingdom Metazoa; phylum Chordata; class Actinopteri; order Siluriformes; family Ictaluridae; genus Ameiurus; species Ameiurus melas. The sequence continues at coordinate 24,568,131 of CM022755.1, read as the reverse complement.
CCCATGTCCAGCTGAGGGCGTCGCTCAGCCCCCACGTCCAGCTGAGGACGTTACACTGCTCCCAGGCACTGCCGAGGACGTTGTACCGCTCCCAAGCGCCGCTGAGAACATCGCTCAGCCTGTCTGCCCGGCTGTAGACCTTGCTCTGCCTCCCTGTTCAGCTAGGGACTTTGCTCTGCTCCCCTGCTCCAAGCACCCCGTGCGGCTTCTTCCTGGTTCTGCTTGGGACATTCAGCCCGGGGGGCCGGGGCCGCCAATGAAGAGGGAGGACTCTTGGCACTCCGGGAGGAGTGCCTTTGGGGGGGGTTCTGTCATGAGTCCCCCATGAAGCAGCGCGCATGCGCCTGTTTCTTCCGGGTTGACGTCATGTCTTCGTCCTGTCTCGTCATGGATCACGAGTGTTTTAGAATTGCCTGCAGCTGTTAGTGGTTTGGAGCTAATCAGACTGGGCATATATACCGGGAGCCGGGCGACACACGGCGCGGGTAATTGAATGTAGATAAATGTAAACTTTGATATCGCTAAACTTAAGAGTGTTTCGGTTCCATGCTATGTTCCATAGTTAATGTTCCATGTCATAGTCTAGGTCTAGGCTAGTTAGCAGAGAAGCTAAAGCTAATAGCGTAGCTTAGCTTAACTTAGCTTCTAGCCGAGAGGTGTTCAGGCTAACTTATAGTTGTGTAGACTCAATATATATAGATAGATATCGAGAGGCTTCTTATTAAAAACAGACCAATCTTCTTTTCTTTTTCTGGTCTAATATGTTATATTAAATTTGTGGAGCATGCGCATTTAGTTGTTTTTCTTGAAAAGGTTTTATGACGACAAGATTTTTTCACGAAACAGTAGTGGAGGCAGAAGCAGGTGCAGATCAAAGACTTTATTCACAAGAAAACAAGGTCATAAACATGAAACGAAAAACGTGGCCTAAACATGAAATGAGAATCCAACCACTTCAAAAAAAGGTAAACTTAATACTACATGATTTCCACAGAGACAAGAAGAGTTTAAATCACCAACGTAATCATGGGTAATTACAGATGGCTGGAACCAGTGTAGACACACCTTCAGAAAACAACTAATGACTAAACAAGGAGGAAACAGAACAGAAACCAAAACAAACGCACATGTCCATAGTAAACAAAGTCACAATCCCCCACAATCGAAAAGAGTGCGCTCGCCGAGCACTCGCGCCTCTGGCTCGTGCACACGTGTGCACTCCGGCCTGCCGAGCATGTCGCAGCCCATCTAAAGGGGAGATTGTGACAGGTTTACTTTTTTAAAAAAGGTTTCACTCAGTCTTTGTTTTTTGTTTTTCTCTGACCAACAATCCCTTCTTATATCTCATTGAGCTTCCTGAGGCCCTATCCTAACTCATTGGTATCTGGCCTCAAGGTTGATTACTTACAAAAGTCACAGATTTCATCTAACTCAATACACACCTAGAATATAACTTGATCAAAAAGTGTTCTATGGATTTAGATCATGCTTCTAAATATTGATTATATAAAGTATCTCACAAAAGTGAGTACACCCCTCAATAATAGTGAGTGTACAGCTTGTGTAAGATTATAAATTTGCTGTCCCCTCAAAATAACTCAACACAAAGCCATTAATATCTAAATTGGGCCCAATTAGCCATTTTCCCTCCCCGGTGTCATGTGACTTGTTAGTGTTACAAGGTCTCAAGTGTGAATGGGGAGCAGGTGTGTTAAATTTGGTGTCATTGCTCTCACACTACCTCATACTGGTCACTGGAAGTTCAACATGGCACCTCATAGAAAAGAACTCTCTGGGGATCTGAATAAAATAATTGTTGCTCTACATAAAGATGGCCTAGGCTATACAAAGATTGCCAAGACCCTGACACTGAGCTGCAGCACGGTGGCCAAGACCATACAGCGGTTTAACAGGACAGGTTCCACTCAGAACAGGCCTCGCCATGGTCGACCAAAGAAGTTGAGTAGACATGCTCAGCGTCATATCCAGAGGTTGTCTTTTGGAAATAGACGTATGAGTGCTGCCAGCATTTCTGCAGAGGTTGAAGGGGTGGGGGGTCAGCCTGTCAGTGCTCAGACCGTACGCCGCACACTGCATCAAATTGGTCTACATGGCTGTCATCCCAGCAGGAAGCCTCTTCTAAAGATGATGCACAAGAAAGCCCGCAAACAGTTTGCTGAAGACAAGCAGACTAAGGACATGGATTACTGGAACCATCATGTCCTGTGGTCTGATGAGACCAAGATAAACTTATTTGAAAACAATAGGCAATGCACTCCACTGCTCACACTCACCCCGCAAGACTCCATTACTAAAGAAAAGGCATACTTGTTTAAAGTTTGCTACAACGCATTTGGACAAGCCTATGAAATACTGGGAGAGAGTTATCTGGTCAGATGAGAGCAAAATTTCTCATTTTGGCTGTCATAGTACAGCTTTAGAACACTATACCAACAGTGAAGTTTGGAGGTGGAAGCAACATTGTGTTGCATTTCATCATATGGTACTGGCAGACTTCATATAATTGAAAGAACGATAAATGGAGCCCTGTACCAGAAGATTCTTGAGAAGAATCTGCTGCCATCCACCAGGATGATGAAGATGATATGTGTGTGGACCTTCCAGTAGGACAACGATCCAAAGCATACAGCAAAGGAAACTCTCAGTTGGTTTCAGAGAAAAAAAAATCAACGTGTTAGAATAAGTGCAGGCCATTTAATATTTTTTTTTACACTTGCTCATAGACACATCGTATTAATTGACCATCCTGTAACAGCACATCCTGATACAGTTGAAAGTGATTATTGTCTTCAGGTATCGTTTGTGTTTGCTAGACAGAAACGACAGAAAATTAAGAAACAATGAACCTCAACTGTTCACTTTGTGCATTAGTCATTTAATTACAAATGATGTTGGCAGGTCACATCTTGTAACACCTGCAATCTCTTTGGTTCACTGAGGTTCCTCTTGCTGTAACAATACAAAGTAGAATTTCGGAAGCAAGCGCATATTTAATACTACAGAAAGTCCAAAATACATCTACACCGGGCAACAGTTACTTTCACATTGCTTTTCATCTCCTCAGTCAACCGAACAAGTGGAAATGCTGCAAAGAAACCATTATGATGACAAGTAACTCTGTCCATCATCTGCTTCAATTTTCCGATCTCACAAACCGCCATCTTTTATTGATCCCGCAAAATGACCTGAACTTACACCTGCTCGTGTAGACACAGCGACTTCGCGTGGAGTAAATTAATAATAATGCTAACGCTACAGGGTGGGTTTAATTCAAACTTCTTTATTAAAAATTCCTCATCAATCATAATCAAGAGTAGCAACTGTTCGGTCTGTAAACATACAGCACACTGCAGCTCTCCTTTACTAACTCTAATTCGGTGGTTTTCAAACATTCGTTTGAAATGTATATACTTTCTTTTATATCTGAAATACAATCAGAGATTCCTGAGATACATGGAAATCTAACAGTTTGGTGTCAAGAATTGGGATTACTCCGGACCAGGGTGAGTGTTTTTCTTTCTTCCCTGGTGCGGTGTAATTCCGAACCCACAATTAAGTGTCAATATTTTGTGTGGCCACCATTATTTTCCAGCACTGCCTTAACCCTCTTGGGCATGGAGTCCACCAGAGCTTCACAGGTTGTCACTGGAGTCCTCTTCCACTCCTCCATGATGACATTACAGAGCTGGTGGATGTTAGAGACCTTGTGCTCCTCCACCTTCCATTTGAGGATGCCCCACAGATGCTCAATAGGGTTTAGGCCTGGAGACATGCTTGGCCAGTCCATCACCTTCACCCTCAGCTCCTTTAGCAAGGCAGTGGTCATCTTGGAGGTGTGTTTGGGGTCATTATCATGCTGGAAAACTGCATACTGGTCATGCTCTGCTTCTGTATGTCACAGTACATGTTGGCGTTCATGGTTCCCTCAATGAATATTGTTCAAATTGAACATCCTTGTTCAAATTAATATTTATTGATTGCAACAGTTAAGCAACATTTTTATGAATGTGCATAGCCACAAGAGATAGATAAGGAGAATGTTGAATGGTAGTAATAGGAAAGAAAAGTCTGATATCATGCTTCTAACAATACCGCACTTGAACAGCAGAACTATGCATTTCAGTAAGAGCCAACAGAGATTTAATGTTCATGTCATTTAGAATCAGAAAATTATTCAAACATTTTAGACAAAAGAATGGTGTTTTTCAATAAAATAATTCATGTCATCCATGTATTCATGTTAATCCCTTTGTTTAGACTTGAAAAGATTTTTTTATCACTTGTTGTCTTTTCCAAAAAGTTAAACACCGCTAGTTATATCATCAAGTACTTATATCAGTTTGATGATGACAAAAAACAGAGAGCTGTGAGTAGGAAAAGCAAGGGTTTATTGCTGCTTACTACACAAGATCCACAGAGAAAGTCCCAAAGTGATTTGAAAGTCCACAGAAATGGAAACCTTTGGTAATTTTCTTGCTTTCTGAATCTTTTTTGTGTTCTGACCACTTTGTCAAAATAGTTGTAGTCAAAACCTTGTTCTTTTAATTTTTAATCTTGCTATGGTAATCTGTTATTTTGGCCGTGACTAAGTCTTCTCAGTTTCCCTTTCATTTGGACGCCTTGATTTGGTCTGAACCCACTTAACACTTCGCATTGCCTTGAGATAGAGATTGATAAGGAGAATGTTGAATGGTAATATTATGAAGCAAAAATCTAATTTCATGTTTCTAACCCATACTGCACTTGAACAGCAGAACTATACATTTCAGTAAGAGCCAACAGAGATTTAATGTTCATGTCATTTAGAATCAGAGAACATTATTCAAATGTTTTAGACAAAAGAATGGTGTTTTTCAATAAAATAATCCATGTCATCCATGTATTCATGTTAATCCCTTTGTTTAGACTCAAAAGATTTTTGTATCACTCGTTCTCCATCTTCACTCAAATCCTTTAAGGCAGATTTCAGCAGGAAGTAGGACGCCACAAAGGAAATCCCTCCTGCAATGACAGAGCCCAGAATTGGGACTCTGTTCTCCAGCTGATTAGCCAGGAGTTGATGTCCTGAAGCTACCTGACTTAGCACGTCTTCCACTGCCTGTGCTGACAGCTCTCTGCCAAAGGTGGAGGTTACCTCACTTTGAAGCTTCTGCAGGAAATCACATGGGAAGAAATGACTTTACTAGATTTTATTTAGAAACATGCAACATGAACAACACTACACTGTCAGAATTCATGAAAGATTTGTTAAAGATGAGTATGTGAGTGATATTGACAGTCACAATTTCTATTTAGGTACATTAGGCACTTTTATCCAAAGCAAATCAGGATACAAGAATACCTTTACAGGTTTAGATTATTTCAAGGGACCAACTGCTGCAGTTCTCGTTTTGGTCTTAAAATATATGGCAACATATAAAGAATACTATGTATACTGTGTACATATTTTAACTGAAATTAAATTTATTAAGCTATCAGAAGTGGCTCATGACCATAAATTTTGGTGGGCAAGGATTACATTGCTAACAACATAGCAAAATTGAGAGACTATCACACTTGAAATTTTGCTATAAGAACTTAATACTATTGATTAATATCTAGTGAATTTTTAGTGTAACCCTGTAATAGAGTGTTGCAAAACGAGTCCTAAAACCCAGAAATTAGTTGCATTTTTGCACTTCTGGTTCCATCATCCCGAAGTCAATGGAATTTTTTAATGGGTTTTTGGTTAAATACCTGAAAAAAAGGTCTGTGGGTAACACAAGCTAAAGATATTTTCACGTTTTATTATACGACATAAAAAATACATCAGTAATACCCCACTCATGATATTGTTAAGCTTTAATGTGTCTTGAAAATGACGGTTGCTAACAAGTGGCTAAATGGGACTACAGAAGTTGTCGGAGATATTAAACATCAAGCCAAACAGGAAGACTCATCTACAGCCTCCTTGTGTTTATACACACGCTCTTGCAAATGATTCCAACTCAAACTTTCCAAATTATAGATATTATCCACTCCATAATCCCCTTTTCCCTTTCAGAATCATTGCAATATTGCAAAGTTGTGAATGAGAATTAATATTGTTGAATAGAGCTGTCACTAAGTTATCCTAAACTAAAACCCCACTACTGAAACGGCAACATTGGTAGTAATATTAATGTCAGCAGTTGTTCCTGATCATCTTCAGTAACAACTTTGTCTTGTTCAGGTTGACAGTGGAACCCTGATAAAGAAACTTTCCTCAAACAGTAACCCACTGCACCACTGTGATGCTTGTGATAAATATCTCCCAGTTAAGAATTCTAAGTAAAAATAATTAAAAATAATGCAGTGTACTGTACCTCAAATGATATGCCTGTTAAATTAGCTAATCGATGAAGAGATTTTGCATCAAGACAGAATGTTTGCTGATAATATTTTAAAGTTTCCATCACTTTGGGAACAATGGGATTGGGAGTGGCACCCCTCGTGACACTGCTCAAGCATGCCACTACTGCTTTCTTCCACACATCTTGATCTAGTGCCTTCCGTTTGCTTTGTATTAATGATGCACTGAGGTTGGGTAGTGACAAGAGCAGAGCATGTCTCTTGTGTCCCTCCAGCTCCGCTAGCAAGGTCATCTGGAGTGCAGGGAAGTCATAGTGCTGTGGGTGAAAGCAGGAGAGCAGGAAAACCTGTGGTTGTTCCACCTGACCATTTCTCAGATTCTTTTCACAGTTTACACGAAGGAGGTCCAAGACATCATCATCTGACAAACCTCTCTGACTCCTTCGCCTAGCATTTGCCTCCAAATCTCGATCCACTTTGTTCCTGATGAAATAAAACTTCTTTTGAGCTTGCATTATATATTTAGCCAGTGCAGAATGGTACTCTTGAAACCGGTCAGATGTGACAATGATGAAGAAGTCATATTTTAGTAGGCCAACATCCTCCAGGTAGGTTCCAGGCTGAAAAGAGGGAGTCCCAATCCCTGGCAGGTCCCACAGCAAGACGTTACTAGCAGTGGGATAAGAATATGCTAAGGCCTGCTGAGTGGTTTCTGTTACACCTGTCTCTGCTGCTTCAGGATCATCATCAGAAACCCCACGGAAAGCATTGATGAAAGATGACTTGCCTGCACCTGACTCTCCTGTAACTGCAATGTTCAAAGTCACAGAGTTCATCTGTACAAGCATGCCTTCCACTTGTGCCAAAACATCAGTGACCACGCGGGAGTTCAGAACACTGTGCATCTCATTCATCTCTCCATCACTTATTCCAAACTGGGATGCCATCATAATGCTGAATGCGTAAAAGCCGTCTGCCAAATAAAACAATTTAAAAAGGTAAATGAAACTCAAAACTTAAAACAGAACTGAACAGTGGTATCTTTATAAAAATAATATAAGTAGTGTTGATAAGCCATAAATTCAGTCTACAAGCACTTCCCAGATGACAATGATGGTCTACTGATTGATCAGAGCAGCTGATCAAACTGCTGCTACTACTGGCAATGAAAATACCAGATTTATTTTCAGTTCCCTCATTGAATTATTTTTTCTTTCACAGAGATGTCGTGTTTGTACGGAGCCCCCTAGTGCCAGGTTAAAAAAAAAAAAAACGTAGTGTGCAATCCGTTCCCTCAGTTTAGCAAACCGTGCGCACCACGTTAAAGTTGGGTTTATATTGGACATTCGCTATACATTCGAGCTTCTCTCTTTTTTTTCTCAAGAAATAAACAAACAAAAAGGACATAATGTGTATTGTCTTAATAATGTGTATTGAGTGGACAGAGAACCAATAGAACCGAATATATTTTTTACATTTTCTCCCGTTAAAGCCCGGAAGCGGGCTTTAGGAAGCACAGGTCTTTTGCATGTGCATGAATTTTGTACAAGATTCTACTAAGTTTATAGTGGTCTACTTAACAGCATATTTAACTTATTGCAGTGTTAGGATACAGTATGGATAAAGAATGTTTTATAGCATATATTATTAATGATATATCTTAATATTACACATATAAACTTATTGTGCCATATAAAAATCTTATACAGTCGCCCAAGTCATGCACTTTTTAGACGGTCCCTTACTGACAGAGCTAATGACCTGCGTTTCCCAAAGTCCGCTTCCGTTTCCGGGCTTTAATGGGAGAAAAATTAAAATATATTCAGTTGTATTGGTTCTATGTCCACTCATTACACATTGTCATTTTTGTGTGTTTATTTCTTGAGAAATAGAAAAGAGAAGCTCGAATGTACAGCGAATGTACTATATAAACCCAACTTTAACGCGGTGCGCGCGGATTGCTAAACTGAGGGAACGGATTGCATACGGCTGTGTTTTTTGTTGTTGTTTTTAAACCTGGCACTAGGGGACTCCGTACGTTTGTCATCTGTTTATTTCCTTTACTTATTACTGTTTTGTTTTGTCTCCATGTCCTGTTTATCTCCTGTTTACTTACTTTTAGTTTATCAACGTTTTACATTGCTCTTTGTTATGATTATGGGGTTTATTGTTTACTTTATGGGGTGCATTTGTTCCTTGTTAAAAGTCTTGTTAGTTTCCTTTACATTTACATTTAATCATTTAGCAGAAGCTTTTATCCAAAGCGACTTACAAATGAAAAAATAATACAAATCTGTTCATTTTAATTCAGTGTCACATTACTCAAAAAGCAAATAGATGTATTGTGTAGAAATACTTTATACAGGAAAAAAGTAATCTTATCCTACCGTAACAAAGGAGAATAAATGCCACAGAATGTGTCGCAGAGAAATGCTGTAATGTCTGGCAGATATGACGCTGTGCGTAACGCAGACACAGCAAACTCCTCCCTGGGTTTACTGAGTCTAAATGTAAAAGTTCATTGCTGTGTCTGTGTGTGTGTGTGTGTGTGTGTGTGAGAGAGAGAGAAACCGAAACTGTTGAGTAGACTTGCAACAAAATGGCAGTCTTGCGTTTTTCTATCATAGTACGTACGTCCTAACTGCTTGTATTATACCATAAACACAGTTACATTGCTTTTACTTATAATTCTGGAGTGTTATTGTGTATTATACTCAGTTCTTCGAAGTCATAAAGTGAAGTTTCTTTAAAAATAAAAAAATTACAAAAACACCCCCCCCCAAAAAAAAAAAAAAACAAAACACCCCCCTCAAAAAAAAAAAAATTTTTTAATTAAATATTTTATTACACAGCAAATTACACACGTGTAACGATTCATTTTGAAGTTACTTAGGCTATATCAATACTTATAGCCACAGGTAAAGGAAGAAGAATCATAGGTTCTTTTTTACAACTTAAAAGAAGAAGAAGAAGAAGGAGAGAAAAATCAATAACTAAACCATGAAACGTAAGCTCTACAACATACTTTATAAGAACACACATTAAACCGTCTATCGTCCAAAAGGGGGCAGCATCAGACCGTATGTACTGTAAATCTGTTTCAAAAACGCAGCCACAGGTGGTAACACGAGTTCTGTATGGTATTTGGCGGATGCCCTTAACCAGAGCAACTTACATTTATCTCGTTTATACAACTGAGCAGTTGAAGGTTAAGGGCCCAGCAGTGGCAGCTTGGCAGTACTGGGATTTGAACTCACGCCCTTCCAATCAATAGTCTAACATCTGACATCTAGTAAAACATATTATGTTAGTTTTCGTTTTGACGTTTGATTATTTACCTGAGTACAAGTATACATTCCAGCTACTGACAGCTACACAGACATTTCTGATCAAGATGATCTTGACTAAAGAGCTGCATATATATGTAATTATACTATACATTGTAGTGATGTTAGGGAAGTTAAGTGCATAGTTTCAATCTGTCTCCGTTAGAGCTGTACATGACTCGTTGATTGAGTGAGTCCAGAAGGGGGTTTTCTTAAAATTTCCAATCAACAGTCACGTTATTCTACATTAGTGACAGCAGGAGATCCTGCATTATACAGATATAGTTTGTGGGCTCGTTTGTGTTTTGTGTGGCGATGTGAAATATACTGTAATCACTCAACAAATTATAAATACATGCAGTTTTATATACTTTGTCATTGGATGTTACCACTAATAATATTTGAATAGAATAAACTTAAATATATTCATTATTTTTCCAACCCTGCAATGGACTTGCATCTCATCCATGGTGTATTCCCCACTGGACACCTAGCATTCCTGAGACAGGCTCCACTGCAACATGAAGCAGGATAGCTTAATCTTGAAGATGAATGAATGATTATCTTTCCATGAGGGCACCACACTGGCCTAGCAGATGGCTGTAACAAAAACTAAGTGCTGTAATTGGGCAACACTTTCCTGTCTTAGTCCTGTTCATTCTTAAACAGTCCCCCCCCCCAGCTGTCATCCCAGCTGAGGTGGAAATTAGGACATAAATCTATTTGTAAATGTAGCATGGTTAAATTATGACATTAATGTGTGTGTGTGTGCGCGTGTGCATTGATGAGGTGAGATTAGTAGTGCTGATGAGCAGACGAGTCATATGACAATGCGGATGACTTGGCAGGAAGTTGAAGCGATTGAGAACTCTATCGATGACACACGCAAACACACTCATGCACGCACGCATGCATTAATAAGTGGTGATAATTACAATAAAGCACACTGCAGTCTAATTGCTATGCCAGTGATTATATTGCAGTTAATAAGGTGTGTTTGCAGTATATTGTCAGCATAGTGATCACAGGGAGAAAATGATCTCTACTGCTACCTGTTCACCTAATCTCTGCACAGAGCAGTGGGAGACGAACTGCAATTCAGCTTGCTCCTATGCATCCTTATTTGTCATCTCCATGGGTAAAAAGGTTTGTTTGTTTCAGTTCAGGGATGAATTTTACCAAGCAAGAGTTCACTTCTGGAAACTTATGGCACACGTACAGTACATACACAAACACAAATTCTTACAACCAGGAATAAACAAAAAAATGGACTGTCTTTACACAAACGTAATCACTGAAGTGTTGAAGTTATATTCAAAAACAATGATCATGCCATACCTTGATGGACACTTGTTACCTGTGGCCATGTGGAGGAACATAGGAAAGCATATATAAGCTGACATTCTCCATGGCTAAGAAGAATAATAATCTAAAGCTTAAAGTGAGTGTACAATTTAGCACTTCATACTATATCACTTATATCACTGTATAACATGCTGCACTGCTTTTGTCAGCTGCAGAATTGAGTGTTAAATGTTTGCACGACACATTATAATGGGTTCCGTTTTGCACTATTGCACTGGATTATTGGATACCCACAAAGTGAAGCCTCATTTCAGGAAAGATTCAGGATTTATATAATAGTTATGATAATATACTTAAAAAAAATAAAAAGAAAGAAAGAAAAAAGAATGTTTATAATGACCGTATGAGTTCACAAGAACACAGTGTAGACAGATATAAAAGGTTTTGTATGCTAAGTTATTATTTAAGCAATAAATAATCACAAAATAAAAATTTACCTCTCTGAGAGCTTTTAGATACTTAAAGAGGTCACATGGCAAGATTACAGTTGGTTAGATCTCTGTAATAATGTCAGTTAACTTATTCTGGTTAAACCAGTCTGAGTGTGACTATTCCTAACGGCATTATCCATGTAGCTCACACTGACTTGCTCAGAACATGACACAAGCCTTTAAACTTGAAGGCTTTTCTTAACTTATAGCCTCGAGCAAAGCCACAAAAAAGACACAACACGATAAAAAATTTCCATGAAATTCCCCCAGGGTGTACACAGTGCCTTTGCAGAGTGCTGATGCGCCCTATAAATGGAGTTTCATGCTCACTGTGTTTTGCTCTGGTTTTTAGGTTAGGGGGTGGGGGGGGTTCCTTAAATCGTACATTCCATCATTGGTAACATTGTTGGCAACATTGATACACAGAAAGGCTTATCTCCTTTAACTGTATTAGTGCATACATATATATTATTTGATTTACCAGGAAACATTGTATTTGATTATTACTTCAGGATATAATCAGTTATAAACTGAACAGTGAGTGCTATTTCTGAATTGCATGACTGAAAACTATACAAGATACAAACTGGCAGGCTGTGCATTTATGTTTGTGTGAATTAACAGAGACAAAGGGTGGTAATATAGATGTGATTCTTGCAACATTTTGTGTCTGTTTTTTGAAACTGCTTTTGAAACCTTGATCAAAAACCCAGCCCCTCATTCTGTGCTTGAATGCTGTTTAGTGTCTAGAATGTGTGGGTTTTATTTTGGTGTTTGCTTGCTCTGTGATTAGTGTGTTAATTGCAGCATCGTGTCTCTGAGAGGCACAATAATTATGCACACTGCTGGGCATCTACAAGCACTTTGCTGGGAGCTGCAGAGAGAGTGATGGATGGGGAACTGGTGTGCGTGTAGGTGTTGGTGATTTGAATGATACTACATGGTAATCTTGTGAGGAGGACACAGGACATTTTGAAGGTCTCTGATAGCAATGATCTTTTATTTTATTTAATTGTTTTAATATATTTTTCTAATACTTTGTGTCAGAGATCAGCATACTCTGCAGAGGTTAATGAAGGATCCTCTCCACTGAGAAGTCATTAAAGCTGAGACCTTATTTTATTGTTTCTTGTTTGTGCTTAAAGTCCTATTTAAAGTAATATTCAAATGTTTTTAACCTCTTTTATGTATCTACTATATTTGCAGTGCATGGTTGATTACCTTCAGTAAGCAAGTTTATCTGTCTTTAGAAAAGAACTTATGGAAACACACTTACACACTTAGTTTCATAAATATATATGCTAAACATGTATTTGTAATTGTTTTAGGTATTTCATGTTTTGTGATTCAGATAAATTGTGCTCTTAATTTATATAGGCCGTCGTTTCATGGATGGTGCTGCATATACATATGTAACTTACTTATATATACAAAAATACAGTTAATACAGTATTAACTGTCTTATTTCAATATACCACTAGCTTGATTACTGATAGCATGTCATGCTGATGTGTTCCAGAATAAAGTGTTGACCACAATCTGTTTAGTTGCTTCAACTATTGCTGCTCTATATAATGCTCTATATAACACAGTCTGGATATTAGACCTTGAGTAAAGTGAGTAAGGGAACGATTTCAAAGAGAGCACATGATCCTACAACCTGCTGTCCTCTTTCCACATTCCCTCTATAAAATCCAGCACACATACTGACATTCTTGTCTCTGTTATTTCAGGTCTTTTATACCACTACCCTTCCCCCTGTTCCTCTGATGTTTTTGCTTCACCACAATCCTGTGGTCACTCAGTGTGAACACTACAGACACAACTCCCCCTTTTTTTGTGTTGAAGTCTCAGTGTTCTTAGTGGAATGTGGTTTTGTCTAGCTCCCATTCATCTAACCATGACCCTTCACCTCTCAATGTCCAAAATACTCTAACCCAGGGAGACACGAATAATAATATAATATAATAAATAAATAAATAACACACACACACACACACACACACACACACACACACACACACACACACACACACACACACAAAATTTGGAACTGTATGCAATGTATATGCCAGCAATTGAAATGTATAGGTATGTGAGGGACTGTTTTTTTTTTAATTGCACACCCGCCCATCCCCACAGTTACAGTATCTCACAAAAGTGAGTACACCCCTCATATTTTTGTAGATATTTGATTATAGCTTTTAATGTGACAACACTGAAGAAATGAAACTTTGCTACGATGTAAAGTAATCAGTGTACAGCTTGTATAGCAGTGTAAATTTGCTGTCCCCTCAAAATAACTCAACACACAGCCATTATTGTCTAAAACGCTGGCAACAAAAGTGAGTACACTACTAAGTGAAAATGTCTAAATTGGGCCCAAAGTGTCAATATTTTGTGTGGCCACCATTATTTTCCAGCACTGCCTTAACCCTCTTGGGCATGGAGCTCACCAGAGCTTCACATGTTGCCACTGGAGTCCTCTTCCACCCCTCCATGACAACATCAAGGAGCTGGTGGATGTTAGAGACCTTGTGCTCCGCCACCTTCCATTTGAGGATGCCCCACAGATGCTCAATAGGGTTTAGTCCATCACCTTCACCCTCAGCTTCTTTAGCAAGGCAGTGGTCATCTTGGAGGTGTGTTTGGGGTCGTTATCATGCTGGAATACTGCTCTGCGGCCCAGTCCCCGAAGGGAGGGGATCATGCTCTGCTCAGTGTGTCACAGTACATGTTGGCATTCATGGTTCCCTCAGTGAACTGTAGCTCCACAGTGCCGGTAGCACTCATGCCACCTCAGACTATAACACTCCCACCACCATGCTTGACTGAAGACACACTTGTCTTTGTATTCCTCGCCTGGTTGCAGCCAAACACGCCTGACACCATTTGAACCAAATAAGATTATCTTGGTACAATTATGAATGAACTCGGACTCAGGTAAATTTGTACTCGAACTTGGACTCGGATATTTTGGATGTGGAAATTTTTCCAGTCGAGTCCGCGTCATGTGTAACATGAAAAGAAAGATAAACATAAATAACAACATGAAATGAATGAATGTCTCCCTGCCTGACCAGGGGTCACCTCATCGTGCGAGTACCGAATGGACTCTATGTATGATCACTTCCGCATTTTGCCTCAGCCAGCTCAGCTATATCCGGTGCCACGCTGGAAGCTGCTTTCGCTATTGGTGATAACTGTGTGAAGATGATGCAGGAAAGTATGACATATTACACTCGCTGTTTACAAGAGTTTCCCCAGATTACTGTGAATGACATTAATCGTATTGTGAGGCAGTCAGCTGTTACACCCAACAGTAAGAAGGAGAAGGGCTTCAATAGATATATTTCGAGATACAATGACAACCTTGAGGGTGAGTATTCTCATGCTATATCCAACTAGCGAATACAGCTACATCTCTGTTTCTGACAGTTCATACCTGTCTTTGCATTATTTGTATTTATTTATCTAATTAAAATGTACTTACGCTAGTACACTTCACTATAGGAATGCACTAGACAGAAGTGACGTCGCTGGCTGAGATTCTACCGGAAATAACTAAGCAGCATTCGTGCATAGAGTCTATTGGGTTCTCTTTAGTGGTCTTATTATGCTTAGATGGTCAAATAAATAAACAGGCATCATGTCAAAATGCAGGTCTGGCCAAGTCTTCATGCAAACACAATCGGTTATGTTTTAGGTGACTGTAAACAGTTGGTGAAAAAATCGGAGGTGTGTCAATACAGTATATTAGATCTGTGTCATTAATGTTAATCAAACAACAAAAGACAAAGAGAAAATCACTCACTCACTCATTTGACTGAATAACTTCAGTAAATTTAATAAGATTCACTGTATATTTACATTTAATTGGTTTATTCAATTTCCGTAGTATGGCTTACTTGAATTCTACTGATAGACCTAAATGGTAAAAAGTATCGTTATTGTGAAATAAGATTGCAGTCATATCGCCCACCCCTAAACATTAACATTTGGTGATTACAGTCTTGACTTTCACGTAAAATGTGAAATGTACTTCTTAATGTAGTAAATATCATAAACCCTGTTTTTTTTTCTTCATTTTAGGAATTAAAAACAGTAATAAAGCATGAAGCTTGTTGTTAAGACGTTCAGCTAACTAACTGTGAACTGTATTCTCTCCCTCAGCCTATATAACTGTGGGGGAGAGGCATCAAATCACTGTCAAATCAAACTGGAGGACACAATATAGTGTGATACAATAACAAAACAGGTTAATTTGTATTTTCATACACTTATATAATAAAGGTTGTACATATACCTCTATATCCCTTTTTTTCTTTGAAATCATTTTTTGATAGGAGGTGCTGATGACATGAAATAAAAAAATATTAAATGGTAATGGCAAGATGTAATAGTGGTATTTTTTGTTACATTGATGTTGCCATTGGTTTGTGAAGTTTAAAGTAGTAATTTAACAGCTCAGTGTTGAGTTTACAATTGCAATTTAAAATCTTTTTTCAATTTAATTACTTTCTGGACTCGGCCAGACTTGAGTTGGACTTGGCCATTAAGGACTTGGAATTGAGTCCAACTCAGACCCTTTTAGACTCAGACTCGGACTTAGACTCGATTGGTTAAGGACTAGACTCGAACTCAACAAAGGTGGGCTCAGACTCAACACTATATAATATATATAAAATACATCAATGATCCTGAAACGTGACAAGTCACGCTCTCTGTGTGTGTGTGTGTATGTGTGTGTGCACATCACAGGGACATGACTGAGCTCTAAAATGTAGCACAGCACTGCTGTACACTGGTACTGTCTTTGTCATCTCTCTTTCTTTCTCTCTTCACTGAGAGGCCTGTGGAGAAAGCTCTGATACACACCAGAGAATAATGCAATATTGTCCTTTTTTCCTCTTTAACAATGCAGACCTTGAGCTCTTGTTGCTTAGTCTTGGAGGTGAACCAAAACAACCTACACTTTCACAAACAAGTCAAACAATGGCAGAACTATTCTGTTTCTGTGCTGAATTCAAACTGTACTATGGGGGTGGTTTGAACTCTTAATGCTTTGTCAGTGGTGCAGTCAAACTGTCCTGTGTGGTTGTGGTTGGATTTGGCACAACCAACTTTAGTATTCAACCATTTCAAAATCCCACAATGGGAATTAACAGTGTGGCCTCACTTGCTTATGATCATTATGGTGATTGATAACAGAGGAAGTGACTTGCATGTTAGCTATTAAAGGAGTAGAATTATTCAGAAAGTGTTAGGAAATTGCGGAGATACCCAGCATTACCTCTGACATTCCTTTTCCATATATCTTTGTACATCTTTACTGTCTTTTTTGTCATAGAGTGACACTGTGTTCCTTCAGTGTTTTTTTGTCCTTAGAAGTGGCTTAGTCAATAACGAATGTATGCTCCATTTCCCAAAAAACGTTGAGGCATGATGATAATCTCTAGACATAGAAAAAATGTTTGTTAGCACTCTATTGCATATTAACTAGTTGTGTGTAATTTATCTCTAACCCCCTCTCTTCCACTGTTAATCTCAGTTAACTTCTGTTAACTTCTTTCCACCCCAACATCCCTCCTACACACTCTCACTTTCTGTAAAGGAAATGCACATTTCACTCATATTAGACATAGAGACATGCGAAGTTGTACTAAACAGTACCAGATGTTCCTCTCATTGGGAACAGTGAAAGTCCAGCCCAAGACAGAACCCGCAGACACTACAAAAGCTTACACGAGCGGAAGAGTACTCAACACAGAAAACCTGAATTTTGCACCCTGCATACAAAGGATCCAACAAAACCATATAGAGTGAAAACTGCTTTTGCTAAAAAAAAAAATCCTTTTAGAAAAAAAGATCTTTTAGGAAAAGATTTTGTTTGAAAAACTAATATACAGAATATTTCCAGAATATTTACAAGTTTCTCTGTAGAACCCTACAAGAGAAGATTTCCCTATTAGACAGTAGAACCTTACTAAAGTATAACCCGTTTAGTAAGCTAAGGGTACTTAACAACCAAAGAATCCTTGAACCTTGTTCTAATACCGAAAGCAATGGAAATACCTCATGAAGATAGCACTGAATGTCTGTGTGACAACAAGAGAAAGGGGGTGGAGAGAGAGAGAGAGAGCGAGAAATAAAGAGAGAAAAAAATATTATATTCCCTTTTTAAAATCAGGCTAGTACCAGTGACAGCGTTTGTTGATGTTGACTTGTTAAATGCATTCAGTGCTAAATGAGCTTACCATGATTGTGAGACATTTTTGTCACCACAAATATGCTCCTTCAAATAAAATGAAATAAAATAGAAACAGGACTGTGTGTGATTGTGTGTGTTTATATGTCTCATGAGGCATGCACAGGAAATGGGATTGGGTGTGGTGATAATGTAGGGTTTTAAGAAGCAGAAAAAGCTCCAAATTCTCAACAATAAGCACTACCTCTTACTGAGCAGCTCAATAGAACTTTATCTGCACATACTGCAGCTTTCACTAACACTATTAACCACTATTAGGCCCTGCTTACACTAGTGCGTTTTCGTTTTAAAATGCATAACTTTTGCTACAGTTGTGCCTGTCGTCTACACTACTCCGATGTTTTTGACCCTCGAAAACTGAGACTTTTGGAAATGCCTTTTTTCTTTGAAAACTCAGTTTCAGTGTAAACAGACCAAAACTAAGACTTGTGAAAACAAAGGCGTGGCTGCCCACATTCGCCTCCTGATTGGGTCTTGTGGATCATTATGTATCCTTCCCTGATTCGTCAACCCATTACCATATGACCATTACGATACCTTGATTGTATACACAAAAACATGGAGTCTGAACCGCAAGCTTTGCTGGCTTTATTGTCATTCTTAGCAGCCATTGTGCAGTTAAATTCTGCATTTTATACCACTGCTTACATGCGCAAGAGGCAGCTATGATTAGAGCAATCGAGAGCAATTAGAGCCTTACATGGAACGTCGGTTTGGACTAGCAACCAGCTTCCTATTTACACTTGTATGCACATGCACAGTGTGCATGAATGTTCATGTGATATGCGTTTTTGGTCGTGTAGTGTGGACAGAGATCGTTTCTGAAACACATCGGAAACACCAGTGTGGACGAGGATCTTTTTTTTGAAAAACGCACTAGTGTAAACAAGGTCCCAGGGTAGTCTTCTCAACTACCAGTGTCTTCCCCATTTACTGAGTGACATCAAATCAACATGGTCATGCACACCATGAACAGTGTAAAGTTGCCCTTCTCTCCTTTTAAATTAGTTTATAGCAGTAATGGCTTTAGATCAACAAATTTTAACATTAATCATACTAATCAGAGAGGGCAATCATCAACATTAGTCATCACTAACGTTAGCCAGCTAGCCTGTTGCTAAGCTACTCGCTATTGTTCGTTTGTTAGCTTGTTGATACATGTTGTTGCTAAGCTACTTGCTATTGTCTGCTGTTATTTCTGTTTTAATTGAAGAAATTACTGAAATTTCTCCATCCATCCATCTTCTACCACTTACTCCTTTTCAGGCTCATGGGGACCTTAGAGCCTATCCCAGGGAGCATCGGGCACAAGGCAGGGTACACCCTGGACAGTGTGCCAGTTACTGCAATTTCTATCAAAAATATTGCATGATTGTTCACTTTAGTTAAACAGTATCAGTAGCCTCTCAGCCTGTTAATGTACATGTGCAGTTAAAGAAGCTTTTTATGAGCTTTAAGTGTTCTTACAGAGCTAACAAAAGATGCTTTCATGGAAGTGTCCGTGTTTTTTTTTCACTATACACATCAAACGTCCCAAAGTGGGAAATGATGTTATTACAACTTGCAAATGACCACTTACAAGCCACCACAACACAACATGGGGCCTCACATTGAGACACTGACTTGCTCTGGGTTTTTATGAATCACTTAAGCCACACCTCCATCTCCCCACAACATCCCACCCCAACTTTTTTTGCACTGCCCTTTTACAAAATTCATATATGACTATTACATAAATGGGAATTTAAAATTTTTATTTGTTCTCTGTCACATAGATTTAAAACTAGCAAGGAAAAAGTATGCGGTATGCACAAGGAACCTGGTGCAGTT
Organism: Ameiurus melas; assembly: GCA_012411365.1. Lineage (NCBI taxonomy): Eukaryota > Metazoa > Chordata > Actinopteri > Siluriformes > Ictaluridae > Ameiurus > Ameiurus melas. The sequence continues at coordinate 24,548,560 of CM022755.1, read as the reverse complement.
TTATCAATGATTTTGCAATAATGATGTTAAAATATACAAATGAATTACCGTAATATCTGACTCTTGGATTGTTTAGGAGGGGGTCAGTGATTACTAACTGTAAAGGAACCAGAATGTCTTGTTCACATGTTCAGACATGTCCAAGAGTTTCAAAACTGTTCCTCAGTGCATGCAGTATGTGTGTGCACGCACACACACACACACACACACACACACACACACATGCTTAGTCACACTAAGTGGTACGGTGAAGCCACAATGTACTATGAATTTAGACAACAATGACAGATACAATATGCTCAGACTTGCCTATAATGAGTCAAAAACCTAAAGGGCGTATAAGAATGTGTGGTTACAGCTGCCTCACACACACACACACACACACACACACAGTCAAGATTCCAGATATAAATTTCCATGACTCAGGCCACTGCTTTGCCCCAACCACTTTTTCTTGCTCTGCCTCCACAGCCTCACTTCCTATGCACTCAAATAAACAAACTCACAATGCTAACCTCAATAATTACTGATCCATCTCAAATAAAAAGTATCCATTTATGAAGACAATTCACAATACATACCGAGTAGGGTTACTTTACACTTGTATCTCTTTGAAAAACCTCTTTGATATCCATCTAGATAATATATGATAATCATTCACTCCCGCTGGCTTGTATCTGTGTGTTATGTAAGGAAGATCCTGTCAGTGAATTCCAAACCCCATAGGCATTGCCTAACAAAGGCTTGCAGAATACACTGACTAGTAAAATGGAATTCCAGATGAACCCATTATCTGTTTGTTGTTTTTGAGACGGCTCAACTTGTCCTGTGGGAATAGCCTATAAAAGTGTAAAAAATTAGTTTTCTCTTAGTAAGTTGCAGCAACAATTCTTCACATCTAGGGGATTTCTGCTTCATGCTATTGAATTATGTCTGTATGTAGTGGGACGACTGACCTAGGGAGGTGCTTCTGAGAATTCAACAGTGCTGCAGTTTAAAATATTTTATAGACTATTGCAAGAAAATGACAGGAGAAAGGTATAGTATTATAGTAGTGCTATACCTCTTATCTGTATTCAAAAACAACGAAAACACCCCCCCCCCCCAAACACACACACACTCTCACAAACACATGCACTTTTTATGGTTGTGGTTGTGGATTTGAAGCATGTTAACACCACTCCCACAGTTCTGTAGGCATTTTTCTTACCAGTGCTGATTGCATTGTTTTTTTAGATTCTGAACACTAGCTCATATTTGAATACAGAACCCCATTCACGATCGCATACACTATACAAAAGCCATTTAAGACTGTAATTTATTTCTTTCCCTCTTTCCTTCCTTTCATTCCAGTCCGACATAGTGAGCAGTAAGTACTGGGTGCGTCAGTTACCTCCACCCTTCTGCTCGCACTCTACAATTATAGTAAGTATAGCACTGCAGCTGTGTATATGTGTGTTAACAAGGAGTACCCTGCAGTGGGAGGTTGCACTGCAGACACTGAGGTGATGTAATATGTGGAGCCCTGGAGGTTCATGTGGCACAGGATGATGATGTAACTGAGTAATTGCTGTTAGAAACTAAGTCGTCTAAAGGGTTAACTTTTTATGTACAGTACTGTGCAAATGTTTTAGGCACCCTTTATTTTTAATACAAACTGTTATAGATTTTTTATTTTATGACTTCTACATTAGAGTCAGTACAAGATCTCTGTGATTTTAACTGTGGCATGAATGTTGGTGTCAAATGGGCTAGTTGAGTATTTCAGAAACTGTTGATCTACTGGGATTTCCACACAGGTGTACATGTGTTCCAATTGAAGTGGATGATGAGTATAACGGCAAGGCCAATCCTTTTGTTTTTGCGATTCCCTGAAGACATTTGGTTGTGAGACCAAAAGATCATGAATGTCATCAGAATATAGATCAGAATTTCAGCCTTCATTTCCTGATATTTATGTCTGCTGTATGTGTTCAACAACTTAGTTCATAGCACCTAAAAAATGACGTGGGTCCAATTTCCTTGTGCTTTGCTAAATCTAAATGAGTATAATTAATAGCATAATTAATTTCATATAATTAAAGGCTGATGCAAAAATTACATGATTACTGAAAAAATATTAGTGATACCATAGCTCAGCACTCCCATGCACTTTCAGCTTGATGTCTTTACAGCTTATTTATTTATTCTATTATTATTATTAAATTTTTTAAACACATTTACATATGTAAATAATTTGTTATGTGAAATAGCTGTTTGGTCTGGAATATTTAAAATATTGTAGCATATAATGCAAATTATTTAATTTATACTTAAAGAATGCCTCTATCCCATATAGACACACACATACACTGTACATGCCTATGCACATTTACAAATTCTGAAAAGAAGGATGTCATATGACCTGAGTTTTTTTTAGATGCTCATGCCTCACAGAACATGTCATGAGTATGTCTGGTTTTGTGTGTATCTGCAATACATTTTAAGTCTAGTTTTGAAAGCACAAATGTTAATTCATGTATACTCCTTTACTCACACTCTTGCATGCACACTGATACTCCTGTTCTTCTGGCTGAAGTCTGGAGTGAATGAAGGCTGTGCTTTAGACATGCATCACGCACATAACAAAGCATGCTGCTGGAATCCAAATTGTACACCCCATGTAATATGACCTATTAACCAGGAGTTTTCTAATCAAACTTGTGTGTTGCTCTTTGCCCTTTACTCTGTCTTTCTCTTTGTTTTGATCATCTTTCTTGACAGTTACAGAACACATCACCTGGTTAAAAAAAAAAAAAAGAGGTTCTGTGTCCAGAGGGTATGACAAGTGAGTCTGTCTCTTACTCTCTGAACTCTGAACAACTGCATATCGAAACTCAAACACAAATCCAACTGGGTCAAATATTTACTTTACGGTTTTTTGTTTGCTTGTTTTACTTTTTTACCCCATCATTTTCACCTGATGACATCATACTGAATTACAATACAATTGAAACTTGTTCATTCATTTTCAATTACCTTCTTATTGTTATATATAACTTTTGTGCTGAATTTAACAACTGCAACGGAGGGAATTTTTACTCAATTTTTTAGTTAAGAGATTTCCGAATTTCTTTTTTCTGCTGTTTTCTTCTGACAGATTTGATTTGGACAGAATTACATTTGCTACAAGTGATGTCAATACTACCAAAGTACCTATCAGAAATATCCATCAGGGCTGCACCTACCTTATGTTCCAGATCCTGAATTAGCAGTGAAGTACACATAAACTTCAACCTTACTTAATTTTGCGACTTTCCATTAGAACTGTGCTGCTAGAAATAATTATAAAACATACCTATTCATACATGTAAAAACAAAACCAGTGTGTAAGCTACCCTCTGTCATTTCTACATGCTTTTCTAGCACTAGGACTTCAAAACTTGCTTACGTTGCCATTCATGTCAGTCATTCAGACTTGCCCACACAGTTCTGATAAGGCAGAAAAGAGTTTTTGTAGCTTTTAATTATAATAGCTATAAATTGTAGTTAGGGATATAGTTCTTGAATCTACCACAGGAGAACAGCAATATTTAGTATCATAATGGTTTTTAATATTTGACAGGGGCTATAATGTTTGCCCTCCACAATTGTGCTACAGACTGGCAAATACTCACATTGGACTGAAGGAAACCAAAAGAATCTCACTGTTTATAAAGTTACTGTACATACACACTATATAGCCAAAATATATACCCAAAAGTTGGACACCTACACAGTCCCATCCAAATGTTTTGGAATGGCAAGGCCAATTATTTTGTTCTTGCTGTAAGACTCATCAAAAGATGAGTATGAGATGATAGATCCCAATTTCTGAATGAACGACTAAGTAATAACATTACTATACTGGCTTCATAGCTACAGCAATACAATTATGATATATTGTAATGTATAATACATTCCTGGCTTCTCTGTATATCAGAGCTCTATTGATTAGTGTTTACTCTATATGGCTCTGTGGACTCTCAATCCTCTATCTGGCTGGCCTTCCTGATAATTGCCATTGCTGATACCTGATGGAACTGTTTAAAGCATGAAGATCTAAACAGCAGCTGCATAACCCTGAGTCGTGTGGCAAACAAATGTCTCTGTCTAGAAAGCTAATAGACATGTTCAATGGTTGAATTCATTGTGTATATGTGAATCCATTGTATATGTTGTGTTTATCAATTTCTCCTGTCTTTGCTGGTGCATGACAGGTTTATAACATTGCTGCACAATACAGTGGAGGTCAGGCCAAACAAACGCATGTGATGAGTGAGCTCAGTAAGCCCTAGGAATAGCTGCAGGGTTTGGTAAACAAGCGGCATCTCTAGTTTTATTCACCATGGCCCTCTACTCTAACCACATACGGTGGGTGTATATATTTGCATGCTTCTGTCTCAGGTCTTGAAGGTGTGCATGCACTTTTCTTGCTACTGTGAAAAACGGATATGTGTACTTTCACAGGGTTGCGACCTGGAATTGTCTCATTTAGTTTGTTTACTTTTCATTAGTACTTGTTTCCACCCCTCCTCCAACCCTCTACCCCTTATTTCCCTCGGGGTGGAAGCGTAATCTTTCACCATCTGTCCTGTTTGAGGACAACAGCAGATCAGTAGACCCTGTGGTTGGTTGCAGTAGAATCATGTTTAGTGATGTGTGCATATGTGTGTTTGGGTACAGTATTGCACTACGATGTTTGTGTGAATGAAATTTTCTGGTGGCTCATATCTCTGCTGTGGTTACCTCCCTATGACCTCGCTGTTATTTGCACATGGACTCTGATAGGCATTAGCAGATGTTCTACTACTGTACTAATGATTGTACCAGTTTACTTGACTTGGACCTACAATATGGAGCTCAGTATTGTGTGTCAGACACAATGATTGTGTTACATGATTGTGCTATGAATTTCCCTAATCTGTTAACATTTAATGTATACAAAACACGTTTAGTTTGATATATAAATTGACCATTGTCATACTTGTCATACTCACATCATTTTTTTTTTCCATTGTAAATTTTATGGTCTTGACATAAAAGTCAGCTGAGTACTTTTTTCTTAGAAAAGAGAAATCTCAAACAGTTTACATAACTATCTGTGTATGCTTACAGTCTAATACATTTGGACAATTTTAAAATTAAGGTTGCATTCTAATTAGTCAATATTGATTCATTAATGGCCTTCATCCATTTACATTTTTTCCTTCTAATGATGGATGCTGTGCTGTGACCTCTAGGCTCCCTGTGCCTCAACACTATACGTCATTACCAATAAACAAATTATCAAATGTCCCCTGGGTCTGCACGTCACACTCATTTGCTTTGTGTTTAAATGTGATACACAATTTTAGCAGTTCCTCTCTGAACAACCAAAGTAACTACGACAGGGAAATATGCTTCATGCTAACTTTCTAAAGCTTTTAGAACTACACTGAAATAGAACTGCTCTCTGGGGTGTTTTCAACGACTGAGGGATGGAGAGAGCTTACACCTGTGCATTTTTTGCAAGATCAGAACGCACAAAATTAAAATTCAGCAAAATTTTTAAAGATTAACTTTTGCATACTGTATTGATGTTTTAGACCACATTCACATGCATTCCACAACACAGCCTGGGGTATGCCTCTGATGGTCACAGCACAGTTATCCACTTATTTATCTAACACAAATATAATATCCTCCATTAGGCATAATTTGGTCACTATTCTGCGGCCGATTATCAACCAAATCTATAGACAAAAGAATGTCAGCACAATAGATTTCTTAATCCCACTAAAACAACATAGTGTCACATTTTGAATTATTTGTAATAAACACAATTCATATAAATTTATGAAAGCTAAGGTTATCGGTTGGGATTAGGGTTCATATACAGCATTTTATTACAACTTCATACAAAATGCACTCCAACCACTTCACCCTCATTCAAATCTGAGATTGGGTCTCTCACATGAGCAAATTGATGAGATACCACCATCATTTGGATTAGGTCTAGTATGCTACATTCACGAACCATTTTATTAGAAATATCTGTACTCCTGCACATTTATGCAATTATCCAGTCAACCAATAATGTGACAGCAGTGCAATGCGTAACACCGTGGTCAAGAGCTGCATTTAAAGAGGGTAAAACAATGGTGCAAAAGAATGGCGTGAAAAGCAAAAATCATCCAGTGGGCAGTAGGAAACATCTTGTTGATGAGAGAGACCAGAGGACAATGGGTAGTAAGGTTTGAACTGACAGGAAAGCTATGGTAACTCAAATAACCTTTACAACTATGGTGAGCCATAGAGAATAGCATCTCAGAACACACAACATGTCAAACCTTGAGGAGGATAAGCTAAAACAACTGAAGACCACACTGAGACCACTCCCATCTGCCAAGAACATGAGTCTGAGACCACAGTGGGCACAGGATTACCAAAATTGGGCAGTTGAAAATTAGAAAAATGACAGGCGATATTTTCAGATTCAACTGTCTCCTCTTTCAAGAAGGTGGATCTCCCATAGGACTCTGGCTGACTGGATGTTTTTTTCTGTTGTTTTACGCACCATTCTGTGTGAACTCAAGAGACTGCTGTGTGTGAAAATCCCAGCAATTTCTGAAATACTCAAACCAACCCATTTGGCACCAACCACCATACCGCAGTCAAAGTCACTGAGAACACATTTAACCCCATTATTATATGAACACTAAGGGAAGCTCTTCATATGTATATGTGGAATTTTATCCATAGCTCTGCTTCCTCACGACTGGTTGATTAGATAACTGCATGAATGCGCAGGGGCACATGTGTTACTATTAAAGGCCGATGTGTGTATACATTAGTACATTATACTTAGTGCAACCAGATCCCATGAGACACTGGTATGAAACTGAACGAAATCCAACCACATAATCCTCAGTAGGTTGCACTAAGTATATTTAACACCAGCAACGTTTGGCCAACTCGCCGCGAATCCAAGCCAACAGAGCAAAGCCTACTATTTAAGCGTGAGGGTGATCTAAAAATTTTATTTTTTATTTTTATTGCTTCTGTTTTTTATGCGAACGGTGACACGCAATCAACTAATCAATTCCTCCTTTCCCCCCGCAGTTTTCCGAGCTTACACTGCTCCTGTACGGAAGGCGCCATGTCTCCCCAAAATCCGCGCTGCGCTGCTCCATTCGGGACGAAAGGAATGACAAGCAGCCGTGGACTCTACCACACTGCGCTATTTGGGGGAGGAATGAAGAGTGCTCACATGGTGCTGTTGCCTTTTAATATGCTTAACGAAAGCAAATAACAAAACGATCTCATTATTTAAAGACCACAAGAGGAAATTTAGTCTACGATTCCGTCCCGGTATTCCCGGTCTATATTTTTGTCACCCTACCCCTGCGGACTTGGTACATTCCGCTCAGCAGCTCCACATGTATCGTAACTTGTTACCTCTCCAAAGCTCACAGTGCCCTTCTTCATCTCTGATGTGTTACTGTTCTGTAAAGAAAAAGCGACAGACTGTTTGGTCTTGCTTTGGATTATAGCTGATAAATCACAGTTACGGAATTTGCTACGGAAAAACAGGAGAAAAAGGGTGAGTTTTAACACTGCTGAATGTCATTATATCTTTTATACTATTTGCTTCTATACGGTGCCTTTGCAATATGTGTAATGGGGAGGGGAGGAACAGGAGGGGGGCCGCCTGGGCGACGCTGGAACAGTTGTTTCCCCACATCTGAACATTCAACGTGGCAATGTTTAGACTCCACTGCGTACACGTTTATTAAAAGGGAATACGTTTTTTTTTTGGCACCATTGAACTCTTTAGGTGAGTCAGTCTGAGCATCTTCATGATGCAGTAACAAACCCAAGACTAATTCTGTCTTAACGTCAGTCCACGAGTGGGTCTGGACTGGATCAGTTAACCGACACTTTCCAGGCAAGTGTGGCTCCACAAAAATGTGGCCGTTTGAGCTGGCAGACTTAGGGATTTCTTGTGAAACCGAGTCCACTGGTTTTCAACGTGCACTCCAAAGTTGCATTGTTTGTGCTTGTTTAAGAAAACCAGTCTGTCTTCTCTTGGAAACATGAGACGCGTCGTGTGCTGTTGGTTCTCTACACCTGCGCGGCTCTACTCCACATCCGCTATCAAACTCTGCAGCTTCTTTAGAATTGGATACATTCAGGAAATTCTCCAGCTGCTGTCCGGTCGCGCGCGCTCTGGGTTTTTTTTTAAATGTTATAGCCGGTTCGTAAATTGACCTTTTTACGTTGTTGTTGTTGTTGTTGTTGTTTGTTATGTTAATGTCCTGTTAAACCACAATTGGACTTAAGGTTTAATTCTTGTTTGTTCTCTAATCATCACTTTTTAAATGATTGTTCTGGCACTAAACATTTCACGTTGCGGTCCTGTATCTCATTCTGGGTGTTCACGGTTCATGATTCGGCTTTAGATATAATCTCTAGGTTGTGTCTCGTCCTGTACAGCCAAATGGCTTCAGGATTCAGGAATGTTCACCATTTCCTCCTGAAATCCAAACACTAACACTTAACAAACAGAAATCTCAACACTGCTCTCTGTAGGCCCTCATGTGTTTCATCTTAGTCATTATGTGTGTTTTCACTATAAACACATTTCCATTTACATGTGGGTGAGTTTCTAAGAATGCCAGAAAAGCTTGTTTTTGCTTTGTTTCTTGAAAAGGTTCCTGGGTCCAGCCCTTGTTGCAGCTGTTTAATCATTACATTTATTAGGATTAAACTGTGACATCCTCATGATGTCAACATCGCTGGTTCCCTAGGGTTTTTTCCCTCTTCAAAGTTGAGTCTGTTTTGCTGAACACTTGATTTGTTTTGCTGGATTGAAAATGTTGTTCTCAACATCAACTCGAGTTGGGATTTTCTGAATTTAACTTTACACTCTGCAATCAAATTGCAGTAATGAATTTTTCCTTGTTGGTCACACATGGGATTGGACATGTAAGATATAAGTTATGCATTTGTTGTGCTTTAAGTAGCCTGAGAGCATTGTGATCTTTACTATAGCATGTGGAGGATCTCTCTGCCTCAGGGAGTCTTTGAGTGTGTTGTCTTTTTAGGAAACATTGGAGGAGTAGTGTGTAATTTTAGATTAACTGTATTGACTAAAGAAGCAGTGTTATGTCTGTCATGAGAGAAATAGCACAAACCTTTGCTCAGTGATTTAACCTTGACATTACATTCCTGTGTGAGTGTATTGCACCCTGACATGTTTGTGTGAGAAAAAGGTTGATTGTATGCATGTTGGGTTACAATTAAATTGCAGTTGTTAGCATGGCTTCAGTTCAGTACATGGCTATAGGTGTAGTATATCCTATCTATGTTTATTCTCAAGTGGATGTGGTGTTACACTTTGCCTGAAGTGAAGCTGGAATACCATATGTTATACTATGAGAAAGTTTCAGTAATGCTAGATTTTGTGTGCGTGCACACACTATATCCACCTGTGTAAGAAACTATGCAGGAAGTGGGTCATTCCCTGTCCCTCCTCCTGTTTTCCTCTCTCTCTCTCTGTCTGTCTCTCTACCATTTTTTCAGTCACAGGATGTTTTTCTTTGTGGCACAGGCCTTCTTTTGTGTTTGAAAAGTCTTTGTGCGTGAGTATGAATATGTGCACATGCACGCATGACGTGTATTATATGTTTGGTCATTATGTCTCATCTGACAAGATATCTTAAGCCCACCAGTGTTTAAAAAAAAAACAAAAAATGTGAAGATTTGGACCAATTATGTGGCTTGTATGGGGTGATGGGGGATTTAAACCCACACAGGCTGTGTTTAGCTCAAATGGAGCGTAACAAACTGTTTTGTGACTGGTGTTTCAGAATGTGGCACAGTGGCACGATGATTTTCTAGATGTTGGACTTCACTATGTAGATACAAGTTTTTTTAAACATATTATCATATGTAGACCTAATGGTTGTCAGTGTACCATAATATGATGAATCATTTTCAGCTTTAAAATGAGATTTATCTTTGTTACAGTGTAACAGGATTAATAGTATCATAGTTTAATTGAATGGGAGTACATATAAACATATTATATATCATTAATATTACACTTTGGGCATAAACTAAGCAGCCTCAAAAGTAAGCATTAAAACACTTTTAATCTTCATAAGATGGATTTTGAAGTCAAAGCTCACTGTAGTCACTGATATTGTTTCTCAGGATCCATAAAAAGAATCTGTTTATATCAATGGTTAAATGCTACTGTTTAAAAGATTGCATTTAACCTTCTGGCAGCATTCCTTCATCCACTAATCAATTTTGAGAAGAAGAAATAAGCTCCCTCACGAGCGCAGTTTAATGTTATCCCAGCTATAACTCACCTCTGTTTTCCAGTCATGCAGAGTCACCTGTGTCGAATTAAGTCTTACTTTAGACATGGACTGTAACGAGTTCGTTCTCGCTGTGTGATTGATTAAGAAAGTCATTTTGGTTGGTGGGTTTAAGACTGGTGTTTAAGTTGCCACATTTGTTATTGCTAATTGCATGTGTAGCATGTCTGAACTGAAAGCCAAACAGGAAGTCTTCTGATCACTTAACAAAAAAAGGAAGGCATGACTATTACTGCTATCCTGTTCTCCTGCTGCATGACTGGAGAAGCAACTCTGAAACTTCAGAGTTGGCTGAAGCTTTTGAAACTGAATTGAAAGATAGAAAATAGGAAAAAATATTGCAAATATATGCTGTACAAGCAAGGGAACACTTAAGAGTATTGAGTATTGTTATGATCAGCAAATCTAACAAACACTGCTTTTTTTCTCCAGCTCTTTCATGGTGTTTTTATTAATATATAAATTGTTGCAGCTGCAGTTCCACACTTCAGGACAGACATCTAGTGTACAGGAAGAGGTTTAATACAATTACAGGAATATCTACTATTTTAACATTAACTAGGGATGGGCTATATTATGATGTGTACCGTAATTTCTGGACTATAAGCCGCTACTTTTTCACACACTTTGAGCACTGATGCTTAAACAATGATGCGGCTAATTTATGGATTTTTACGGGCTAACGAGTTTCATGCCGCCAAAACAGTTAGCCTCGTCGCATCGGACCAATGAAATTACCCAACAGGTCACAGTGGACCAATGAAACTGTTCGAATTAAATCTAACAAGCTCGCACTACATTCTTCAGATCAGTCGTTTTGCGCTTCATGCGCACCCTCTCATCAGGGAAAACACACGAAGAAATGCATATTGGTGACGTCATATCTCCGCCCCGTCTTGTCATGTGTTGTCAAGTCACGTGTGTTTTGGTATTGCCCACAGCTGTTAGCAGTTCGGGCTAATAAGGCTGGTGTGTGTATATATACCGGGAGCCATGCCGCACTCAATGCTGGTAATTAGATATAGAGTTAGAATTAGATAACGAATATTGTTAGTCTTTGTTCATGCCATGTGTCTTAGTTCTTGTTCATGTTTCCTAGCCATAGTCCATGTCTGAGATCATGTCAAGTCTAGTTAGCTTATAGCTTAGCCTGTAGCCTAGTAGCTTATAGCATAGCTTATAGCCTAGTAGCTTATAGCATAGCTTATAGCCTAGTAGCGGCTACTATAGCTTAGAGTTGTATGGACTTATTTTAGAATATAGATGTAGAAGTGGTTTATAGAGTATAGATATAGAGTCTTTGTTTCATGTCATAGTTAATGTTTACGTTAGTTGGTTTAGTTAGCTTAGTTCATTGAGTTGGTCATGGTTCTTGTATCTCTTGAGTCTGCTCTCCTGTTCAATAAAAGCTCTCGTCCTAACTGCACTTGCATCCGTCCTGCTTCGTTTACATCACGAATAATGACGGTTACAACGTGGACACCTGCGGCTTATAGACAAGTGCGGCCTATATATGTACAAAATTGTTTTTCTTTTTAAAATTAGCGGGTGCGGCTTATTTTCAGGTGTGCTCAATAGTCCGAGAATTACGGTAATTGATGTAACGATAAGCTATGCCATAATAGAAACAATGCTTTTCTTAGAATATTGTGGGTATCCTGACCCAACCCCATTGTTACTCACAGTAATGAGTGGCAATTTGGATATTAAAGTTTGTTTTTATACAGATTGTGTAATTTTTCTCAGTTTCACTGTTAAATATATATATTTTTTGTAAATATATTTGTGTATCCTGTATATGCCTTTTGGTGGCACTTTTAAGGATAGTAGCTGTATCAGGGTGTAATTTACCAGGAAAAAAATGTGCTGCTTGAAGCTGGTCTGTATTGTTTCTTTTTAATCACATGGTATTTACGTTTGTATCTTTTTCATGTTGATAAGCTAAGTGCTGTAGTGGGATTGTCCAAAATGGTGTGTGTAGATTTATGTTTTTTTTTTTTTTTTTTTTTTTTTTTTGTGGGCCGGGAAAAGGCCTCCTTGGCTGCTTGGGACTGGAACCACAGGGTGTCATTTATGGCTTGCTCGTTTTATCGACTCATGTTGAGACATGTTGATTCAACTTGCACATTATTTCCATTTTTCCTCCTCCCTCTCTCTTTCTCTCACCCTCTCTCTCTTTGCTGTCTACTGCACATGGTTGCCAGATGTCTTGGTATTAAGCCACATGTTCATACTTGGCTGCTTTATTGTTACCAGAAGAGCTGGGAGAGCTACGAGTAAAATGTCCAAAATAGGCAGTCTAATCTGTGGCACTGGTTTCCCTATATGTTCACTGTGGTTTGTTGTCTGTTACATACTTCTAACTGCAAATGTTAAATTCTTAAAGTAGGTAAGTAAATAAATAAGCAGAAAGTTAATGCATTCACATTGCTGACTGCACATTTAGCAATGTGGGTATATACAGACCTGCAGTGAGTAAATGTTGTGCTCATTTGTGGCTTTCTTAAGCAAGGGTTTAAAATTAAGTCATTAGCTCATAATTTTTTTTTTATTGAGTCCATGTTGACACAACCTACTCAGCCTTTATTTAATGTGCTGAACAATGCTTAACTGCCCATTACAAGGTGAATGTTCACATCATATGTTTGTCTGAATTTTGTTTCACTCGCAGCCTATATGAGCCAGTCAGAAGTTTCCACTTGCCAGTTCTTGGCTCCTGTCAGAACTGAGACATAAACTTCACAAATATTTGTCAGTGTGTAGTCAGAAAAAAAAAGTCAGCAAGGAATAGAAATTGCAGTCAGGAAGGTTTGTCCACTGTTGTGACCTTGGATGCAAGGATAGGGACAGGTATAATAGCTTTGTACATACAGTATATTATAGGAGATCAGTGGAAGATAAATTATTAATTGATGCATGCTTAAGGTCATTAATTCACTCTTCTATAATAATCGATTCATCCTGGCCAATGGATTGATTATTCTGTAAACACTGGGCATGAGTTTGGAATACACCCTTGATGGGGTACCTGTCCGGATTCAAAGAATTTGGTCAAATCTTGGTGCGTAAAGGGCAAGGCTTTCGGCCTTAATCCAACAATTTGAGAACAACATTCCCCCAAAGACAAATCGGTAGGATTTCACCTTCTACAGTGCACAATATAATTAAAAGATTCAAGGAATCCAGTCAAATCTGTGTGTAAAGGGCAAGGCTAAAAAGCACTTCTGAATGCATGTGATCTCTGATCCTTCAAACATCATGGTGTTAAAAACTGAAAAATGAGACTGTGATGGATATCCTGACATGGGCTCAGGAATTCTTTGGTAAATCTTTGTCAGTCAACACCATTCACTGCTGTTTTGTGGTCCGACAAGTAAACGTTTCAAATAGTTTTTGGGCAAAACAGCTGTCGTGTTCTCCGGGCCAAAGAGGAAAAGGACCATCCAAGCTATTATCAGTGTCCGGTCCAAAAGCCAGCATCTGTCATGGTGTGGGGGTGTGATAGTGCCCATGGCATGGGCAACTTTTCACATCTGTAAGGGCACCATTAATGCAGAAAAGACATGTGCACATTTTGGAGCAACATATGCTGCCATCCAGAGCAGGACAACGCCAAACCACATTCTGCCTGGATTACAAGTGCTTGGTTGCGTAAGCAGAGAGTTCAGGTGCTAGCATGGCCTGCCTGCAGTCCTGACCTGTCTCTGATTGAGAATGTGTGACGCATTATGAAGCACAAAATAAGGCAACGAAGGCCCCGTACAGTTGTGCAGATGAATGAATGCATAATGGATGAATGAGGGAAAATTCCTCTTGCTAAACTTAACCAACTGCTATATTCAGTGCCTAAACACTGAATGAGTGTTATTAAAAGATGATGTCACACAGTGCTAAACAGTCGACTGTCCCAACTTTTTTGGACTGTGTTGCAGTCATCAGAATTGACATGAGTGTACATTTTCAAAAATAAATAAAATTCACAAAGTAAAACATTAAATAATGTGTTTTCAATATAGTACAGAGTGAATTGAATTTTCAAATGACTTTCAGTTTGCTTTTTTTTTTTTACATTTTCCATACTGTCCCAACTTTCCATGAATTGGTGTTGTAAAATAGGAGTTAGACACAGAGGGTACTCCACTATACACATCAGAGATTCCTTTATAGTTCCTTGATCGTTCTTTATACAGATACACTCTGTCTCACAGATACACTCTATCTCTCACCAGTATCTGGTGTCAAATTGCTTACTTTTTCCACTGCAAAAATGTTGACAGTTGGCTCGCTGTTGATCTTAAATGATGGCTCTTGGGAGTGAGATCATTTCATCTGCAAAGCAGTTTAAGACTACAGTTTTAAAGATGAGAACAGTGTGGGGGTTTGAATATTTTTGTTGCAAACAGTTAAATATTATTTTTGGAGAAAACAAATTCACAGTCTGGAATCAACAGCCTGCAGGGGTGGCTGGCCATCAGGAAGTTCAAGAATTTTCAGTGGGCCTCTCCATTTTCCTCAATATAGACCAGACAGTTTTTGCTTGCTTTCATTTATTTTTTATTTGTTGTGATTGAGAGACTGTGGAAAGGTGATGCGGGGACTTTGTGAGAAAAGAAGAACAGCTTTATTAGCAGATTCAGCAAAATGTAATGAATAAATAAATAAAATTCACTTTTCTGTTTCAAATCTGGGAGAGCAGCATTGAGAAAGCACATATTTGGGGGGTATAGCCTAGCTGGGTTATCTTAAAAAGTTCAACAAATCTTAAATTTACATTGTTTTGTCTCTAAGCATTTTTTTGGTGAGATGACCCTTTGATACTACAATGAACACCATATTCCGTACAGCACATGCATACTCTATATTGGTGCCACACTTTTATTTATTTATTTATTTATTTTAGGTCTGTTGTTAGTAATTGGAGCACTAGTGCTACCTGATGAAATCTAATTTTGAACTCTGCATTACATCATTTACATTCTTTACCAATCAGCCAAGTCTGTTTTATTAAAGAAACTATTAAACAAGTACACAAAATTAGCTGAAAACTGTTTACGTTTAACATATTGTTTGTTGGCTTTCTGTTGTTCATGTGAAAGCAGGTGTTACTTAAATTTGCCCACTTGATGCATTTGATGCACATTCATTTATATTATTTTGGACAAATACAGAAGCTAAGTCTAAAGCAAATTCCCAAGCTGATTTTTTGTTCCCAGTCCACCTCAGGTTTGATGAGTAAACTCACTTACTGGGAATTGCAACAAACAAGGGACTACATTATTAATACAAACTAAGCTTTCTATATCCTGCTGCATTTTCAGAATAAACCAAAACAATAAATGCATGTGGCTAACTGTCATCTTGTGCATGATTGTTAAACAATGTCTTTGTGCTGGTATAGATGAAGAAAAAAATATCCTCTCAAAGCTAAAAGTAAAACTTTAAAGATAACAACGAAAGACTTTCTTCAATCATTTGTATTTTTGTGCTGTGTTATAAAAACTCCTATTTCTCATTATGTAAAAATTCATACTTCAAACTGCTGGAAGTCTGGAACAATTCTTAAAGGTCGGTGGTTCCTAGAACCACCACTGGCTTTGGTACCAGCAGCGATGTTTGTGGAAATGGCATAAAGCATAGCACAGACCCCAGAAATGTGATCCAGTGCTGGAATCGCTTGGTCCACAGAGCAACAGAGGAAAAGACAGTATGAATGAGGCCAGTAGGCAGTGGAAGGAAACATCGTGAACCACAGATCTGTAGATTGCTTACATAGCCAAGTTGTATGTCAGCTGCTTAGGCCTAAGAACCTCTTTCCACTGCACACAGTAGTGGAACCTTTTTTTTGCAACAAATTATATGGCCCAATTATGGGTGTTTTTTTTTTTTTTGTACCCATTTTTGAAAGTGCAGTGGAAAACATTTGATGACAAAATAACATGATCTACCTAGCATCAGCACAGCTTTCTAGTAAGGTTCTTTATTTTGGACACGTTGAATGCAGCATTGCATGCTTACATTCTTAATTAGATGCTGCCAAAACTTCTCTTTAGGTTAAAATGCTGAGCCATAGGCTATTGAGGTTACCGAGCTAAAGTGTGATGGCGTTTTAGGAAAAGTGCCTTGTCTGTTTACTCAGTAAAATATCATAGAGCTGGGAGATTTACATAAATTAGGTGTATGTTCAGATCATACAAACAAGTGAACTCTATTAAGCAACAGTTTTAGTTTAACAGTGGGATTAGACTCACACATTTCTAGAGAGATTTTATTGGAAACTAAGGAAAAAATAGATCTGTTCATGATTCTTCAGCACTGTTAATCAGATCAAATGGAACCATGTTTGAGAAGTATCCAGGGAAACTTATCTACATCTGTGTTGTTGGCACAGCATGATGATTTTAGTGCCAGTTTTGGTGACAATTTTAAAAAACTTGTTTGACTCTCATCTGTGTGTGACTGAGCGTCTGACTGCACTCCTGCCTGTTGTAACATGTAGGGCATTGGCGAGGTTGACTGTTCTCTGGATGAAAGTAATGGTATCTTCTCAAATTGTGTAGACACAAAATGAGCGGTGTTATTAATAATGGAACGATTACTGTATATGTAAATGCAAATACATAGCTGTTTTTTGCATTTCTTTTAACATCGCACGATGCTGTGTGCAATGCTATTGTGTTAATCAGATAGTAGCGGAAGATGTAACTGAACAATTTAAGCAATAGACAAAGACTAATAGATATGGCTGGTTTAAAAAAAAAAGCCTGGTGTTTGGAGGTTGAAAGATTTGGGTTTTATTTGTGAGCTGAGCCAATTTCTCTGACTCACTGAAAAAAAGCGGGAGTTCCCATTGCTATAACACACCCGGAATATCTGTGATTTATTAGGCTACTTATGGAGGAGTATCAGAGATGGTCAGTGGTCAGAGTGCTTGTGGGAAATAACAGAAGCTTTACTGATCTGTTTGGCATCATACATTAGTCTTGTTCAGCTTTAGCGGAAGAATGTGCTTATGCACTATATGGCGTCAAAGGTCTGGCTTGTTGTATATCGGCCGAATGAGAAGATTTATTGACCGACGGCAATAATTTTAAAAAATGCATGTATCAGTCGATACATCAGCCTTGGCAATATATCGGTCGGTCATTACGTTTGTTTACTTGTTCATCTAAGACAATGTAACTTGGCTCTTTGTTGGTCTTTATAGTGTTCAATGAAAACTTGCTGTTCTCGTGTTCATACAGTGGAATGCAATTCAGTCAAATTATGCTCTGTAAATAAAGTTGGCATCTTGTGACGCAGTATGTAACATTACCACCTCACAGCTCTACGGTCACCAGTTTGATATTGAACTTGGGTTACTGTCTGTGTGGAGTTTTGCATGTTCACCTTGTGTCCATGTTGGTCTGTGTTCTCTAGTTTGCTTCCACCTCCTAAAAACATGCCAGTAGGTGGAAATGTGTCAATGTGAGTGTGCATGGTGCCCTTTTATGGACAAGCGTTTCGTCCAGGGTGTATTCATGCCCAACATCACCGAGGTAGGCTTTTGAACCACAGTGACCCTGAACAAAAAAAAACAGTTATTTAAAATGGTTGAATGAACTGAGTTATCATAGCTGTATCTTAAAATTTAACCTAATTTGATCACTGTATGAACAAATGTGATGAACTAAGAAGACCCAGATACTATATTGGTGAACAAAGAAATTGTGCTGTGATTTGGTTCTTTTTGTGGTAACTGGTGTTAAAACCATTAAGGAATGTGAGGGGTTGTATCAGACGTAAGCAGCATGGATGAATGGCCATCAATGCAGGACACACTTCAAAAACTGCAGGTAGCAGTTGGCTTAATTTGTCAGCAGTCTTAAAAGTGTGAACATGTATTGCATTTGGTAAACAAAGAGAAATTAAGCACTGTTACTATCTGTACATGCAGTCTTAGCAATACTGGCCAGATCAGACATGGGTAATATTACAACCCCAATTCCAAAAAAGTTGGGACAGTATGGAAAACGCAAAAAAACAAGGTAATTTTAAAATTCAGTTCACCCTGTACTGTATTGAAAACACATCATTAATACATTATTTTATGTTTTACTTTGTGAATTTTATTTATTTGTGAAAATATACACTCATTTCAAATTTGATAACTGCAACACACTCCAAAAAAGGTTGGGACAGTCGACTGTTTAGCACTGTGTAAGATCACCTTTTTTTTTAATTAAAACATATTAAGTGTTTGCACTGAATGCACCAGTTGGTTAAGTTTAGCAAGCAGAATTTCCCCCATTCATCCATTATGCATTTCTTCAGCTGTGCAACTGTACAGGGCCTTTGTTGCCTTGTTTTGCACTTCATAATACGTCACACATTCTCAATCAGAGACAGGTCAGGACTGTTGGCAGGCCATGCTAGCATCTGAACGCTCTGCTTACGCAACCATGTGCTTGTAATCCGGGCAGAATATGGTTTGGCGTTGTCCGGCTCTGGATGGCAGCATGTGTCACTCCAAAATGTTTACATATATTTCTGTATTAATGGTGCAGTCACAGATGTGCAAGTAACCTATGCCATGGGCACTGAAAGACCTCCATATCATGACAGACGCTGGCTTTTGGACCTGATGCTCATAACAGCTTGGATGGTCCTTTTCCTCTTTGGTCCAGAGTACACGACGGCTGTTTTGTCCAGAAACTATTTTAAAATCTTTAACCGACGGACCACAAAACACGATTCTACTGTGCTATTGTCCATCTCAGATGAGACTGAGCCCAGAGAAGTAAGGCAGCGCTTCTGGACAGTGTTGATCTATTAAATTCAATTCAATTTTCAATTCAATTTTATTTGTATAGGGCTTTTTACAATAGACATTGTCTCAAAGCAGCTTTACAGAAATATCAACACGGTATACAGATATTAAAGGTGTGAATTTATCCCAACTGAGCAAGCCACTGGGTGGTGATGGTGGCAAGGAAAAACTCCCTAAGATGTTTTAAGAGGAAGAAACCTTGAAAGGAACCAAACTGAGAAAGGAACCAATCCTCATGTGGGTAACAGATAGTGTGGAAAAAGTTCATTATGGATTTATATGAAGTCTGTTTGGCCTTAGAAACAACCGTAATCCCAGCAATCTGGAATTGGAGTAGATGAGCACTCCATCCAGAGGCAGGACATCTGAAACGGATCAGGCAGGTCCAGAGAGCAGAGAGGATCAGGATCTCTATATCTCCATAAAATTTGTTTGTGGCTCGGCAGAAGGAGAGAGGGAGAGAAGAGACTGTTAGGACTGTGCTTAGCATAATAGAAAGTCTAGTCAGGGTTGGCTTGAGTAAGCAAATACGTTTTAAGCCTAGACTTAAACACTGAGACTGTGTCTGAGTCCCGAACACTAATTGGAAGGCTGTTCCATAACTGTGGGCTCTATAAGAGAAAGATCTTCCCACTGCTGTAGCCTTCGTTATTCGAGGTACAATATATGGCTTCTGCTTTGCATAGTCAAGCCTTAACTTGCATCTGTGGATGCAGCAGCGAATGGTGTTGACTGACAAAGGTTTGCGAAAGTATTCCCGAGCCCATGTCAGGATACCCATTACTGATTCATGAAGGTGACATCTGAAGGGTTACCAAAAACCCCCCCCCCCCCCCCTTCAGCCATCAAGCACCAAAGGGCCGCCCCCCCCCCCCCCCCCGCCCCCCCCAATCTTTTAATTATATTGTGTATTGTAGAAGCTGAAATGGCCAAAACCAAATACATTGTCTTCGTACGTTTTGTTGTTGTTGTTGTTGTTGTTGTTGTTGTTTAAATACAATTCGAAGTACTTTTACAAATCACTCCTCTTTTGTTTTTATTAGCATTTTCCGTACTGTCATAACTTTTTCAGAATTGGGGTTGTATTATTTTGTATGTTACTGTAAGCTAGCACAGTCTTGTGAAGCTGCAGCATGTATTTTGTATATGCAAGTTGTGTGTTCAGAATCAAAGGAACGCATTGTTGGAATGAGAAGCAGATGTTGGGTTGGAATTCTCCTGACTGCAGCAGTTCTCTCGTATTCACTCTCTCCTTCGCTTTCTCTCACACAGCCTTCCCCACATTGACACTCATCTCAGTCATTTTCCCCACTTCCTCCATCTTTTATTTTCCTATTTTTACCGTCAACTAACAGTCATAACTTCCCCAATATCCCTCTTTAACTGAAACATCCTATATAATTTGATTACATGTTCTTCACACCTACTTAGATTTTCAAGTAATACATCCTGGTCATGGTGTCACTCCAATGTCATGAACTTGTTAGAATATGTGTGTAATTTACCTGTTGAAGCTAAATGGTAAGAAGTAAAAGGACCATCTGTGTGTTTTGCCACGTTGTCAGAATGGCTGCATAGTTGGAAATGACTCCGACTCAGTCCATTTCAGAACTGCTGCCCCTTCTTTTCTCAGTCTCCCTTTCACAATTTTTCTTTCATGCAGTGTGATGTCTTTTCCAAGAAAGTCATCTGCAATCAATTAAATAACATAGAACTTGCAGAATACCTTTTTTTTATTTTATTTTTTTTATGTGTATATAAATATGAAACTGTCTTTTACTGTGTATGTCAGTGAGGATGGTGTCTGGGAAGACAGATGTTCAGATTGTCCCCAGCAAGTGAAACATTATTTGCTGATGAGATCAGAGCAGCGGGACAAAATGTGTGCGTCTGTGATGTGTGTAGCAACAGTATTTTGAACTGCATTTTACAAAAGATGAAAGTCTCTTTATTCGTTTAACCTCTCTGTCTGTCTCTTTCTCTCTCTCTCTCTCTTTCTCTAGGGCGTGTATGTGTCCTGAACCAGTTGTGTGTATGTATGTGTGTGAGAAAGACTGTCTGTCCGTGTATGTGTGAATTTACCAGACCCAGTACAGTGAGGGTGTACGCGTGAGGGCACTCTTGGGGGCGGAGCTCCACAAAGGGGCAGAGTTTCCAGGAGGAAGCCAGAGAAACATGAGCAAATTGACGTTCCACAACAACAAGACCATGCAGGATCGCCGTTGTGTGTGTGTGTTTCTCCCAAACGATGAAACGCTCAACGTCATTGTCAGTGTAAGTTAACCACAATTCCAAAGCACTCACTCATACAGTGATTTGCCACTTCCTGATGTTTTTCTACTGGAATGTTCCAGTTTTCCCCAGTTCCAGATGTTATGATTATACATGGGCACTTTACAGAAGAATCTGAACTGATCAAGAGTCAAAACATTTGTATAAATTAAATGGGTGGATATGTTTGT
This sequence comes from Ameiurus melas, assembly GCA_012411365.1. Taxonomy (NCBI): domain Eukaryota; kingdom Metazoa; phylum Chordata; class Actinopteri; order Siluriformes; family Ictaluridae; genus Ameiurus; species Ameiurus melas. The sequence continues at coordinate 24,526,904 of CM022755.1, read as the reverse complement.
GACTTTACTGCAACTTAATTATTTACAAAATGATAAAAGATATCATGGTAGAGGAATCAAAAGGGATGTATATAGACTTTTTTTCAATTATGACAATCAAAGCTCTGAGTACTGCCTGATACTTACAACCTTATAAGTAGCCTTATACTTTAATGACAAAAGAACTAAACAAAATAGTATCACAGCTGAAATTACAATTCTCCCAACAGCACCGAACTTCCCCTGTTGAAACGCCTGTGAGCTGAACCAATATCATGGCATAAAACAGAGATTGCAGCAATGGAAGTAGAGGTGTATGTTATTTGGTTGAAATACAGACAGGGCAAGTCTCAGCACAAAAGATGGGTTTAGAAATTCACACACACCTCAGCATACAAACCCAAAACACTGTCTTTTTTTTTTTTTTTTTTTTTTTTGCTTCAAAGTGTTTTTTTTGTTTGATGTATGCTGCCTGTTTTATTTGCTGATCATCTCTGCTAGCATCTGTTGCTAAGTTATAGGACAAGTCACGGGTGTGATAGTTATGAGCTTTAAGACAACTCGTGTCTGATGTTCATCGAATACATTAGTGAATCTGGAATATATAATCTCAGATACCAAATACTCAGTATTGGATCAGTGCTTCCCCTATTGCTGGATCAGTGATTGATTAAAAACACTTCCAATTAATCAGTTATGTACAATCAGGAATAGTCTTTATGTCACTGTTTGATGTTTTTACTGTTTATCAAAATCTTTGTCAATGTCTTCCCTCTTCTCACCTGCCAGTCCCCCGTACTCCCAGTATTCTCATTATTACACCTCTGCTGGCTATCCCATGTCCCCAGGACGCACCCCATTTTCTTCTCCCTACCGCTCTCCTCAGGATTACACACCCACCAGTCCTGTGAATTTTCAATAAAACCACATGTCACTCATACCAGGTGTCCCTCGTTTTTATTTTATGTATATTTTTAACCACAACAACAGCTCTTGTACAAAATTTGTAGCTTCCATATGGGTCACTGTTATTAACATGTGCTGCTTATAGGCTAAGATGTTTTTCTGTATTGATTAATTGATGGTTTTCCTCTCACCATCAGGTGAAAACTTTATGCCAGGAATTGTTGGAGCAGGTGTGTGATCTGCTACGACTGAAGGACTGTCACCTATTTGGGCTCAGCGTTGTTCAGAGTAAGACTTTCACATGTTCAGACATTTCTCTGTGTGTATTAGATTATTTTATTTATACAAGTCTGTGTTTATATGGGTAAATTGAAAATGTATTTGACATATGATGTCTTCTTTTTTCAGATAATGAGCACATCTATATGGAACTGGGACAAAAGCTGTCCAAATACTGCCCAAAGGAGTGGAAACGAGAAGCCAGCAAGGTAACACAGAGCACACTTGCATAACGCTCAATGTGCCCTATGGCTATGCTCAGGAATCACTTTAGTAAAAGACATTTGAGTTCACATTGACTAGTGCTTAACTAGGCAAAATCACTTTAGGGTACTTTGGAATGTACCTTTAATACTGAATATTGAGTTAAAGCTGATTCATGCCAATGTTTGTTTAACATAGGGAATTGATCAGTTTGGGCCTCCGATGATTGTGCACTTCAGAGCTCAATACTATGTGGAGAATGGCAGAATTATCAGGTGTGTGTGTGCGTGTGTGTGTATATATATATATATATATACTTTTTTTTTTTACATAGTAGAAGGTTGTTTATAAATATGTTGTTTCTTTCTTCCTGTTTATGAATATGAAGTTTTCTAAAATTTTAATTCTATCTCGCTCAGTGATCGTATGGCAAGGTATTATTATTACTGGCACTTGAGGAAGCAAGTGCTACAGTCCCAATGTGTCCAGCGGGAGGAGGCCTATTTCTTGCTAGCTGCTTTTGCTCTTCAGGCTGACCTGGGAAACTATAAACGGAACAAACACTTTAGCTCCTACTTCCAGCCAGAGTCCTACTTTCCTACCTGGGTGAGTACTGAAGCCCTCCTGTATCCTAATGATAGGATTGTCTACTAATGTATGATGCAGAAAAATTGAGAGGACTTCACTCACTCACTCTTTCTCTGTCTCTATCCATCCATCTATCTATCTCTCTCTCTAGGTGATCACTAAGAGGGGGAGAGATTATATTCTGCGGCATATTCCCAACATGCATAAGGAACAGTTTGCTCTCACCGCATCAGAGGCTCAGTTGAGATACATAAAACAAGCAGCACTCCTAGATGACGTCACTGTCCACTACTACTGCCTCTATAAGGTCAGGGTGGAGGTGTTAATGTTCACATTTACATGACTGTAAGTGAGGCTCACTGGGAGATCTAGAGGTGTCACAGCTATCTGTGGCCAGGAGTCTGAGAGAGTTTCACTTTCCCTGCTCTCTTATGGTGTTATTCTCTCCCCTGTCAATCAGAGTGACACTAACCAATCATGGGAGTTTGAGAGCTCATGTATGTGGAATATGGAAATCTTTTTTCCTCATATTCACCCTCCCTGGTTGTAGTTATGTGATTGGGAGAGCAAGCTAGTAGGTGGGAATTGGAAACTGATCATAACTCAGAGAAAATGGGGTAAAATAAAAAAAATCAATAACCTGCTGAAAAATTCTCTTTCAGGATAAGAAAGAAGTGGAGGCATCTTTAACACTGGGGCTTACGCTGCGTGGTATCCAGATCTTTCAGGTGCGTGTGTGTGTGTGTTTAATGTCTCATATTACTAGCCCTTCCCGTTGTATTAAAGCAGAGCATTCAGCCCCAAGCTGTGCTTGTTTTAATTGAAGGTCTTTTACATTACATGCAATAACAGATATTTAGGCAGCCTAATTTACAGGCAAATATCAACTGTTCACATTTTGTTAATAGCATTTTGATCTTTATTAAAATGTGATTGTACCCTAAACTGCATTGTTTCAGAAAAATTAATTGATCTTTTACGATTGACAGACTGATAATTTTGTTGTTCTTTAGAATGTTGGCAGTGTTCGGCAGCTTCTGTATGATTTCCCCTGGACCAACGTGGGCAAACTTGTATTTGTGGTGAGTACTATAACAAGAGCATAAAAATCCACAAAGTCTCTTCATTTGAAATGCCATTTAATGAATAATGAAGCTTTCTTTTATTTATTTAAAATTAATACACACACAAGTCTACTTCATACATAGTTATACAAAATAACATACAGAAAATGCTTTCAAAGAGTTTTGACATCATGATATCATTGATAAAATTCTACCGGTGTGCGCTTTTTTTTTTTTTTTTTTTTTTTTCTTTTCTTTTTTTCTCTCCTCTCACACTCTCTTTCTTTCAGGGGAAGAGGTTTGAGATCTTGCCCGACGGCTTGCCCTCTGCCAGAAAGCTAACTTATTACACTGGCTGTCCACTGCGTTCCCGCCATCTCCTACAGTTGCTTAGCAACAGCCACCGCCTTTACATGAACCTTCAGCCTGTGCTTAAGCAAGTCCGACGCCTGGAGGAGAACGAAGGTACTTCCGTGTGTGTTAATGCTTTTACAATGCCAACATTTTGATGACAATACCACATTAGCAATAAAGCAATACTGGGGTATGAAATTGTTTAAAAAATTTATAATAAATATTATAAATTAAAAAACACTACAGCACATATAACAATGTCTTTTGAATATTTTGAATGGATTCAGATTTTTCCATATTTACCTTCTATTACAGTATATTGTTTACCCACTTTACCGTGTGTTTCTATAGACTATTCATGGTGGTTTTGTAGGCTTTACTAAATTTACTGAAACTTGTCATATTTGTATTGGCTGGTTTTTTGCTTGGCTTTAACTAGGCTAAGAATCATGAGGGGTTTTTTCTCTTTTCATTCTTTAATTATGTCTTGGTTGGCTTCTGCATGTAGGTTTTTCTAACATGCTAGAACAACAACATAACTGCCATGTTTTTGCTGTTTCAAAGTTAGGAGTTAGTTTAGATAAGTTACAACCCTTACACCACTAAATGTCAGCATTGCACTACAAAATACAGTTACAGAGTTCTCAAAAAAGTTCAAAGTGATCAGTGATTCAAGGTACAATGACAAATCAAATTGAACTAAAGTGAACTTTTTAATAATGAATATCGTATTTGCTAATGCATTCTACAATCTCAGAAATAAAGATACCAAACAGTACTTTCCCTTGTCACTTCTGCTAGTACCATCCATGGTGCATGTTTTGTACCTTTAGTGTGTCTTTTACCTGGAAGTGTATGTGTATAGTTAAAATTTCATCTATAAGGTGATCTGTAAGGTCCTTTTTTACATATACATGTAAGGGTCTGTTTAGTCCAACATTACCCTGAAATATTTATTTATTTATTTATTTTGCCATCTCTTGACACTGTCTTGGTGCAGATAGAGGATCAAAATCCTAGGTTCAAGGAAGGGCTTAAAAGTCCTGACTCATTTCTATATTATTTATATCACTATGTAGGTCATTCCACTTTAATATAACTAAACTACTAACAAAATACAATTAACAGACTCATCCATAACAAACAACAAAAATAAACAGATTTTTTTCTTTAAAGTGTTATGATCCTGAAAATTAGGCTATATGTGCATGTTTTGTAGAGAAGAAGCAGTATCGGGAGTCATATATAAGTGATGCACTGGAGTTGGACATGGAGCAGCTTGAGCAGCGATCTCGTGCTAGTGGCAGCAGCATGGGCAGTGTTTCACGCCAAAAACGTTTCTCACGTCACTCCACAACCAGCCACAGCAGCTCGCACACGTCAGGCATTGAAACTGACAGCTTCCGTACACCAGCACACACACCGCACCGGCCACTCCGCTCACACTCCTCCTCCAACACCAGCCATGCCAGCACACACACCTCCGGCATTGAGAGCAGCGGCAAGGAGAGAGGCCTGGATGATGATGGTATGAATCACACACCAACAGACTCTAGTTTTTCTAGCTATTTATTAGCCTATACATGTGTCCATCTGCATATTAAAAAAATAAAAATTCAGTTAGTTCCTGAAATAGTGGTGTGTAAAGTGGTGTGCCACTTGGCAGCTAAGCAGATATATTTGTGGAGCACCACTGAATATGCAAAGCCAATGCAGTGTAATCTGAATGGTCGATTTAGTAGAATATCTGTTTATCATTTGTGTTTCTGCAGAGATTGAGATGTTGGTCGATGACCCTAAAGACTATGAAGAACTCACTAATTTAGCATTGGAGCTCAGTCAAGACCTCTGCATTCACATCACTGAGGACATGCTAACATCGGCACAAAGCAATGGCTATTCGGGTACAAATACTCACATGCACAAGCGTGATATCCAAGAATTATAATTGTGCTAAAATTTGAAACATTAGCTTTTAATTTAAGTGATGCATGTGTGAATTTTCATGTTGCAGTGGTAGAGAAAACTTTCACCTGGCTCTGGCACTAACATGCAGCAGAGTGTCTACAAAAGTGCATGTCTTAAAATACATTATAATTATACATTGGCGAAGCTGCTACATGAAATTGTGATTATTCAAAACACATCAAAGCATACCAAAACTAGTGTTGGAAATATAAATACAGAAGAGTCAATCTAAGGTGCCCCTACTTCTGTTTGGATTTTATTGTGATTTTAATCAGGTAAAAGGGGGTAAAGTTTTATTCAAATAAGAGAGGATACTTTATAGTTTAAAGTACAGTGTATGTAAGAGGGGGTACTTTATAGTTCAAACTACGGTGTATGATGGTACTTAATAATGTTGATGGTGTTGATGTGCTTCCAGGCTTAGTTGTGAAGGAAGTAAGCTCATCAACATCGAGTTCATCTGAGACTGTGGTGAAGATGAAAGGCCAAAGCATTGAATCACTTCCTCAGGTCACACTCACATTTACACTCCAACATACTTTTAGCATCTTGAAATCTTGCATACTTTACTCTTTTTAACTAGATTCGTATTTATGTTTTTGTTGTGAATTTGTCATTCAGATGGTGTCTGGCAGGAAGTCTCAGAACTCCACAGACCGGCACAGCCAATCACTGGATGATGTCCGTCTGTACCAGAGGAATTCCCCGGAGTGGGTGGAGCCATGTCAGGACTCTGCCCACAGTTACACATTTGGTTGTGTGGAGGAGCTTAGCAATGGTTACCAGGGAGTTGCGGAACAGCGGGCTGGTATCTGTGATGACCAACACCCTTTTCCCATCAAAAGAACCAACAAGTACTTCTCCCTGGACCTGACCGCAGAGGAGGTGCCTGAGTTTGTGGTGTGAAGGGGGAGGATAATCAAAAGAAAGAAAAAAAGTTTAAAGACACGACTGAGGACATTTATTGTTGTACGTGTGTGTTCATGCGCGCATGTGTGTGCACGTTTGTGTAAATGAGAGAGAGTATAAGGATCATAATGTAAAGAGGCTGCTGAACTTCGGACGAGAAAGGGAAACTGCATCAGTCTGTCTCAGCTGCTTTAGCAAAACGTAAACTCCTCTACTTGTGTGTGTGTGTGTGTGTGTTGCATGCAAATCAGAAATGAGAACTTTAATTTCATGTTCATTGTGTTGGGTTTTTCTAGGACGCACATTTTGTTTCTACTCTATGACACTAGAAGCACTGTACGAGTCTGTGAGTGTATTAGTGTCTTTTTGTGAGTGCATATGTGTTTTTGATCATGCTATATGAGCTATTAACCAAAGACGAGCAGTCCTCAGTGTTCAATAAGCAAATGAACATACAAGCCATATCATAATACATAATGGGCAGAAGTGGTACTAGTATGTGTTTACATTACCAGGCAACGTTTGGACACACTAGATGCATATCTTTCATTGTCTTAAAATAATATGAATAATGCTTATGCTTAAATCTGGTTTCTAAGACAAATGGAAATAGTGCCGTTAATGTCCTTGTATGATTGTGTGAATCAGAATATATATATATATATATATATATATATATAAGTATTTTTTTGTTTGTTTGTTTCTTTGGGGTAAACCCTTTCCCCAAAAAAGTAGTTTTCATTTAGAATATTGAAAAAGCAACTAACAAGTACTTGGCTTATCTGGGAACGTTATACCGCCTTGGTGAAGCTTATACACGATTTAACTGGTTGAGAAGATGCCAAGAGTGCAAAATATTATCAGGTATACTCTTAAAAAAATGTATATTATTTTTTTGTTTCCTGGCCATTGCATAATTCCAACGGTGTTATTAGTTAATCGTAACATAGTTTTTTTTTTATTGTAAAATATAACATATGAAGAAAAGGTGTGTCCAAACTGTTGACAGGTGTGTGTGTGCGTGTGAAAGATGCGTCTGTAATGTATGTGTTGTGGTGCTGGCTGCTCTATTTGAACCAGCTGTGCCTTTGTTACACTATGCAAGTTTGAGACCCTGTTACTGGGAGTATCCCAAGTCTCTCATCTGTGCACCAAGTACCCCTATGCCAAGGAAACAAGCAGAAATGGTTACTGTCTGGGTGGTCATTCTCAGTGATGCTTGGGCAGTTTCTGCTCTAATGTTCAACCAAACCAATTTGTGGTGCATTGCACAGATGCAATCATAATTTTGTCTTCTTTGATCCTCTCCAAAATAACCAAACCACAGGTTTCTTGTGTTTTACACCTGAAAGGGCAGAATATTGATGTCATACATATAGAATAATAAACTGGTGGAGTCCTCCAAAAACAAACATGGCACACCATAGATTGGTGTTTACACTGACCAAAGCTGTAAAGTGGGAAAAGTATGAGGATGGAAAAATGGCCAGAGCCGGATTTCTATGAACAGTGGTGTTCGAGTGGGACGGATCATTAAAAAAAGCCAAATTGGGGTTTTTGAAGACGTTGCAACCCATGTATAAACCCACCATCCAGACCGCTCCTGCTAATCTATATTTACCATAAGACCATATGCTTCATGTTTATCTTTTTTGCTAAGTGTTGGTGATGTTTCTTGAAATATTTTTGCAAACTGGAACTTTTTATTTTCTAAGTATTTTGTTAAACTGTTGTCAAAAGTGGGAGCCATGTCTTTTTGTTACATTTTTGTTTGCAACGTTTGTCAGTATTACTCTTGAATGGAGGTCAGTATTAGAAATCCCTGTTCTCCCACTTTAACCAGTGTGCTTGTATGTATGTGTTTATTCTCAGTATGAAATTATTCAGTAACCTATAATCAATAACATATCAATAACTAATGAAGATTGTTATATGCTTCAGGTGAACTTGAGATATCAAATGTCAAAGTTAAAGCGGCATTGTGCTCCATCCTGTGTGCTCAGAAAAATAATAATAACCTGCATTTCTTTCACAGTTTCTCTTTTCGGGGTCATCAGCAGCACTTTTAAATTGTCTTGTGCATGTGGGTAGCTATTCAGGTCCATGTGCAGTCTTTTCCTTCATATTGCACCATGCTCATTTCCTTTGGACTTGCAATCGTGTTAATATTTCGCATTACTAAAGAGTAATTATACATGTCTCCCTCTTTTGTATTTCTGACAACTAAGCGTTGTTAACACAGCAATCAATATTGTAAATGTTTTGATAATATATATATATTGTCATATTATTTAGTTGTTAAAACTGCAGTTTGACAGATATATGAAATGGAACAAAAACATCTCATTAGTGATTTTAAAAGCAAACATCATTGGACTGATACAGGCCTTGCAATAATGTCTACCTTTATTCCAAACCCTTTTTATTTGTCTGTCTGCAGTTATTAAAGTCCTTTCTATGAAAGGAAATGCCCTAAAAATTTTATTTTTCACCTTCTTTTAGTAAACCCTGTTAACTGATGCTTATGTTCCCATAATGAAGTGTGGTGCGTGTCTTGCAGGTACTGATGTCCTCTAATGTACGCAATAAAAGGTACCTTTGCAAGAAATCTGTAGTCTTTTGTGGTTTTGGTATTTCTTGTGGTTTAGCTATATTGTCATGTTTGTCAATTGATTACTTTCATACTGACCTCAAATAAATGTCGTCTTGCAGAAACTTTAGACCTTGGTGAGGTGTTCTGTCTTTGACATAACATTAAGTGTGTTGGGGCTACATCTTAAAAATAGATATTTGTCTATTTCATAGTAAGGTACTATGTTGTTTATATAATTTATTTATTTCTTTTCTGGATTTTTAAACTAAAAATCCGCAATGTAGGTTTGAACCCCTTCTGAAATACTTGCTGACAGTTGCAATGCTTACTCATGGGTGGTTAAAATAACTTGTAGATAATGTACATTTCAAATATCATTGTTCTATGCAGTAATGATGTTGATTAAAGGTCAAAGTTACTTTGTAAAGTACCTAAAGCACAAAGTCTTTATATGACAACATGAATTAATTTGCATATTGATTTTTATTCATCAAATTACAAATTTGGGTAAAAATAATAGATAAACATAGATTACAAGTTATTTCTTACAGAAACAAGTCATCTTTGAACTAAGTACATTTACAAAATACTACACAAGAACAAAAAAGATGTGCTGACTGAGTACTTGTGGAAGGTGAATAGTAATGAAACGTTTATTACTATCTTCAAGAAGGAAGTTTAAAAAGAACAACAAATAAATGCAAGGGTGGGACTGACAGTTGTGATCAGTGATTGGTCATTGGGAAACAGTGGTAATCAGTAACTTGTCATGGGGAACAATGGTGAACAGTGATTGGTTGCAAGCACAGTACAGTTAGGCTTTACACACTGATTGTGGGTCAGTTGAGCTGCACCGCACATGCCCCATTTGGCATTTTTCATTCATTCATTTTCAAAAACCATTTTATCTTTGTCAAGGTCATGGTGGGTCCAGAGCCCATCAAAGGAACACTGAGCAGAAGACACTTTAGAATTTGCTTGGACCTATAGAACAGAAGGATGCATATCAATTTGCACAGTTAGCATTAGACCAGCTAACTGAAAAAAGAGAAAACACAAACATTAGAATCACATTTAATCTGAATGAAAGCAGGCAACAACACAATAAGAACATTAACTTTACTTGTGTTCCTCATGAAAGCAAAAGATCTACACTTCACTTCATCTCTATCTGACATCTGTTTACTGCACATTGTTAAACATTCAATACACAAATGAATTCTTGAGGAAAACAAATGTGATTGTGTTTGCATTACAGTAATTGCATAAACAATTACTATACATCATATAACATATTGCATAAACTACACACACACACACACACACACACTACTTTGCACACTTGCAACCTACATTGTCCCACACATCTTTATTTTATAAACATTTAATCTATTTTCAGAAAGCATACATTTGTACGCACATGTCTGTGCTTACAGACATGAACATTACAGAACATTCCTGTCTGTGTGTTTATTTTAACTGGTAGAAAATGGAAGGTGCAGGAAACAGTGGACCAGGCAGAGTCACTGCTTTGGCAGAGAGCTCTAGTGGGGACAGTGGCTTTAAAACAACCCACTACAACCGAGCCCAGGGCAAGGACAGGCGACAGCTGGTCCAAGAGGAGATGAGAGCCAGGGATGAGGAGCTACATGCAAGCCAGATAGTGTGTATGCGTTAACAAGGTGTATGGACAAGATGAGATCAGGCATTAGTTGTCCTGGTTCAAGTTGTTGCAGCTTGCTGTTATCAAAAGATTGTTGATATTCTAAAAGGTTTGCCTGTAATGTACCAGCAAATCTGATGGTGAAGAAGCCAAACAGGAAGTGAGTCAGTATCTCAGCCTTGCACACTGACACAAAGCTTGGTAGGCATACTCAGAACCATGTCTTGAAGCTATGCTTCAGTGACAGCGCCACTTAATGGTTAAAAATGTACAATAACATGCCGAAAATAAGTCCATCTAATTGCCATTATTGCTACTCATCCTACAAACTTTGTCCGATCTGCACCAATTTTTCTACACTAAGTGTGGAAAAAGCCCACACTGATAAAAAAATAAATCCTTTAGATGTTATTAAAATTGCAACAAGAAAATAATTTTGGTCAGAGCAGTAGCAATCATGTCCACAGGACAAAGGAGCAACAGACAACACCACAGGTCACAGAAGTAGTGGCAGCTGCAACAGCAATGCTACCATTCTGCCCATTTGTTCATCTAGACCTTTCCTCCTACAGTCAGAGAATTCCAGCACTGTCCATGGTAAACACATACACATCATGATTGAAACTACAAATCACTCTGGAATCCCCACTGTAGCAAATGTATGAATGTGCGACTCACAGAGTCTGTGTGTTTGGCCCACGAAATGCTGCTTGCAGCTTTAATTGTTGTTGTTGTTACAAAAGTGTTATCCTTCATTAGGGACTGTGTTCATTTATTCAACTTTGAAGCAACAAGTTCATCTGCAAAGTCAGTAAATGCTTTGAAGCAAATGGATTGAGAAGCACAGTCTCACAGGGCTTAAATATTTGACGCTTTAGGGTTTGGGCTACTACTGTACCCATTTGTATTTCTTTTTTTGTACACAAACCCTTTAAAAACACAGAACACTAAAAAATGCTAAAGTACAACCCCAATTCATAAAAAGTTGGGACAGTATGGAAAATGCAAAAAAAACAAAAAGAGTAATTTGACAATTCAATTCATTGTATACTATTCTGAAAACACCTTATTAAAACACACACGTCCTTATTAACACATTACTTGATGTTTGACTTTGTGAATTTTACTTATTTTTGAAAATATACAATCATTTCAAATCTGATGACTGCAACACACTCCAAAAAATTGGGACAGTCTACTGTTTACCAATGTGTAACATCACCTTTTAATAACACTTAAGTGTTTGGGCACTGAAAACACCTGTTGGTTTAGCATGCAGAATTTTCACCCCTTTCATCTATTATGCATTTCTTCATCTGTACAGGGCCTTTGTTTCCTTATTTTGCACTTCATAATTATCACACATTCTCAGAGACTCTGATAACAGCTTGGATGGTAAATGTGCACTTACATATCGCTTTTATCCAAAAGCGCTTTACACTGTGTCTCATTCACCCATTCACACACACACCAATGGTAGCAGAGTTGCCATGCAAGGCGCTAACTTGCCATCAGGAGCAACTTGGGGTTCAGTGTCTTGCCCAAGGACATTTCGGCATGTGGAGTCACCCGGGAATCGAACTGCCAACCCTACGATTAGTGGACAATCCACTCTACCAACTGCGCCTCTTTGGCCCGTTGAACACAAAAGCTTTTTTGTGCAAAAATCATTTAAAATGTCAAGTCGTTGGACCACAAAACACGATTGCACTATGCTAGTGTCCATCTCAGATGAGACCGAGCCCAGAAAAGTCAGCAGTGCTCCTGGACAGTGTTGATGTATGGCTTCTGCTATGCATAGTAAAGCCTTAGCGTGCATCCGTGGATGCAACGGCGAATGGTGTTGACTGACAAAGGTTTACCAAAGTATTCCCGAGCCCATGTCAAGGTATCCATTACAGACTCATGACGGTTTTTCAACACTGAAGTATGAAGATCGGAGATCACGGGCATTCAGAAGTGGTTTTTGGCATTGTCCTTTACACACTGAGATTTGATTCCTTGAATCTTTTAATTATATTGTGCACTATAGAAGCTGAAATGTACAAAATCCTATCAATTTGTTGCATTATTTACTGACACATCTGATGACAGATTGAGGAGTCTCAACCCATTCTTGTCTTTTTATGTTTTTTGTTTAAATACATTTACAAATTAGTCCTCTTTGTTTTTATTAGCATTTTCCATATTGTTCCAAGTTTTTTTTCGAATTGGGGTTGTATTTAGTATTAAAGTATGTATGCATTCTACACTGTTGTAGATTATAAATTAATTTATTTAATAAATCATTAATAATAATAATAACAATAATAACAACAACAAATTGCAGGGCACAATTGCACACCCATTAACACACTACGGACAACTTGGAAATGCCAATCACCCTACAACATATGTCTTTGGACTGGGAGCGGAGACCGGAGTACCCAAAAACAAGGGGAGAACATGCGAGCTCTGCGTACACACAGCAGAGGTGGGATTCGAATACCTAACCCTGGAGGTGAATTACAAACATGCTAACCACTAAGCCACTGTGCTCCCCTCTGTTATTGTATAAATACTCCAGTTATGACTCATTAAACATTTGTTTCACCTGAATTTCATTAAGTAAAATAAGCAGCATAAATAAGAATTATGAAAGAATATTCAATAAACTGGTTTATTATGATTGTGGTGTATTCATAATTAAGTAAAAATAAAAAGATCTCACAATAATGAGTTAGTATCTGATTATTTCGATTTACTATGTTGAAATAATGAGTGAGTAAATTGGCATAACAAGTCAGTAAGTTGAAATAATGACAGAAATTTGTAAAACTTTTCACACCTTGCATTTCAGGAATTCTATAAACTCCTGGTCCACTTATTTGATTGGACAACCAGCATTCCAAGAGTGCTGATAGTTACTATAAGAACACTTTTGTGTTCATATCCAATGTTTTACATATCCATTTGTTACATATCCAACTGTGGTTTCTTTGGGGACTTTTTTTCCTGGCAGAACAGAAATAAACAAAATATTTTGCCATACTTTGCCTGCAATATCAGTTGCTTATTAAATTCTCGTAAAAAGATCTGTTGCATAAATTAAATTCCTTACATAACAATTAATGGCTTCTAGAGCATTACAAAACATTTAATGAGTTTCATTAATATCAGCATTCTTAAACATCCATCCATCTATCCATCCAGGGGTAGAAGATGGATGGATGCATTTTTAAATAATTTTAATGAAATCATCCTTGAGAATTCCATCCATCCATCTTCTACACCTTACTCCTTTTCAGGGTCTTAGGGAACCTGGAGCCTATCCCAGGGAGCATCGGGCACATGGCAGGGTACACACTGGACAGGGTGCCAGTTCATCGCAGGGCTCCTTGAGAATTATAAAATCCAGGCAGCTGGTATTATGAATGTTCAGAAGTATTCTATCCTGCTGTGGCAGACTGGGCAGAAGTTTGAGGACAGGTTTAATGATTTTGATAAGCTAGGGCCCTGTATAGTATTCACTGCCAACTCTAGAGTGGGTTTTCCACTAATCATAGGTTTGGCAGTTCAATTCCCGGCGGTTCGTTCCCCACATGACTTTGGACAAGACACTGAACCCCATGTTGCTCCCAATGGCAAGATAGCACTTTGCATGGCAGCTTTGCTACCATGCTGTGTGTGACTGTGTGTGAATAAGCTTTACAGAGTAAGAGCAGTGTAAGACACATTGTAGAACCGCTAAGGTTAAAAAAAGTACAAAACCATTACCATAACCCCTTCATGGAGATACATGTGAGTGAGAGAGCAGGTGGAGATGATTTTCAAAATGAATTCCAACTAAAATCTAAACAACATTCAGAATGTTTCAGAAGCTTGGTAGACTCATAAAACTACAAGCATCTTTGAGAGGTAGCCCTGAAAATATCTGCTTTCTGGCAGCTTTTTCTGAGACAAATCTAAATTCAGAACAAGGCTAAGAGACGAACATTTAAATGACTCTATAAGAGTTTACGTGGATATGTTCTAGCCTACACCTCTCTTGTGGACTGTGACTGCAGTGAAAGTCATTTCACTAACTGAGATTGAATGGGTGAATGCACTTAGTGCATACATGAAGTCTAAAGTGAGAAAGAGCCATATAATTGGTCCATGGATTATCCAATTGTGTATAGAGTCTTGGATTTTCAGGTAAATTTAAGCTAGGTTGCTGTAAGCTTGATACACTGAAATTTGTAACGGCCTACATGTGACATGCTTTTGATGTGAATTTAAGTTGTGAGAGTTAGATAAATAAATTGTTCTTTATTAAATTGTTTAAGGTTCATTGATGAGTGTTTTGATTGTTTGAATAATTGAAATAGGTTGCTCTTGACCTAAAATATCAGTTACTCATTAAATTATTGGTTAAAGAACTGTTGTATAAAATTAATATTGCACTAGACCAGGGGTGTCAAACTCATTTCAGTTCAGGGGCCACATACAGCCTAATTTGATGTCATGTGGCCAGGCCAGTAAAATCATAGCATAATCAATGATAAATAACAATAAGTCCATGTTTTCCCTTTCTTTTCATGCAAAGAAGTACATTAGGAAAATCTTCATATTTAATGAAATATCCTTTTACAAAACATGTGCAATTTGCTTCTGATCATCATTTACACATGTACATTACTTGTAACCAATGTTTATACAAATGCAAAAAACTTCACAGGTATTTGGAACTGAAAATTATAGTATTGCACTTAAAAATTATGGCATTGCATGAATAAGGTTCCACCAAACCAAACTCTTTTGTAGTGAAGCTGTTGACCAACATTAAATTGCACTTTTTTTAACTATTAGCCATTCATCTCTTTAAATATATTTAAATTCCTATTTAAATATTTAGGCAATTTTTCTTGGAAAACTCTACACTCTGTATCCACTATTCTCCTTTTTAACAGACATTTTGGCTAATGAGGGTGTGGGGACAAATAGAAAATAGGGTAGACTACACCGTAATAACAAACAGCAAAAGGCGCATTGCTGCCTGGATTATGCCGCATCTCCTACTCTGACTAAAACAGTGCGCCCCTAGCAAATAATTTAGGAATAACATTTTATTAAAAATTTCATGTATTTTTTATGCATTTTTTCACTTTCAAAATTTGTCCTACTGGCCGGATTGAACCCTCTAGGGCCATACGTTTGACACACCTGCTAGTCAATTGTGTTGCAGTGAACATGCCGTGACGGTCGCGGGGGCGTGTCGGGGGAATCCTGGAAGAAGCCTCGGGGTTCTTGAGCCGTCCCTCAGCGCTGCGTGTCGTCTCGGCCGGCGCCGTCCGAGCCTTACGAAGATATCCATCCATCCATCCATCCATCCATCCCTCTCACATATACATACACACACACACACACATAAACAACATATATAAATAATATACATGAGAGAGAGAGAGAGAGAGAGAGAGAAAGAGAGAGAGAGAGAGAGATCAGTCAGCTTTTAAAGCGGGTACGGGGGGAATACCTGTACTAGAATCCGTTTCGGTGAGTCGGTACTCAACTTTCCCGGGGCGGAAGGGTGTCCTTTTATTTCCGCCATCCGGTTAGAGAGTGGTGGAATTCTTTCGTCCGATCCTCCAATCCCCGGACGGTACGGCATCGGCGGGTCCTCCCCGGCATGGCGTCCTTTCCGGTTAATGCGGGGTCCAGCGCGGGGCTGCCTGCTTCGTGCCGGTACGGCAGTCGGAGAAGGAGCGATTTCCTTTCCTCTCGCGCCGAGTGTCAGTCCGTCGCGACAATTGTTTTCAGCTGCCAGTGCTTAGCGCTGATTATGTTTAATATATATACCGCATGCCTCCCGGGACATGGCGCGGAGTATTCGATACATTAAATATAGTTAATATAGCTAGAGAGAGATTTAGTTAGTTTCACGTTAGATTACTTTATTTAGTCCACGCTGGTTTTTCCGCTCCCATTCCATAGTACTAGTTCATGTTTCTTGTTTTGTGTTTTGACCCTGTGTTCTGTGACCACGACTCTGATTCCTGCTTTGCCCCGTTTATGCCTGTTTGCCTATCGCCCGACACTTTGCCTGTCTTGACTACATTTTTGGATTAAGATTAGTACTTGTCTGCCTTTGTCTCCTTTAATAAATACATCTTTTCCTGCACCTGCTTCCATTCTCAACTCCCCTACGTCTCGGGACGTGACATAGGACTTCAAGAACAAATTCTCAGTCGTATCAGCAGAATTGTAATGAAATTATTATATAAGTGGTAAAGAAATGTTTTTAACAAATATTATCCAGTGGAAGTAAATAAATGTAAAAAAAAATTGCAATTAAATGAATTAATTAAATAATACACATGAATATATATATATATATATTATATATATATATATATATATATATATATATATATGTGTGTTTGTGTGTGTGTTTGTTTATTTGGAAAAGGTGTTTGTGTATTGAATGTTTCACAATGTAAACCATAAAGGATCCATAAAGATGGATCACTGGAACCATAAAGATTGACTGAAGATGATTAATGGTAATATTATACAGCTTACAGGAATCTGATTATAGTTATTGTAAAGGTGCCACAGCTTACTGTAGTTCATTTATATTCAAACTCTAGACAATTTCAAGCTATTGTTATTGCACATCTATTGCAGGAAACAATTCTTATCATTTAACAGTGAATGTTTTGGTGGCTTACTATAAATCACTCTATATCCTGTTGTACAGAGGTCAAAATAGAAAATCACTGTCATTATCTATCACTAAAACCTTTTAGCAGAAGCAGAGATCTATAATCGGGTTTTATAATTGAGATTACTGTAAAACATAAATGAATAGCGGGAACATGGTCCTGGAGTGATCTTTCCTGGTGTACTGAGTGCAATTTATGGGATGGACTGGTATAAATGGTACACTGGAATCCTTACTCAACAGATTACTCACAATTTCTGCCAGACAGATACAACCTGAGACTTCAAAAATTGGTACTTTCTCTCTTTCTTATTGACATTGAAATGTCTTTTTATCCTAGCCTAAATTACCAGGAACTTAAAACTCCATATTGTGAAGGTTCTATCTTGATTGAGAATGAATAGGAGGTAGAACCCAATAATACTAAGAACCCAATAATACTAATTCAACTAATTGTCGAATTGATTTGGATCACATTTAGAATATATTTTTTTCCCCCAATGTAGCTACAGTCATCATCATCTTCATCATGAAGGTTTGGATTGTGTTTATGCTGCTGTGTGCTGCATTTAAACTCAGGATCGCCACAGGTGTGTGGAAAGTAATACTAAAAATATTGTGATGATTTTTATTAACCGTTGTAACTTGTCTTATGTTGTTTGTAATGTGACATTCATGTCGTTTCTGAAGCTGCAGCAATTGAGACTGAAACTGAGCAGGATGAGAAAGTTCCAGGTTAGTGACCACCAACAGTGAACAGTCTCGAGTGTTATGAAACACACTAATAAGTATTTCTTACATTTGGCTGTTAATAATAATAATAATAAGAAGAAGAAGAAGAAGAAGAAGAAGTATTGTTGTTGTTGTTGTTGTTATAAGTGGGCCAAGCACCTTTGGTGCATAGGCAACCTATTGTTATTTTATGTTTTCGCCTTCTATTTCTTCTCATCTTCTGGCTAGGGTGTCAATGGCAGCCCGTAGAACCATCTAGTAAAAAAATTTTAAATTTGGTACACTGATGGGAGTGGGGCTAAGACCCAATTATCACCAGCACATCATCTTCAGAATAAGCATCACAAAAGTTATCACGAGAATTCAGAATATTCCAAATGTATCAACAAATCTGACAGCAAAGCCACCAAAGTGAGACTGTATCTCAGCAACAACTTTGTGCAAAATCGTTGTCAACGAATCTCATTATCGATTATTTGGTCTGCGCATGGTACGTTTACTCCCTACTTTACTTCTGTTCCGAAAACTCGCTTTGGAGAGTAAAAACTAACGTTGTGTCCTAAATGACGTACTATACACTTACGCTATGCATAATGTACCAAAATATATTTCATGATATCTCATTTTATCAATTCGGTTATTCGTATGCATTCACAAATATCATGTTAGCTGAGCTGACAATTGTTCGCTCATGGATTTATTTTTAATTTATTTACAAATGAAATTATAATTTGCAAAAACCTGTGAGTGGTAGACAAGTTCAAGTGTCACATTGATGGATAAAATAAACAAAAGATAATTCAGAGAGTCAAATTAAATGTCACACCAACAATAATAAATGTAATTGAACCTGGTATTTGTACCAATGGTATTTGAACCAATCCTTGGGGAATGAGAGGTTTTACCAATCAACCAGAGATTGCCAGGACTGCAGAATTCAGTGCTTTTTGTGCATCCTTAAAAAAAAGTAATGCATAAATACTATTATATACATGTGTGTGTGTGTGTGTGTGTGTGTGTGTGTGTGTGTGTGTCTCTGTGTGTGTGTGGGTGTGTGTGTTCATGTATTATTTTTTAAAGATAAAAAAAAAGCACGTAATTAAACTAAGGTACTAAATGAATAATATATATTCTGTCGTGTGTCTGTGTGTTGTGTTTTTTTTTCTTCAGTTTTATATAATTGGACAAACAGTTGTGTAAAGTTTGTCTTAACTTTATATTGGTAACACTCAGTTTGTGGATTTTATTTTAAATAAATGAAAAAGTTTGCACCCAATCCGATTAATAAAAAAAAATTTGGCCAACTAATCGATTATGAAAATAATCGTTAGTTGCAGCCCTAGTCCAGCGTTCACCATATTTGGCTTACATCATCTTGAGGCTTGACAAAGGAACTCTGACATTCAAAGTTGTTCTCCATTACGGACTGGCAAATTCGTGAAACTACAAATCATTCTTGAATCCCTTTGCCTAGGGCTCTGCGTTCCTGTGATTCCTTATGAAACAATTGTTGTGGCTCCATATGAATGATTGGCTCAAAGTCTGGGTGCTTGGCCCCCAAAAATACTGCTTGCAGCTTATTATTATTATTATTATTATTATTATTATTATTATTATTATTATTATAACAATGACAAAGGCAGTGGAAGCTCCTCTTAATTCCTTTAAGAATAATAAAGAAATAAATGTAATGAATGAACAAATTTGTGACTATGGTTATTTGGCAATTTGGTTCCTTCCTCTAGGGGAAACTACTGAACAGGCTGTTGATGAGTTGATTGATGCAGGTCAGTATATTGGTATATTGGTTCTTCTTGCTATTTGCATGTCTGTACTTGTGATGTTGTGGGAGCCATAAACAAGACTGTCACTTGTGTCTTCAGTTGAGGATAAGGAAGAAGCTCTCAAAGCTGATGCTGCTGCTGAAGGTAATTTTATTAACCAAGTAAATTAAAAGGTCTGATCCAATAGAAATTTTTTTTTTACAGTAACTTCTATTAAACCAGTAAAAAATAATAGAATTATTTGCATGGAACAGAGATGTGTATTATTATCCACAGTTAAGTTGGGCTACTGTCCAATTGGATGGCTTAAACATGAATCACGCTGCTTTCGACTCATGAGGTCAAGTCTGACCTGGCTCAATGCTGAGGTAAATATCAGTATCATAACAACAAAAGATGGCAAGATACAGAAAATGAATTTTAAGATGTACTGGAAGTAAAGTAAAGAAGGAAGTGACAAAGAAATTTTAAAAAGAAAATGTTTCCCAGGACAATGTCGGATCATTTATAGGGCTTTCTTTGTTTTCTTTCTTTCTTTCTTTCTTTCTTTCTTTCTTTCTTTCTTTCTTTCTTTCTTCTGATTTATGTCTTTAGGCACAGTGTGTAACTGAAGGGGCAAGACTGGCATCTGTACGCAACGCTGGGGAACATAGATTCCTGCAGAGTTTACTTGAAATGTCTGGTCTATCACAGGCTTGGATTGGTGCTTACTACTTTCAGGTAATACACTTATATATCACAATGGACTCTAAATGGCATCTGAATTGATCTAGAAAGTGTACACATGTAAAACTATCTAATAGTCCATGAATAAAATTATATACATAAAAAATATATATATATATATATATATATATATATATATATATATATATATATATACACACACACACACACACACACACACATACATATTAGGCCATTTATGTTTCTGTATCATTGATATTATTAGTCTATAAGGCATATGATTGTGTATTGTGTAGGGAACATGGCTGTGGGCTGACACAGCTCGGTTCTATTACACTAACTGGTACTCACTGAGCAGTGTGCCCAGCTACCCATGTGCTTACATGACGAACAATGGTAATATTTGTTTTCTGCTGATTTACATGTCTGTTTTCATTCAGATATACTATTATACTTTGTTCAGATATACTCATACTTATTTTAGAGATACGATCTACTTTCATTCAGATTAAATGTGGTTCAAAAGTTTGTATTTTCACCTTTTTTTTCAGTTGGATGGTCTAACACTAACTGTGCATATGGACATGCCTACTTCTGTGCTATTGACCTAAATACATGTTACAGGATATAAATGAGTAATTGTACATCATTTTGATTTTATTAGTAGTAAAATAAATTGTCCTTTGTTTCATGAACACTGGCTGATGATGTATGTAACTTAATAAAAAATCAAAAGAGTAAAAGAATGATCATATTTGCAATACTTGAATAACAATAATTTTGTGTCAAATAGAAAGAGCTCTTAATGATCCTTGTATGTCCACACTGGAACCATATTTAGACAAAATATACAGACATTTAGCCTCAACCTGTTAGGAGGGAAAGTGGGGCAAAGCTGTAAATGCAAATTAGAATTAGAAACTACACAGGTTACTACCACAGGTTATTTAGTATTGCTTTACCAGGCACAAATTCAGAAATAGGTGACAGATTAATTCAAAATCATTTCAGCTTGTCTACTTTCTTTACATACAAACAACCTGATTATTGCTACCACTGCCCCAGCTTGAAATTTAGTATACCGTACTTGTAAAGTATCACTGGCAACACTCACAAAATACATAAACTCAATAAAGAATATGTTTACTGTATACCACCGCTAAAAGTGGGCTGGTACTCACCTTTATGCAGTACTGGCACATCTACATTTTACTCTTTTTCTTGCTTACTGCCACTTCTCACAAGCTGCCAGTACTCTTTTCCGCCTTCTCCATATCAGGTTCTGGGCGATTCATAATTACCCCTACGTAAACAACACTAAGTGCAACACTGGCCAGAGATAGAGACAGTTAGAGTAGAGTCAGTAGTAGTGATTGGAAGTCTGATTCATTTTAGTGAACGAGTTCTTTCAGATGGTTTGTTTCAATGAACCGGTTCAAAAAACCAATTCATCGGTTCCCTAACGTCATCAAGCAATGGTGTCACTACCTATTTCTTTTCTATCAATTCAAAATTGACCAGTATTAAGTAGCCTACCTCTTGGTCAAGTTTCCTACCTTAAAGTTTTGTACCTTCCGCACACATTAAAGACATTGATGCACAAACACGGATATGTTCTAAAGAATATATAAAGAATAAACTAGTCTTATAAACTCCACGATTTAGCTGAACAACTTAAAATATAATCTGAATGCAAAATAAACTATAGTAAAAGTAATTTATATCTCTCAATAGAACATTTTTTCCATAAAAAAAATATACATTTTATAAAAACTAGTTATAAGCCATATTTCCAGTACGTTTTGTTTGTTATTAAAGAAACTTACATTTCGCATAAGGCTCCTTTAAATCCTCAGTGGTACACACGCATGTGCATTGTGTCATCAACTCACTCATCAGAATCCTCTGTAATCCTTGGCAGACTAGGACAATTAGTTGAATCGGCTCATACGGTTCTTTCTGAGTTGGATATGACCGAAAAGCTGACTTTCAACTCTGCCTGTAGGTTTGATTAGTTCATTTCTAACTAGTCTTGTAAGAGGCACCAAGTGTAGCTTCCAACTTGTTCATTTCAAACTGGGTCTCAGGCTCATGACAGACACACTGGCTTGTCGAAACAGGCTATGTTGTTGATACATAAATTGAAGAAATTCAGATTTCTTCAAATGTCCATTACAACAACAGCATCCATTAAGCCGAATGAAAAATATAATCACAAGTTCACAACTGGAAAACGAATATATTAAGTTGTATTACTAACATCAGATAAATGCCTATTTCAAATTCTCGAAACCTCAGCTTAAATTTTTTTTTAATTAAAAAATAACACAGAAATAAATATCTATAGGTTTTATTACCTGGATGGCTTAAATATGAATCACGCTGCTTTCGACTCATGAAGTCAGGTCTGTCCTGGCTCAATGCTGACACAAATATAAAATCATAAAATGAAAGATACCAGGATAAACAAAAGGATTTTTAAGATACACTCAAAGTAAAGGAAGGAAGGAAGTGACAAAAAAAGTTTTAAACGGAAATGTTTCAGGACAATGTCTGATCATGTATAGGGCTTGTTTTGTTTTGTTTTGTTTTGTTTTGTTTTGTTTTGTTTTGTTTTGTTTTGTTTTGTTTTGTTTTGTTTCTTTCTTTCCTTGCTCCCTTCCTTCTTTCTTCTGATTTATGTCTTTAGGCACAGTGTGTAAGTGAAGGGGCAAGGCTGGCATCTGTACGCAACGCTGGGGAACACAGATTACTGCAGAGTTTCCTTGAAATGTCTGGTCTAGTATAGGCTTGGATTGGTGCTTACAACTTTCAGGTAACACACTTATATATTACAAAAGAATGGCGTCTGAATTGATCTAGAAAGTATACACATTTAAAACTATATAATGGTCCAAAAAAAGGGGGCATACAGTGGCTTAGTGGTTAGCACGTTCACCTCACGTTCACCTCACACCTCCAGGGTCCAGGGTTCAATTCCCACCATGTGTGTGCAGAGTTTGTATGTTATCCCTGTGCTGCATGGGTTTCCTCGCCAAGTCCAAAGACATGCATGGTAGGGTGATTGGCGTGTCTAAACTGCCTGTAGTGTATGAGTGTGTGATTGTGCCTGCGATGGACTGGCACCCTGTCCTGGGTGTACCCCGCCTTGTGCGAGATGCTCCTCTGCGACCCTGAAGGAGTAAGCGGTAGAAGATGGATGGATATATACAAAAAAAACTATTAAACAATTGCCATTTATGTTTCTGTATCAGTGATATTATTAGTCTGTAAGACATATGATTGTGTATTGTGTAGGGAACATGGCTGTGGGCTGACACAGCTCAGTTCTACTACACTAACTGGTACTCACTGAGCAGTGTGTCCAGCTTCCCATTTGCTTACATGAGGAACACTGGTAAGGTTCGAGTGTGGAAATATAAGGATCATTAAGAGCTCTTTCCATTTTACACAGGAATATTATTATATGAGTATTGAAAGTAGGATAATTCTTTTTTTTATCATATTTTTTTAAGTGACATAAACAGAGTTCATTAGACAGTGTTCTCAAAACAAATAACAAATAATTTTGTTCATAATCACGTCAGCTTCAAAATGATGGACAATTAGTCATCTATGTCAATAGCACAGAAGTATGCATATCCATTTCCACAGTTAGCGTTAGACCTGAAAACAAGGTTAAAAACAAACTTTAGAACCACATTTAATCTGAATGAAATCCATGTTCAAGGACATAGATGACTAATTGTCCATCATTTTGAAGCTGACATGATTATAAACAAAATTATTTGTCATTTGTTTTGAGAACACTATCTAATGAACACTGTTTTTTTTTTCATTTAATAAAAATATGATTAAAATAATAAAAGAATTATCCTACTTTCAATACTCATATAATAATATTGTTGTGTAAAATGGAAAGAGCTATTAATGATCCTTATATTTCCACACTGGAGCCATATTTAGCCAAAATATACAAACATTTAGCCTGAACCTGTTAGGAGGGAAAGTGTGCAAAGCTGGGAATTCAAGTTAGAATTAGACATAGTACTACTACAGGTTACAGGTTACTACCACAGGTTATTTTGTATTTCTTTACCAGGCAATAAATCAGAAACAGTTGACTGATTAATTCAAAAACATTTCAGTTTCTCTGCTTTATATTCATACCCATAACTTTATTATTGAACAACATGATTATTGCCACCACTCCCACTACATGTTTTCATTATCTTGAGATTTATTATACATATAGAGTCAACAGCAACACTCTCAGAATATATAAACTCAATAAAGAATATGTTTACTGTATACTATGCTGATTGTGATTTTAATCTTGTGGTTCCACACTCTAAATATAAACATTTTAATTATATTAATGCAACTACAATAATTAGAAAAAAAGACAGGAAGTGGGCTGATATATAAAAAATTAAATAAAAAAAGGACAAGGAAAAGTGTCTTAATAAGGTGTTGGGCCACCAGGAGCCAGCAGAACAGCTTTGATTAACCTTGTCATAGATTCTACAAGTCTCTGGAATTGTACTGGTTAAATGATCACCATTCTTACAAAAGTTATTCCTTCCACTGGTGTTTTGATGATGGTGGTTGTGAGAGCTGTCCAAAACGGCATTATTAAATTTTCTATATGTATTCAATTGTCTTGCAATCTGGTAACTGTGTATAAGAGTTAAACAATTTTAATCTCTGTCAAACAATTCAGAGGTATTCCACCCACTAGTGTTTGGTTGATGGTGGTGTGAATGCTAAGATGTCAATATTAGCTCTTCTACAATATATGTACAGTGGTGTGAAAAAGTGTTTGCCCCCTTCCTCATTTCCTGTTCCTTTGCATGTTTGTCACACTTAAGTGTTTCGGAACATCAAACCAATTTAAACAATAGTCAAGGACAACACAAGTAAACACAAAATGCAATTTGTAAATGAAGGTGTTTATTATTAAAGGTGAAAAAAAATCCAAACCATCATGGCCCCTGTGTGAAAAAGTGATTGCCCCGTTTGTTAAAACATACTATAACTGTGGTTGTCCACACCTGAGTTCAATTTCTCTAGCCACACCCAGGCCTGATTATTGCCACACCTGTTCACAATCAAGGCATCACTTAAATCGGAGGCTGCTTGACACAGTAAGGTCCACCAGAAGATCCCTTAAAAAGCTACACATCATGCCGAGACCCAAAGAAATTCAGGAACAATTGAGAAAGAAAGTAATTGAGATCTATCAGTCTGGAAAGGGTTATAAAGCCATTTCCAAAGCTTTGGGAGTCCAGCGAACCACAGTGAGAGCCATTATCCACAAATGGCGAAGACATGGAACAGTGGTGAACCTTCCCAGGAGTGGCCGGCCGCCCAAAATTACCCCAAGAGCGCAGCGACGACTCATCCAAGAGGTCACAAAAGACCCCACAACAACGTCCAAAGAACTGCAGGCCTCACTTGCCTCAGTTAAGGTCAGTGTTCATGCCTCCACCATCAGGAAAAAACTGGGCAAAAATGGCCTGCATGGCAGAGTTCCAAGGAGAAAACCACTGCTGAGCAAAAAGAACATCAAAGCTCGTCTCAATTTCTCCACAACACATCTTGATGATCCCCAAGACTTTTGGGACAACATTCTGTGGACCGATGAGACAAAAGTGGAACTCTTTGGAGGAGGGGTGTGTCCAAGTATATCTGGCGTAAAGGAACACTGCATTTCATAAAAAAGAACATTATACCAACAGTAAAATATGGTGGTGGTAGTGTGATGGTCTGGGGGCTGTTTTGCTGCTTCAGGACCTGGAAGACTTGCCGTGATAAAAGGAACTATGAATTCTGCTGTCTACCAAGAGATCCTGAAGGAGAATGTCCGACCATCTGTTCGTGTACTCAAGCTGAAACGAACTTGGGTTCTGCGGCGCAGGACAATGATCCTAAACACACCAGCAAGTCCACCGAATGGCTGAAGAAAAACAAAATGAAGACTTTGGAGTGGCCTAGCCAAAGTCCTGACCTGAATCCTATTGAGATGTTGTGGTATGACCTTAAAAAGGCCGTTCATGCTCGAAAACCCTATAATGTAACTGAATTAGGACAATTCTGCGAAGATGAGTGGGCCAAAATTCCTCCAGGACGCTTAAAAGCCTCATTGCACATTATCGCAACACGCTTGGTTGTAGTTATTGCTGCTAAGGGTGGCCCAACCAGTTATTAGGTTTTAGGGGCAATCACTTTTCACACAGGGCCATGATGGTTTGGATTTTTTTCACCTTTAATAATAAACACCTTCATTTACAAATTGCATTTTGTGTTTACTTGTGTTGTCCTTGACTATTGTTTAAATTGGTTTGATGTTCCGAAACACTTAAGTGTGACAAACATGCAAAGGAACAGGAAATGAGGAAGGGGGCAAACACTTTTTCACACCACTGTATTGAATTGGCATGAGATACAGCGAATTTGTATATGATTTAAACCCTTTTAATCTCCATCAAACCATTCAGTGAGCCCACATACCCCATGGTAAAGTGCATATCTGTAAGTACAGATACAGTGTAATCCAAAAATCTGACACCACTAATGAAAATGCTTCTATTTCGCATCATGTTCAATGCTATTACTCATGTTATTGGTCACCGTGAGTAGTTATATCATACACTTTCTGTCAAACTGTCAATCATAGTGTTGTGTGTGATAATTTATGACCCTCTGTGCTTCCCTGACTGACAGGTCTGTGGGGGGTGGTGAGGGGGTAACCCTTATCGTGTGTATCAGCTGATCAATCTGGCTCCTTTATGTCTGGGCAGTGGGGGAGAGGGGGTGTGGGGGGTATTAGACTTATATTTGAGCATTTTGCCTATAAATATATAATAAAATCAGTATACTAAAAACTTTATTAGCAGTAAATCAACACACCCAAATGCATCCTATAAGAGATTAATCAGATTCTTAGACAACATAAACTCAGCATAAACTCAATAAAACATAAACTCAATACTAAACTCAATACTACAACAATCAGATTCTTAGACAACATAAACTCAATACTACAACATGCATCTGCCCAAAATTACATGGGCACACAACTATCTGTGATAGCCATAGTCATGAGTTGGTAAGCAGAAAGCTGTGGAAGTAGAACAAGTTTAGAGATTGCTGGATGAGGGCATGACAATTCTAACTGTCTGTTTTAAACCTGTCTAATTTGAAGGGTGAAAGAATGATCTGTCATACTCATTCAGTGTTCCAACAGTGTCCTCCAAGGCACCAGTAGCCTAGACTTGGCTGTCTGAAAATTAAGCTTAATTTCTGACAGGGGTTTGAATGTTTTCAGATAGAGAGTATGTATTTATAGGCAAAATGCTCAAGTACAAGTCTAATACACAACTCCCAGACTATTGTGGATGTTTAAAACTAGTTGGATGTAAAAGTTTGTTCAAAGTAATCTGACATATAATTCCACAACCTGTGATGAAAATATGGAAACACATGCCATTCAAGAAGTCAGACAATGAACTCAATAGTCTTATCTGGACTTCTGATACTTTTCTGGTGGAACACATCATGGCTCCTTATATGGTCACATTCTGGATTCTTTTACTGTATATATTTCGTGACATCAATCCCCCGCAGAACATATTTTTAACATGAATCCACCAAAAGAGTGTTCAAGTTCATTTGAAAAATCATCAACATTACAAATGCAGTAAATTACAAGATCATTGAGTATCACAATCCACTGTTTAAAACTGTTTCATCTACTTGGTTTTCATATGGCTCATATCCATCATTGCAAATATTATAAATTTAATTTCAAATATTCCTGTCTGTCTTGCCTCAATATCATACCTTCTGTATCTGCATGCGAGTGTTTATTTTAAATGGAGCCTCAATGCCTATGGAAATGGTCATCAATTTCTTCTGAAGACATCTGTGGAAGAAATAGCCTTAACATGAGCTTCATTTCTTAATTGAATGTGAACTTAATCATAGATATAATCTAAACAGATGATGTGCTTTTATTTTCCTTACTCCTGCACTGCCTGATCTTGGAAGATTTAACATGTTTGACTTGCTTTTCAACTAGGGTGCCGGTGGAGTGCATGGTGGAATCCATATACCTACATTCATACGTTATGTTAGATGCGACACTCTCCTAGGTTGAAGATACTTCGTAAAAAATAATAATGAAATGAATCCCAAAAAAAACAAAAACCTGAATATGAAAATGAATCAAGACAGATCCAAATAAACAATGAAAGTTCCAATGAAAAGTAAAGCTACACGTTCTCTTCCTCTAACTTGTTCAGTACTTGTAATATAGATTAAATTTGTGTGGGCAGATGATGTAAACTATGGATCTGGCCCAATGTTATTTGGGAACAAAGAGCAAGCTGAATTTTCTCAACACAAATTTTTGTGTAGTTTGTTATCAGATTGTCTAGATGTAGATCACACATCTGTTGAACAAAGATTTCCTCCCCCATGCTGTAATGATGGCTGGAAACTAGGACTTTATGGCACATACTGTAGAAAAGTCATACAGAACATAGAGAAATCTCATTTAGTGCTTTGGGGAAGAAGTCACAGTTGCCTTTTATTCTGATCACAACCAGACAGTTATATTGTTTCTGAGTTTAGTCTTTGTTTAGACTTTTTGATGCTTAAGAAGCAAAAATCTAAGGAACCCTTAACATTCAGACTAATGATTTGCAATGTCTGAACACAATTCTTGAAAAGAAACATGTATATAAAAGTTGAAAAGGTAGAAAGGGATCTATGAATTAGTTAATGGGCTCTCTCACTCTATATATCACTATTAAAAGTAGTGCTTAAACAGATACATAGCAGACAAATATATATATTGACAGTTTTATTTTGTACACGCATACCAACTTAATCTTCACCTATCATCATTCCCTGTTAATGAAATCTGTCACCACCTAATAAAACAGTTTAAGTCACTAACCAAGGTAAGTATACAAACTGACGCTATGATCAAAGAACTAAAACAATGAACCTTTCTTAAAGAAATTCTAAATCCTCTGACCAAGTATATGGCTGTGCCATCTGTCTGTTAAATAAATGCCAGTCCTTCAGGTTGAAAAAGAAGGATCAAAATATTCTGCACTATGACTCAAAAAGTTGTTTTTCATCTGACATCTGACTACTGTCCCCAACTGCTGTACAATACTGATAATGCTCTTACACTTAAGAGGGCTGAATGGCAGACCTTGTTAAATAATATTATTATGTTTTTTTCCATTATAATATCTTATATTTGATCAAATATATTCTTATATATCTCAAATTACTTTTTGCCTTTTCTTATATGTTGACATGGTAGAAGACGTGTCAATGGGCAACGCGGTTGTGAAGGTGACCCTGCACAAGGACGTGTCTTTGTATCTGTAAGTGACTAGTCACCTTAATCCTTCACATGGTATTCATGAGGTGCCATAAGTTTCTGCTACTCTATGGATCATGCTGAAGTTTGAACAAATGGTTTGACTTAATATCCGCAGCAGTAGTGTACACGTCATTTCTTCCTAATTTGTTATTAACTTTGTTATTAAATTGCATGCCTAAAAGGAATAAAAGTTATTTGCTAGATTCAGATGCTCCTAAACAATTGTTATAAAGTATGAGTTCGTAACTGATCAACAAAGTCTGTAGTATCTTTTCTAATATGTTGTATTTAATATGGAAAATATATTTTCACTGAAATATTTCAGAGATTTTTTTTACACTAGTTTACACTAAATGTCTAATATTCTGTTCTGTTGGAAATTGCCTTAACTATTCAAATATTTTGGAACCTTTAAAAATAACTTGCGTGCTTCTATAACTTTGGCTTATAGTGTATATGACTGCTCACTGTCATAAACCCATATGAGGAAATAAAAGTAAAAATTTTGACTCCAGATCAGGATTGGGTAAAGACATACTGGTGATCTGATCTATATTATATATACATCCTTTCTTAGGATCATGTCGGTATGTTCCCAAGTCAAAGTACTGTAGAACTCCTAAGCATTAGGTCACATCATCATACTCTTTCCATACCATCTTGCTCTTTGCCTGACAAAGCAATTCACATTCTATGTCAAAACATATTTGACAGTTGGGGTCTAACTCTAAAATCACCAGATACCAAATGTACAACAGTTTTGTCTTGTTGCCATCACAAAATAAAAATGCTTAAACTTAAGTACTGTAGTCACGGAGGGTGTGAACATTTGTCACTCTACATTAATGGTGGGGATCCTTATAGACTGTGGAACAGAAATGTACTAAGTGTCTCCACCGATTTATTTCAAATTGAAGTACAACCATTTTTTTTTTTTTACCATTATGGACGATACACCCGTTTCTTTTAAAACACTATCTGTAAATGTTTTTATACCTCCTAAATAAAACTCTCGGCCTTAGGACACGTACTTTGGAGTTGTTGACGCCCTGCTCAAGGTTAAACAACAATGTCTTTACTATATCTTCATGAATAAACTAACATCTTGGGTTTTTTTCTTGGAGCAGAAGTCAGGTTCTCTCTCATTTCAATAGGTCCTGTTAGTGAATACACAGCATTCCTCTAGGGGTATTATGATTTCTCGGAGCAGACATTGTAACAGATAGTTGCAGAGTTTCTTCAGTGTTTTAACTACAGCTTCTTAACCATTATTTAAGCACTGATATGCACGACTCTCTCCTTAATTCGTTAACATAAGCACATTTGTAAGCATTCTGGTCAGCAAATCCCCCAGAAATCACACGTCTCTCTCTCACACAGACAGATAACTGCAATGAAAGATTACACATTCAGATCAAACAGTGTTACAGAGGTCATGAATTTACTCGACTTGACTGTCAGCCAGTGGGAACATGGGATGTCAAAGCATACACAAAATCGTATGTATTTAGCGGCAGTTCTGTATAAGTATCATCGTTGGCGAACCATTTTCCAAAATCTCGTTTATATTTGAAACAAACTGCACCATTCTTTTAAACAGCACTTTCAAACATTTTACCTCCTAAATATTTATGTTTAGAATGTATGTAAAAAAAAAATTTTACATTTCTTTGGCCATATCGATGGTTTATCTGTTTCAGGGGTTTTATTTCAGTAAATGTTTATTCAAAGTCACGCCGTTCTCCCAAACACGTAATCAACAGTTTTAATTTATTTCACAAGCAAACATTCTGCTCTTATATATTCGCATTCAACCATCATGCTTTTATAATAATATGATTACACATACAAAATAACCCACACAGTAACTAAAACACATGTCCATATTAAACATTGATATTCTTTTCAGACAATACCACAAAAGTAATTTCAGAAACAAACACTCTCTTACACGACAAAAAAGGTATACATTTGTGCGTGATTAATTCAGGGAGAAGCACGTTTCACAACAGTATCATTAACATAAACAGTTTTGTTGTGGGTGATCCCCCACAATACACAAAACACACATGCCCAGGAGGGGAAGTACACAACCCAGACATACAGGGGCCAAAATGACCCACTCATATAGTGGATAGGGTTACCCCCACCATCTTCACCAGTCCTGGTCATAAAAAAAACTCTTGGTCAGGAAGAAACAAAAGGCCAAGTGTCTGAAAATACGTATATGTGGGCGGGGTTTAGCGAGTGAGAGGTTGGGTTCGTTTTCACTTCATTACTGCTTTTACACATCGAATGGAAAACATCTCTGTAAAAAACTCATTTCCTAGTTTAAACATTGCGGAGATTTTCCTAGACAGCAACATTTTTACTTCGTAAGGATCTTTGTTTAGAAGTCATGTAATACGCGCAATTCTTTTTAAACTGCTCTTTTCACTATTTTTACAGCCTAAAGTTTTTATGTGTTTTTGGAAGCCTAGTAATGCGGATTCTTTTTAAACAGCTCTTTTAATCATTTTTACAACCTAAAGATTTGTGTTTAGAATGTGTGTAATACAAACGACTCTTTTAAACAGATTCTTTTTGAAAACTTTGCTTTAACTCCTAAACTTTTTATTCAAAGGTAAGCAGGGATCCTTAAAAACGTAATCAACATTTGTTTTCATTATTTTCACAAAACAAATATTCTACTCATATGTACACATTCAAACATAATGCTTTTCTAACAGTGTGTTTACACAAACGAAATAACGCCACACAGTACCACAAACATATCCCCATATTAAAAGCATTATTTCTTTTCAGACTTATTTCACCCCGCCAAAAACCAATCTCATTAACATAAACACCTTTTGTTGGGAGGGGGACTATTACCCCCCCTACCCACACACACACACACTCTCCTCCACTGCCCAGACACAAAGGAGCCAGATTGATCAGCTGATACACATGATAATGGTTACCCCCCTCACCACCCCCACAGGTCTGTCAGTCAGGGAAGCACAGAGGGTAATACATTATCACACAACACTTTGATTGACAGTTTGACAGAAAGTGTATGATATAACTACTACCGTGCCCCGAATTCACCCAGAACAAATAAGAAATGCCCAAAGTGCACGGAAAAAAAGTGATTAAACCCCAGTGATAGATAGAATTAACCAAACTTCAGACAAGTTTAAATCACACGACCTCGCCCTGACATAACCCTCACTCTTTCAGTTATAAACTTTATGTTGTTGTTGTTGTTGATTGCTGTCTTTAACGAACAGCCGTGGGTTACACTTTCGACACCACTGGTTTTAATGTATGTCTTTATCCGCTAGAGGGCGCAAACGACATATTTTATTTATTTCATTCCCAAATAACCTTTCGACCACTATTCGGCTAAATATTATAACTAGCCACATTTTTCATTGCAGGATTCTAACTTCTTAAAATAAGTAAATGTTGTTTTGAGTTTCAAAGTCTGCCGTTCTTTGCTGTGTTTAATTGAAAGTGTTGTGGATAAAATCAACCTTTCTAGCCTAAGTCAAAAAACTTCTAAGACAGAGAGTTTAGTAGATGTCAAAAGTAATAAACTTTATTGGAAACCAACAAAGGTGACTGTCTGCAGAGAGTCCAAATTATACATACACAAACATGTCTTTATATACGTTTTGGAAACAGTAAAATTATCCCTAGATGGGGCATTCCCCTTTTCTTTCCGGGAACAGACCAATCTCTATTGCCTTAATTAATTATTCATGTCTATACGTTATCTTAAATTTGTGGAGCATGCGCAGTGAGTTGATTTTCTTGAAAAGGTTTTATGAGGACAAGGTTTCTTCCTTTCTACAAGAAGATGGTTTCACTCAGGCTTCTCTGTCCTGTCCTTGAACCACACTCCCTTCCTGAGGCCCTCTTCCTGCTTCCATAGGCACCTGGCTTCAAAGTTTTCTCCCACAAAAGTGAATGTCTAATGCCAATTTATAGCTGTGTAGAAAAGTGCCAGCTGGTACAGATGAACTTTTGTTGTACAGTAAGACATGGCATTCATCCAACTCAAATCCACTCAGAATATAACTTGATTAACCATTGTTCTATAGATTTAGATTATGCTTCCAATTATTGATTATACATATTATAGATTATGCTTTTTAACCCATACAGCTAAATGTAGGTTACATATTGATTACACTTCATTAACATATCCAGAATTGACTTATACATATTGATTACACGTCATAGCTATTTTCTTAGACATGTTTTTGATATATTTTCTATAAAAGGCACCTGTGATAAGATGCTCAGTTTATCTATCTTCATGTGTGCTAAATAACAACAGGGTTCATCATGTTATTCCGTACATAACAATTTATGTATACTAGAGGACTTCAAAAACAAATTTTCAGTCATATCAGCAGAAATAGGATGAAATTACAGAAGAGTATTTAAATATTATAAAGTGTTGCGTAAAGGTTTTTTAACACATATTATCCACTTGAAGTAAATAAATGTAAAAATTAGAAATTAAATGAATTAATTAATTAATACACATGGATATTAATACATTTAATTAAATATATAATTGTTTGTTTATTTGGAGATGGTATTTATGGATTAAATGTTTAACAATGTAAACAGATTTTGTACTGGAACCATAATGACTGAGTGAAGATAATTAATGGTAATATTATACAGTTTACAGGAATCTGATTATTGTTATTGTAAATGTGCTGCAGCTTCCAGTAGGTGATTTATATTCAAACTCTAGACAATTTCAGGCCAGTGTTATTGCGTCATTGCACATCAATAGCATGAACCCATTCTTATCATTTTAGTGTGAGTGTTTTGGTGACTTACAATAAATCACACTGCATCCTGGTGTACAGAGGTCAACATAGAAAATCTATCACTGTCATTATCTTTCACTAACACCTTTGAGGAGAAACCGATATCTATGATCTGGTTTTATAATTGAGATTACTGTAAACCATAAATGAATATTCGGAAAATGTTCCTGGAGTGATGTCTCCTGGTGTACTGAGTGCAGCTGATGGAATGGTATAAATGGCACGCTGGGAACCTCATTCAACAGATTACTCTTAATTTCTGCCAAACAGACACAACCTGAGATTTCAAAAACCGGTACTCTCTAGCTTTCTTATTGACACTGAAATACATTTTCATCCTAGCCTAACTTAACAAGAGCTTAAAACAACATATTGTGAAGGTTCAATGTGGATTGAGAATGAATATGACGTAGAACTCAATACTAAAATCACAAGGAGAGACAGAGGATTGACATGGTGAGTTGAAATTGTTTGATATGGATCACATTTAAAATGTTTTTTTTTTTCCATGTAGCTACAGTCATCATCATCATGAAGGTTTGGATTGTATGTGTGCTTCTGTGTGCTGCCTTTACACTGAGGACTGCCACAGGTGAGAAGCAAGAAATACTAAAAACAGTATGATGATTTTTATTAATCATTGTGACTTGTGTTATGTTGTTTGTAATGTAACATTCATGTTGTTTCTGCAGCTGCAGCAATTGAGACTGAACCTGTGCAGGATCAGTTACTTCTAGGTGTGTGACTATAATAATAATAATAATAATAATAATAATAATAATAATAATAATAATAATAATATAACAATGATAGTGGAATCTCCTGCTGTTTCCTTGAAGAATAAATGATAATTAAATACAAGCGTTTTCAAAATATATTTGTTTATTCATTCATACTTATATAAATATATGACATAAAATTTTCATAAGATAATCATTTGTGGCTATGGTTAATTGACAATTTGGTTACTTCCTCCAGGGGAACAGGCTGTTGAGGAGTTGACTGATACAGGTCAGTTTACTGATATATTGGTTCTTCTTGCTCTAACCATATCTGTGCTTGTGATGTTGTGGGAGCCATAAACAATATTGTAGTAATACATTATCACTTTTGTCTTCAGTTGAAGATAAGGAGGAAGCTCTCAAAGTAGATGCTGCTGCTGAAGGTACTTTTATTAATCAAGTAAATTGAAAAAGGTCTGTTCAAGTAGAAAATACTTTTTAAACAGTACATTCTATTAAACCAGTAGAAATAATCTGTGCATAAAAACAGAGATGTGTATTATTGTCCACAGTTAAGTTGGGCTACTGTCCACCTGGATGGCTTAAATATGAATCCCGCTGCTTTCGACTCATGAGGTCGGGTCTGTCCTGGCTCAATGCTGAGGTAAATATCAGAATCATAAAACAAAAGATAGTAGGATAAAGAAAAGGATTTTTAAGATACGTTTGAAGCAAAGGAAGGAAGTGACAAAGAAAGTTTTAAAAAGGAAATGTTTCTGAGGACAGTATCTGATCATTTATAGGGCTTTCTTTCTTTTCTTTTGTTTTCTTTCTTACGTTCCTTCCTTCCTCCCTTCTTTCTTTCTTCCGATTTATGTCTTTAGGCACAGTGTGTAACTGAAGGGGCAAGACTGGCATCTGTACGCAACGCTGGGGAACATAGATTCCTGCAGAGTTTCCTTGAAATGTCTGGTCTATCACAAGCTTGGATTGGTGCTTACAACTTTCAGGTAATACACTTATATATTACAAAAGACTCTGATATATATATATATAACCTTTAAACCATTGCCATTTATGTTTCAGTATCATTGATATTATTAGTCTGTAAGACATATGATTGTGTATTGTGTAGGGAACATGGCTGTGGGCTGACACAGCTCGGTTCTACTACACTAACTGGTACTCACTGAGCAGTGTGTCCAGCTACCCATGTGCTTACATGAGGAACACTGGTAATGTTAATTTCCTGCTGATTTACATGTCTGTTTTCTTTCAGATATACTGATATACTTTGTTCTGATATACTCATATACTTACTTCAGAGATACTGTCAGCTTTCATTCAGATTAAATTTGGTTCTAAAGTTTGTTTTTGACCTTTTTTCAGTTGGCTGGTCTAACACTAACTGTGGAAGTGGATATGCATACTTCTGTGCTATTGACCTAAATTCATGTTCAAGGACATAGATGACTAATTGTCCATCATTTTGAAGCTGACATGATTATGAACAAAATTATTTGTTATTTGTTTTGAGAACACTGTCTAATGAACACTTTTTTTCATTTAATAAAAATATGATTAAAATAATAAAAGAGTTATCCTACTTTCAATACTCATATAATAATATTTTTGTGTAAAATGGAAAGAGCTCTTAATGATCCTTATATTTCCACACTGGAACCTTATTTAGCCAAAATATACAAACATTTAGCCTGAACCTGTTAGGAGGGAAAGTGGGCAAAGCTGGGAATTCAAGTTAGAATTAGACATAGTACTACCACAGGTTACAGGTTACTACCACAGGTTATTTAGTATTTCTTTACCAGGCAATAAATCAGAAACAGTTGACTGATTAATTCAAAAACATTTCAGTTTGTCTACTTTCTATTCATACCCATAACCTTATTATTGAACAACATGATTATTGCCACCACTCCCACTACACGTTTTCATTACCCCATCTTGAGATTTTGTTATACATATAGAGTCAACAGCAACACTCACAGAATATATAAACTCAATCAAGAATATGTTTACTGTATACTATGCTGATTGTGATTTTAATCTTGTGGTTCCACACTCTAAATATAAACATTTTAATTATATTAATGCAACTACAATAATTAGAAAAAAAGACAGGAAGTGGGCTGCATATAAAAACAAAACAAAGGACAAGGAAAAGTGTCTTTTCCTAGGAAAAGTGTCTGAATAAGGTGTTGGTCCACCAGGAGCCAGCAGAACAGCTTTGATTAACCTTGTCATAGATTCTACAAGTCTCTGGAATTGTACTGGTTAAATGATCACCATTCTTACAAAAGTTATTCCTTCCACTGGTGTTTTGATGATGGTGGTTGTGAGAGCTGTCCGGTCTGGTAACTGTGTATAAGAGTTAAACAATTTTAATCTCCGTCAAACAATTCCGAGGTATTCCACCCACTAGTGTTTGGTTGATGGTGGTGTGAATGCTAAGATGTTAATATTAGCTCTTCTACAATATATGTATTGAATTGGCATGAGATACAGTGAATTTGTATATGATTTAATCCATTTTAATCTCCATCAAACCATTCAGTGAGCCCACATACCCCATGGTAAAGTGCATATCTGTAAGTACAGATACAGTGTAGTCCAAAACTCTGACACCACTAATGAAAATGCTTCTATTTCGCATCATGTTAAACGCCGTTACTCATGTTATTGGTCACCGTGCCCCGAATTCACCCAGAACAAATAAGAAATGCCCCAAAGTGCACAGAGAAAAAGTGATTAAACCCCAGTGATAGATAGAATTAACCAAACTTCAGACAAGTTTAAATCACACGACCTCGCTCTGACATAATCGTCACTCTTTCAGTTATAACTTCATGTTGTTGATTGCTGTCTTTATCGAAAAGGCGTGGGTTACACTTTTGACTCCACCTTTTTTAATGTATGTCTTTATCCCCTAGAGGGCGCAAACACCGTATTTTATTTATTTCATTCTAAAATCACCTTTCGACCACTAGTCGGCTAAATATTATAACTAGCCACATTTTTCATTGCATGATTCTAACTTCTTAAAATATGTAAATGTTGCTTTGTGTTGTAAACTTTGCCGTTCTTTGCTGTGTTTAACTGAAAGGCACATTTAATAAGATGCTCAGTTTATCTATCTTCATGTGTGCTAAATAACAACAGGGTTCATCATGTTATTCCGTACATAACAATTTATGTATACTGGAGGACTTCAAAAACAAATTTTCAGTCATATCAGCAGAATTGGGATGAAATTACAGAAGAGTATTTAAATATTATAAAGTGTTACGGAAATGTTTTTAACACATATTATTCACTTGAAGTAAATAAATGTAAAAATAAGCATTAATTAATACACATGAATATAAATACCATCCATCCATCTTCAACCGCTTATTCCTTCTTCAGGGTCACAGGGAACCTGGAGCCTATCCCAGGAAGCATCGGGCACAAGGCCCAGGACAGGGTGCCAATCCATCGCAGGGCACAATCACATACACACTCATACACTATGGACAATTTACCAACCTACCAATCAACCTACCATGCATGTCTTTGGACTGGGGGAGGAAACCGGAGTACCCGGAGGAAACCCCCACAGCACGGGGAGAACATGCAAACTCCACACACATGGTCCCAGCGGGAATCGAACCCCGGACCCTGGAGGTGTGAGGTGAACGTGCTAACCGTGCGCCCGGATATAAATACATTTAATTAAATATATAAATATTTGTTAATTTGGAGATGGTATTTATGGATTAAATGTTTAACAATGTAAACAGATTTTGTACTGGAACCATAATGACTGAGTGAAGATAATTAATGGTAATATTATACAGTTTACAAGAATCTGATTATTGTTATTGTAAAGGTGCTGCAGCTTCCAGTAGGTGATTTATATTCAAACTCTAGACAATTTCAGGCCAGTGTTATTGCGTTATTGCACATCAATAGCATGAACCCATTCTTATCATTTTAGTGTGAGTGTTTTGGTGACTTACAATAAATCACACTGCATCCTGGTGTACAGAGGTCAACATAGAAAATCTATCACTGTCATTATCTTTCACTAACACCTTTGAGGAGAAACTGATATCTATGATCTGGTTTTATAATTGAGATTACTGTAAACCATAAATGAATATTCGGAACATGTTCCTGGAGTGATGTCTCCTGGTGTACTGAGTGCAGCTGATGGAATGGTATAAATGGCACGCTGGGAACCTCATTCAACAGATTACTCTTAATTTCTGCCAAACAGACACAACCTGAGATTTCAAAAACCGGTACTCTCTAGCTTTCTTATTGACACTGAAATACATTTTCATCCTAGCCTAACTTAACAAGAGCTTAAAACAACATATTGTGAAGGTTCAATGTGGATTGAGAATGAATATGACGTAGAACTCAATACTAAAATCACAAGGAGAGACAGAGGATTGACATGGTGAGTTGAAATTGTTTGATATGGATCACATTTAAAATGTTTTTTTTTTCCATGTAGCTACAGTCATCATCATCATGAAGGTTTGGATTGTATGTGTGCTTCTGTGTGCTGCCTTTACACTGAGGACTGCCACAGGTGAGAAGCAAGAAATACTAAAAACAGTATGATGATTTTTATTAATCATTGTGACTTGTGTTATGTTGTTTGTAATGTAACATTCATGTTGTTTCTGCAGCTGCAGCAATTGAGACTGAACCTGTGCAGGATCAGTTACTTCTAGGTGTGTGACTATAATAATAATAATAATAATAATAATAATAATAATAATAATAATATAACAATGATAGTGGAATCTCCTGCTGTTTCCTTGAAGAATAAATGATAATTAAATAAATGCGTTTTCAAAATATATTTGTTTACTCATTTATACTTATATAAACATATTATATAAAATTTTCATACGATAATCATTTGTGGCTATGGTTAATTGACAATTTGGTTACTTCCTCTAGGGGAACAGGCTGTTGAGGAGTTGAATGATACAGGTCAGTTTACTGATATATTGGTTCTTCTTGCTCTAACCATATCTGTGCTTGTGATGTTGTGGGAGCCATAAACAATATTGTAGTAATACATTATCACTTTTGTCTTCAGTTGAAGATAAGGAGGAAGCTCTCAAAGTAGATGCTGCTGCTGAAGGTAATTTTATTAATCAAGTAAATTTAAAAAATGTCTGTTGAAATAGAAAATACTTTTTAAACAGTACATTCTATTAAACCAGTAGAAATAGTCTGTGCATAAAAACAGAGATGCGTATTACTGTCCACAGTTAAGTTGGGCTACTGTCCACCTGGATGTCTTAAATATGAATCCCACTGCTTTGTTGTTTGTAATGTAACATTCATGTTGTTTCTGCAGCTGCAGCAATTGAGACTGAACCTGTGCAGGATCAGTTACTTCTAGGTGTGTGACTATAATAATAATAATAATAATAATAATAATAATAATAATAACAACAACAACAATAATAATAATAATAATAATAATAATAATATTATTATTATTATTATTATTATTATTATTATTATTATTAATTTTTAAAAAAATATTATAACAATGATAGTGGAATTTCCTGCTGGTTCATTGAAGAATAAAGGATCATTAAATAAATGCATTTTCAAAATATATTGGTTTATTCATTTATACTTATATAAACATATGACATAAAATTTTCATACGATAATCATTTGTGGCTATGGTTAACTGACAATTTGGTTACTTCCTCCAGGGGAACAGGCTGTTGAGGAGTTGAATGATACAGGTCAGTTTACTGGTATATTGGTTCTTCTTGCTCTAACCATATCTGTGCTTGTGATGTTGTGGGAGCCATAAACAATATTGTAGTAATACATTATCACTTTTGTCTTCAGTTGAAGATAAGGAGGAAGCTCTCAAAGTAGATGCTGCTGCTGAAGGTACTTTTATTAATCAAGTAAATTGAAAAGGTTGTGTTCAAGTAGAAAATACTTTTTAAACAGTACATTCTATTAAACCAGTAGAAATAATCTGTGCATAAAACACAAGATGTGTATTATTGTCCACAGTTAAGTTGGGCTACTGTCCACCTGGATGGCTTAAATATGAATCCCGCTGCTTTCGACTCATGAGGTCGGGTCTGTCCTGGCTCAATGCTGAGGTAAATATCAGAATCATAAAACAAAAGATAGTAGGATAAAGAAAAGGATTTTTAAGATACGTTTGAAGCAGGGAAGGAAGTGACAAAGAAAGTTTTAAAAAGGAAATGTTTCTGAGGACAGTATCTGATCATTTATAGGGCTTCTTTCTTTCTTTTCTTTTGTTCTCTTTCTTACGTTCCTTCCTTCCTCCCTTCTTTCTTTCTTCCGATTTATGTCTTTAGGCACAGTGTGTAACTGAAGGGGCAAGACTGGCATCTGTACGCAACGCTGGGGAACATAGATTCCTGCAGAGTTTCCTTGAAATGTCTGGTCTATCACAAGCTTGGATTGGTGCTTACAACTTTCAGGTAATACACTTATATATTACAAAAGACTCTGATATATATATATAACCTTTAAACCTTTGCCATTTATGTTTCAGTATCATTGATATTATTAGTCTGTAAGACATATGATTGTGTATTGTGTAGGGAACATGGCTGTGGGCTGACACAGCTCGGTTCTACTACACTAACTGGTACTCACTGAGCAGTGTGTCCAGCTACCCATGTGCTTACATGAGGAACACTGGTAATGTTAATTTCCTGCTGATTTACATGTCTGTTTTCTTTCAGATATACTGATATACTTTGTTCTGATATACTCATATACTTACTTCAGAGATACTGTCAGCTTTCATTCAGATTAAATTTGGTTCTAAAGTTTGTTTTTGACCTTTTTTCAGTTGGCTGGTCTAACACTAACTGTGGAAGTGGATATGCATACTTCTGTGCTATTGACCTAAATTCATGTTCAAGGACATAGATGACTAATTGTCCATCATTTTGAAGCTGACATGATTATGAACAAAATTATTTGTTATTTGTTTTGAGAACACTGTCTAATGAACACTGTTTTTTTCATTTAATAAAAATATGATTAAAATAATAAAAGAGTTATCCTACTTTCAATACTCATATAGTAATATTTTTGTGTAAAATGGAAAGCGCTCTTAATGATCCTTATATTTCCACACTGGAACCTTATTTAGCAAAAATACACAAACATTTAGCCTGAACCTGTTAGGAGGGAAAGTGGGCAAAGCTGGGAATTCAAGTTAGAATTAGACATAGTACTACCACAGGTT
The DNA here is from genome assembly GCA_012411365.1 of Ameiurus melas. NCBI lineage: Eukaryota > Metazoa > Chordata > Actinopteri > Siluriformes > Ictaluridae > Ameiurus > Ameiurus melas. The sequence goes on along the minus strand of CM022755.1, from coordinate 24,484,258 downwards.
ACAGGTTACTACCACAGGTTATTTAGTATTTCTTTACCAGGCAATAAATCAGAAACAGTTGACTGATTAATTCAAAAACATTTCAGTTTGTCTACTTTCTATTCATACCCATAACCTTATTATTGAACAACATGATTATTGCCACCACTCCCACTACACGTTTTCATTACCCCATCTTGAGATTTTGTTATACATATAGAGTCAACAGCAACACTCACAGAATATATAAACTCAATCAAGAATATGTTTACTGTATACTATGCTGATTGTGATTTTAATCTTGTGGTTCCACACTCTAAATATAAACATTTTAATTATATTAATGCAACTACAATAATTAGAAAAAAAGACAGGAAGTGGGCTGCATAAAAACAAAACAAAGGACAAGGAAAAGTGCCTTTCCTAGGAAAAGTGTCTGAATAAGGTGTTGGTCCACCAGGAGCCAGCAGAACAGCTTTGATTAACCTTGTCATAGATTCTACAAGTCTCTGGAATTGTACTGGTTAAATGATCACCATTCTTACAAAAGTTATTCCTTCCACTGGTGTTTTGATGATGGTGGTTGTGAGAGCTGTCCGGTCTGGTAACTGTGTATAAGAGTTAAACAATTTTAATCTCCGTCAAACAATTCCGAGGTATTCCACCCACTAGTGTTTGGTTGATGGTGGTGTGAATGCTAACATGTTAATATTAGCTCTTCTACAATATATGTATTGAATTGGCATGAGATACAGTGAATTTGTATATGATTTAATCCATTTTAATCTCCATCAAACCATTCAGTGAGCCCACATACCCCATGGTAAAGTGCATATCTGTAAGTACAGATACAGTGTAGTCCAAAACTCTGACACCACTAATGAAAATGCTTCTATTTCGCATCATGTTAAACGCCGTTACTCATGTTATTGGTCACCGTGCCCCGAATTCACCCAGAACAAATAAGAAATGCCCCAAAGTGCACAGAGAAAAAGTGATTAAACCCCAGTGATAGATAGAATTAACCAAACTTCAGACAAGTTTAAATCACACGACCTCGCTCTGACATAATCGTCACTCTTTCAGTTATAAGTTCATGTTGTTGATTGCTGTCTTTATCGAAAAGGCGTGGGTTACACTTTTGACTCCACCTTTTTCAATGTATGTCTTTATCCCCTAGAGGGCGCAAACACCGTATTTTATTTATTTCATTCTAAAATCACCTTTCGACCACTAGTCGGCTAAATATTATAACTAGCCACATTTTTCATTGCATGATTCTAACTTCTTAAAATATGTAAATGTTGCTTTGTGTTGTAAACTTTGCCGTTCTTTGCTGTGTTTAACTGAAAGGCACATTTAATAAGATGCTCAGTTTATCTATCTTCATGTGTGCTAAATAACAACAGGGTTCATCATGTTATTCCGTACATAACAATTTATGTATACTAGAGGACTTCAAAAACAAATTTTCAGTCATATCAGCAGAATTGGGATGAAATTACAGCAGAGTATTTAAATATTATAAAGTGTTACGGAAATGTTTTTAACACATATTATTCACTTGAAGTAAATAAATGTAAAAATAAGCATTAATTAATACACATGAATATAAATATCATCCATCCATCTTCAACCGCTTATTCCTTCTTCAGGGTCACAGGGAACCTGGAGCCTATCCCAGGAAGCATCGGGCACAAGGCCCAGGACAGGGTGCCAATCCATCGCAGGGCACAATCACATACACACTCATACACTATGGACAATTTACCAACCTACCAATCAACCTACCATGCATGTCTTTGGACTGGGGGAGGAAACCGGAGTACCCGGAGGAAACCCCCACAGCACGGGGAGAACATGCAAACTCCACACACATGGTCCCAGCGGGAATCGAACCCCGGACCCTGGAGGTGTGAGGTGAACGTGCTAACCGTGCGCCCGGATATAAATACATTTAATTAAATACAGTGGTGTGAAAAAGTGTTTGCCCCCTTCCTCATTTCCTGTTCCTTTGCATGTTTGTCACACTTAAGTGTTTCGGAACATCAAACCAATTTAAACAATAGTCAAGGACAACACAAGTATGCAATTTGTAAATGAAGGTGTTTATTATTAAAGGTGAAAAAAAATCCAAACCATCATGGCCCTGTGTGAAAAAGTGATTGCCCCCTAAACCTAATAACTGGTTGGGCCACCCTTAGCAGCAACATCTGCAACCAAGCGTTTGCGATAACGTGCAATGAGGCTTTTACAGCATCCTGGAGGAATTTTGGCCCACTCATCTTTGCAGAATTGTCCTAATTCAGTTACATTAGAGGGTTTTCGAGCATGAACGGCCTTTTTAAGGTCATACCACAACATCTCAATAGGATTCAGGTCAGGACTTTGGCTAGGCCACTCCAAAGTCTTCATTTTGTTTTTCTTCAGCCATTCGGTGGTGGACTTGCTGGTGTGTTTAGGATCATTGTCCTGCTGCAGAACCCAAGTTCGTTTCAGCTTGAGTACACGAACAGATGGTCGGACATTCTCCTTCAGGATCTCTTGGTAGACACCAGAATTCATAGTTCCTTTTATCACGGCAAGTCTTCCAGGTCCTGAAGCAGCAAAACAGCCCCAGACCATCACACTACCACCACCATATTTTACTGTTGGTATAATGTTCTTTTTATGAAATGCAGTGTTCCTTCTATGCCAGATATACTTGGACACACACCTTCCAAAGAGTTCCACTTTTGTCTCATCGGTCCACAGAATGTTGTCCCAAAAGTCTTGGGGATCATCAAGATGTGTTGTGGAGAAATCGAGACGAGCTTTGATGTTCTTTTTGCTCAGCAGTGGTTTTCTCCTTGGAACTCTGCCATGCAGGCCATTTTTGCCCAGTCTTTTCCTGATGGTGGAGGCATGAACGCTGACCTTAACTGAGGCAAGTGAGGCCTGCAGTTCTTTGGACGTTGTTGTGGGGTCTTTTGTACCCTCTTGACTAGTCGTCGCTGCGCTCTTGGGGTAATTTTGGGCGGCCGGCCACTCCTGGGAAGGTTCACCACTGTTCCATGTCTTCGCCATTTGTGGATAATGGCTCTCACTGTGGTTCGCTGGATTCCCAAAGCTTTGGAAATGGCTTTATAACCCTTTCCAGACTGATAGATCTCAATTACTTTCTTTCTCAATTGTTCCTGAATTTCTTTGGGTCTCGGCATGATGTGTAGCTTTTAAGGATCTTCTGGTGGACCTTACTGTGTCAAGCAGCTCCTATTTAAGTGATGCCTTGATTGTGAACAGGTGTGGCAATAATCAGGCCTGGGTGTGGCTAGAGAAATTGAACTCAGGTGTGGACAACCACAGTTATAGTATGTTTTAACAAGGGGGGCAATCACTTTTTCACACAGGGCCATGATGGTTTGGATTTTTTTTCACCTTTAATAATAAACACCTTCATTTACAAATTGCATTTTGTGTTTACTTGTGTTGTCCTTGACTATTGTTTAAATTGGCTTGATGTTCCGAAACACTTAAGTGTGACAAACATGCAAAGGAACAGGAAATGAGGAAGGGGGCAAACACTTTTTCACACCACTGTATATAAATATTTGTTAATTTGGAGATGGTATTTATGGATTAAATGTTTAACAATGTAAACAGATTTTGTACTGGAACCATAATGACTGAGTGAAGATAATTAATGGTAATATTATACAGTTTACAAGAATCTGATTATTGTTATTGTAAAGGTGCTGCAGCTTCCAGTAGGTGATTTATATTCAAACTCTAGACAATTTCAGGCCAGTGTTATTGCGTTATTGCACATCAATAGCATGAACCCATTCTTATCATTTTAGTGTGAGTGTTTTGGTGACTTACAATAAATCACACTGCATCCTGGTGTACAGAGGTCAACATAGAAAATCTATCACTGTCATTATCTTTCACTAACACCTTTGAGGAGAAACTGATATCTATGATCTGGTTTTATAATTGAGATTACTGTAAACCATAAATGAATATTCGGAACATGTTCCTGGAGTGATGTCTCCTGGTGTACTGAGTGCAGCTGATGGAATGGTATAAATGGCACGCTGGGAACCTCATTCAACAGATTACTCTTAATTTCTGCCAAACAGACACAACCTGAGATTTCAAAAACCGGTACTCTCTAGCTTTCTTATTGACACTGAAATACATTTTCATCCTAGCCTAACTTAACAAGAGCTTAAAACAACATATTGTGAAGGTTCAATGTGGATTGAGAATGAATATGACGTAGAACTCAATACTAAAATCACAAGGAGAGACAGAGGATTGACATGGTGAGTTGAAATTGTTTGATATGGATCACATTTAAAATGTTTTTTTTTTTCCATGTAGCTACAGTCATCATCATCATGAAGGTTTGGATTGTATGTGTGCTTCTGTGTGCTGCCTTTACACTGAGGACTGCCACAGGTGAGAAGCAAGAAATACTAAAAACAGTATGATGATTTTTATTAATCATTGTGACTTGTGTTATGTTGTTTGTAATGTAACATTCATGTTGTTTCTGCAGCTGCAGCAATTGAGACTGAACCTGTGCAGGATCAGTTACTTCTAGGTGTGTGACTATAATAATAATAATAATGTTGTTATTATTATTATTATTATTATTATTATAACAATGATAGTGGATTATCCTGCTGTTTCCTTGAAGAATAAATGATAATTAAATAAATGCGTTTTCAAAATATATTTGTTTACTCATTTATACTTATATAAACATATTATATTAAATTTTCATATGATAATCATTTGTGGCTATGGTTAATTGACAATTTGGTTTCTTCCTCTAGGGGAACAGGCTGTTGAGGAGTTGAATGATACAGGTCAGTTTACTGGTATATTGGTTCTTCTTGCTCTAACCATATCTGTGCTTGTGATGTTGTGGGAGCCATAAACAATATTGTAGTAATACATTATCACTTTTGTCTTCAGTTGAAGATAAGGAGGAAGCTCTCAAAGTAGATGCTGCTGCTGAAGGTAATTTTATTAATCAAGTAAATTTAAAAAATGTCTGTTGAAATAGAAAATACTTTTTAAGCAGTACATTCTATTAAATCAGTAGAAATAATCTGTGCATAAAAACAGAGACGTGTATTATTGTCCACAGTTAAGTTGGGCTACTGTCCACCTGGATGTCTTAAATATGAATCCCACTGCTTTGTTGTTTGTAATGTAACATTCATGTTGTTTCTGCAGCTGCAGCAACTGAGACCGAACCTGTGCAGGATCAGTTACTTCTAGGTGAATGACTATAATAATAATAATAATAATAATAATAATAATAATAATAATAATAATAATAATAATAATAATAATAATAATAATAATAACTTTCTTCTTCTTCTTATTATTATTATTATTATTATTAGTAGTAGTAGTAGTAGTAGTAGTAGTAGTAGTAGTAGTATCATTATTATTATTATAACAATGATAGTGGAATCTCCTGCTGTTTCCTTGAAGAATAAATGATAATTAAATAAATGCATTTTCAAAATATATTGGTTTATTCATTTATACTTATATAAACATATGATATAAAATTTTCATAAGATAATAATTTGTGGCTATGGTTAATTAACAATTTGGTTACTTCCTCCAGGGGAACAGGCTGTTGAGGAGTTGAATGATACAGGTCAGTTTACTGATATATTGGTTCTTCTTGCTCTAACCATATCTGTGCTTGTGATGTTGTGGGAGCCATAAACAATATTGTAGTAATACATTATCACTTTTGTCTTCAGTTGAAGATAAGGAGGAAGCTCTCAAAGTAGATGCTGCTGCTGAAGGTAATTTTATTAATCAAGTAAATTAAAAAAAGGTCTGTTCAAGTAGAAAATACTTTTAAAACAGTACATTCTATTAAATCAGTAGAAATAATCTGTGCATAAAAACAGAGATGTGTATTATTGTCCACAGTTAAGTTGGGCTACTGTCCACCTGGATGGCTTAAATATGAATCCCGCTGCTTTCGACTCATGAGGTCGGGTCTGTCCTGGCTCAATGCTGAGGTAAATATCAGAATCATAAAACAAAAGATAGTAGGATAAAGAAAAGGATTTTTAAGATACGTTTGAAGCAAAGGAAGGAAGTGACAAAGAAAGTTTTAAAAAGGAAATGTTTTTGAGGACAGTATCTGATCATTTATAGGGCTTTCTTTCTTTTCTTTTGTTTTCTTTCTTACGTTCCTTCCTTCCTCCCTTCTTTCTTTCTTTCGATTTATGTCTTTAGGCACAGTGTGTAACTGAAGGGGCAAGACTGGCATCTGTACGCAACCTGGGGGAACATAGATTCCTGCAGAGTTTCCTTGAAATGTCTGGTCTATCACAAGCTTGGATTGGTGCTTACAACTTTCAGGTAATACACTTATATATTACAAAAGACTCTAATATATATATATATAAAACCTTTAAACCTTTGCCATTTATGTTTCAGTATCATTGATATTATTAGTCTGTAAGACATATGATTGTGTATTGTGTAGGGAACATGGCTGTGGGCTGACACAGCTCGGTTCTACTACACTAACTGGTACTCACTGAGCAGTGTGTCCAGCTACCCATGTGCTTACATGAGGAACACTGGTAATGTTAATTTCCTGCTGATTTACATGTCTGTTTTCTTTCAGATATACTGATATACTTTGTTCTGATATACTCATATACTTACTTCAGAGATACTGTCAGCTTTCATTCAGATTAAATTTGGTTCTAAAGTTTGTTTTTGACCTTTTTTCAGTTGGCTGGTCTAACACTAACTGTGGAAGTGGATATGCATACTTCTGTGCTATTGACCTAAATTCATGTTCAAGGACATAGATGACTAATTGTCCATCATTTTGAAGCTGACATGATTATGAACAAAATTATTTGTTATTTGTTTTGAGAACACTGTCTAATGAACACTTTTTTTCATTTAATAAAAATATGATTAAAATAATAAAAGAGTTATCCTACTTTCAATACTCATATAATAATATTTTTGTGTAAAATGGAAAGAGCTCTTAATGATCCTTATATTTCCACACTGGAACCTTATTTAGCAAAAATATACAAACATTTAGCCTGAACCTGTTAGGAGGGAAAGTGGGCAAAGCTGGGAATTCAAGTTAGAATTAGACATAGTACTACCACAGGTTACAGGTTACTACCACAGGTTATTTAGTATTTCTTTACCAGGCAATAAATCAGAAACAGTTGACTGATTAATTCAAAAACATTTCAGTTTGTCTACTTTCTATTCATACCCATAACTTTATTATTGAACAACATGATTATTGCCACCACTCCCACTACATGTTTTCATTATCTTGAGATTTATTATACATATAGAGTCAACAGCAACACTCACAGAATATATAAACTCAATAAAGAATATGTTTACTGTATACTATGCTGATTGTGATTTTAATCTTGTGGTTCCACACTCTAAATAGAAACATTTTAATTATATTAATGCAACTACAATAATTCTAAAAAAAGACAGGAAGTGGGCTGAATATATAAAAAATAAAATAAAAAACAAAGCACAAGGAAAAGTGTCTGAATAAGGTGTTGGTCCACCAGGAGCCAGCAGAACAGCTTTGATTAACCTTGTCATAGATTCTACAAGTCTCTGGAATTGTACTGGTTAAATGATCACCATTCTTACAAAAGTTATTCCTTCCACTGGTGTTTTGATGATGGTGGTTGTGAGAGCTGTCCGGTCTGGTAACTGTGTATAAGAGTTAAACAATTTTAATCTCCGTCAAACAATTCCGAGGTATTCCACCCACTAGTGTTTGGTTGATGGTGGTGTGAATGCTAACATGTCAATATTAGCTCTTCAACAATATATGTATTGAATTGGCATGAGATACAGTGAATTTGTATATGATTTAAACCCTTTTAATCTCCATCAAACCATTCAGTGAGCCCACATACCCCATGGTAAAGTGCATATCTGTAAGTACAGATACAGTGTAGTCCAAAACTCTGACACCACTAATGAAAATGCTTCTATTTCGCATCATGTTAAACGCCGTTACTCATGTTATTGGTCACCGTGCCCCGAATTCACCCAGAACAAATAAGAAATGCCCCAAAGTGCACAGAGAAAAAGTGATTAAACCCCAGTGATAGATAGAATTAACCAAACTTCAGACAAGTTTAAATCACACGACCTCGCTCTGACATAATCGTCACTCTTTCAGTTATAAACTTTATGTTGTTGTTGTTGATTGCTGTCTTTACCGAACAGCCGTGGGTTACACTTTTGACTCCACCTTTTTAATGTATGTCTTTATCCGCTAGAGGGCGCAAACGCCGTATTTTATTTATTTCATTCCAAATTCGACCACTATTCGGCTAAATATTATAACTAGCCACATTTTTCATTGCAGGATTCTAACTTCTTAAAATACGTAATTTTGGTTTGAGTTTCAAAGTCTGCCGTTCATTGCTGTGTTTAATTGAAAGGCACCTGTGATAAGATGCTCAGTTTATCTATCTTCATGTGTGCTAAATAACAACAGGGTTCATCATGTTATTCCGTACATAACAATTTATGTACAGAAGAGAAGTATTTCATTATTATAAAGCGTTTTTATTCCCCGGCCCTTCGATAGCTCAGTTGGTAGAGCGGAGGACTGTAGAGGTGTACTCAGAGATCCTTAGGTCGCTGGTTCGAATCCGGCTCGAAGGAGTCAGATATTTTTTTAATTCCCGAATTACCCTGAACCTTCACTTTCCACGCTTCCTTTTCTTACGTCTTCTATCCCTTTGAATGTGAGGGAACGATGCAAAGATGAGGTGCAAGCGGAGTGGAATATCACCGCGCTGTCAAGAGTCACGAGAAAGTTTTAGTTTTTTTGCGATAATGGCAATGATATTATATGCTTACTCTTCAAATAAATATATACATGTACATGAAATATTATTAGTTTAAATTATTTAATTAATTTACACTATCTTATTAAAGCCTCTGTAAGACGAAAGAATCCATTAAAATGTACAAAACAATAGGCCTAGCAAAGAGACTAGAAATGATAATCATAATACTGTGTAAGTCTATAATTGCTGTGATATCTGCTTCACGTTTTATCTCTCTACACGACAGTAAAAGTTTTGTTCCCTGACCGGGAATCGAACCCGGGCCGCGGCGGTGAGAGCGCCGAATCCTAACCACTAGACCACCAGGGACATACTTAAGCTTAAACTGTAAACTGTTACCTTGTGTACAGATCCGTTTTGCCTTCTGATCAGTTTACACAGATTTCTTCATCTCTACCCAGTACCGTAACTGACCCGAGGGTTCACCGTTAAGCATCTGGTACACTTCGTTTTTTGCTTTTTTTTTTTTTTTTACAGTCTTAGCCTTTCAAAGTATACTCAATTTGACATTTATGCGTAGACAGGTGCATACGCATTATAATAACTTGCACTGCCCCTCCTGGCCTACAAGAGTCAGTACAGAGCAGTAAAGCAGTTATTTGTTGTGGAGACCACAACGAAGAAAATCACAACACGAATAACAATGCTGGGGTAATCTTTCGCCACGATTAACACCCGTATACAAATACTTATACTTTTTAAGACTAGAATTATACAAATGTAGGTACTTTCTAACCTGCACTCGCTACTGATGAGAACAAAATCACTTCGCCCAACGTGGGGCTCGAACCCACGACCCTGAGATTAAGAGTCTCATGCTCTACCGACTGAGCTAGCCGGGCATGTCGAGTATTCGATGGTAGGATCGTACAGGAACCTTGGAGGAGTGGGCGGGGCCTGGTGTCCTACTACCCTAAGAGAAAATATTATTGTTTACAATTATACTTTATTTGGAAGTAGCATTCATGTCCTGAAATAACACACAACATTATAAATTGTAATTAAGTAAATCGATCAGTAAATGGTTCATGAAACAGGTGGTCAGTATCTGAAAAGAGGCTTTGTCTGTACTTCAGACTACTTTTCACTTTTTGTATGTTAAATTCAAATTGTTCATGATGTCAAACAATCGAACATCTTAAATGGCTGCTTAAACAGCTGGAAACTGAACCAAAGACTAAATCCCAAATGGCTTAGTACACTACATAGACTTTAACCAGTATTAGAGTAAATGTAGGGCATTAATGTAGGATGTTGGGAGCCATTTGGAGGTCAGACTGTAATATTAATCATGCACAAAACAAAAACAAAGTTGCAGCTTGCAACTTTAAGTGTAATATAAATAAACTAGAAGAACATATAATGCACACTTCGATTGTGCACTGTATTTATTACAAAAGAGTAATAAGAGAACTCAAGCAACTATCACTCATTCTTTATTTTTTTATCATTTAATAACATACCTCAAATTGATGTATTTACATTCCCCCAATTACTATTTACACACATTTTGTTGTTTTGATCCTGCATTTATGGAAACCTTCTGCAGTGCAGAAAATACCATTTTATAAAAGCTAAATGTTATCCATTTCGCACACGTCTACCGAACATGACTGTGAATTACTTGAGATTTCTGCTGTTAAGGTGTTAATGGGAAGAGGGAGCTGACTCTGCTCAGAGAACAGGACATTTTACACAATCAGAGAATTCTACTTTTAGATTCCTTTTCACAAAGAAAAGACCGCGACAAATACAGAGATGTACAAATACAGTGTACACCTTCTGGAGACTTCGGAAAGTATGGAGAGTTCTATAACCTAGTACCGGAAGATGTGAAATGTTTAACTTGGAATGGGAAAAAATAAAGAAATACAGGCACTAAATATGTACCGAAAAGAAAAGCATGCAGAAAATAAGAAAATAATTGTACCTTAAATTTGGTCAGAAAACACACCATACATACATACACAAAAGCAATCAAGCGCAAGTGCATGCATACAGTATACACCTGTTCTCACACATGCAAGTTTCACTCTTACAGAGACACAATTATGGCACACACTTGGGTCAAAGACAGAACGACAGAACAGGTCAATTATTGACTGAACACACAAACTGGATAACAGACATGGAGGGTATGGAAGGCAGTGCAACACAGCTTGGAACACACACACACACAAAAGAAAATCCAAATGTATCTTTTAAACTGTATCAGTAGAGGCCACACTTACATAAAACTGCAAACAGATCCCAACAATTCAGTTGTGAATCTAGAGAACAGTTTTAAATAGGAAATTTAAGGGTATTTAGATTTGCAGCTTTAATACACTATATTTTCAAAAATATGTGGATGCCTGACCATCATATCCATATGTGCCCATTCAAAAACCACAGGCATTAAAACTTTAAATTTCGTCCTTCCCACGAAGGCATTCCAATAGATTTTGCTGTGTGGCTGTGGGGATTTGTGCCCATTCATCCACAAGAGGTCAAGGAACGGTGTCAAGTGAAGAGGCCTGGTGTGCAGTCAGCATTCCAATTCATCCCAAAGGTGTTCAGTGGGGTTGAAGTCAGGGCTCTGTGGATAACATTCGAGCTCCACACTAACCTTGGCAAACCATGTCTTTATGGAATTTGCTTTGAGCACAGGGGCATAATCTTGACGAAACAGGTTTGGGCCCTTTGGTTCCAAGGACAGGAAATCTTAATGCTACAGCATAGAAAGGTATTCTATAAAATAGTGTGCTTCCAACTTTGTGGCAACAGTTTGGTGAACACAGACATATGGGAGTGATGGTCAGGTATCCACATACTTTTGGCCATATAGTGTAGTACTCTTTTGAACAACTATCTTTTGATATTTAACTTCCAAACCGCTGCTTGACCTTCCATTCTTTCCATATAACCTGTTTAATATTAACCTCTTCGTATAAAGACTCTTCTACTATACCAACAGTAAACATATTAAAATCCTCCAGCTCCTCTTATTATAGCAAGTGACTTGAACTTCCATTAATCTGAGTCATTACGTTTACATGGACAACAATAATCCAATATTAACCAGATTAAGACAATACTATGATTGAGAAACTACCATGTAAACAGCAATTTTTTATTACCTTAATCCGACTAAAGTCATACTCGAAGTAAACACAAATCGAATTAAGACATGTGGAGTATTCCTGTTTTAGTCGCATTATCAACGTGCATTACAGACATGTAAACAAATTAATCACACTATTAACGTCATGTGGGAGTTTTCACAGCATTTTGTGACAGGACACGTACACATGGCAGTGCTCAACCATTTGACAGCAAACAAGAGAGCACGGCTGCGTCCGAAACCATGTACTTACCTACTATACAGTAGGTGAGATACACATATATCAGCTATTATATAGTAGGAGAAATACATGTATCTCAGCTACTACATAGAAAGTCCGTACACGGTTTCGGACACAGCCCGCAGTTTCAAGCACTTGTCTATTTGCACAAATAGCATGACAAATAATTAACTGCACTTGAAACTTTCGTGAAATTAAAAATAAAACACCCAAAACTGTATACGGTACCATAACGAAGACAAACTGTATGTCGATATTTGAAATTCTGGAGGGAACGTCGGACGGTGTGGCCTGGGGACATAATGAAGTGTGCCCTTAATCGATCTATGTTCTATAACATGTAAAATGGGAATGTGAAAGGAATATTCTAAAAGCGACTCATGTAAACACCTTAATCACAATAGTGTCTCATTCAGAATAAGTACAATAATTAGATTATTGGTGTCCATGTAAACGTGTCAATGTGCTGTATCATATACAGATTTGTCCTTTAACACTCTATCACTGTGAAAAGCCAGGACATTTTAATCATACCCAATACCTCAAAGAGGCACTAATATATATATTTGATATGAAGAAATTAGGGCTATAAAAAAACATGTAAACCTTGACTAAAAAGGCCATTTGACATTAAAAAAAAACAAAAAAAACCTTTTTCGCCACTTTTCAGTCTGCACTAAGCATTTACTTATTCTACAGAAACTACACCGTAGGTGTTTACAACTCTGTGACAGGGTAGTTCAACAGACTCAGCACTCTGAGCCACACCCACATATCATCGTCCATGACTCTGACAAAAATAATGCAATAAAGTTTTACAGGAAATAAATCTAATGGAATGGTATTACATGATAACAACAATCATGATACAAGTTAAACACTCAGGTCTCAGATTATATAACTCAAGCTTATGAAATGGTCATAATAATGAATGTTTTTAAAGAAAAGTGAATTTTTTTGAGGGCACAAGGCTTTCCTCTCACCTTCACACAAGCACACACTCATACACCCCAACCTTCACTATAGCTCTATCAAAATGGATACCTAATTTATTAACTTATGAGATGAAAACTACATTCTTTGGCCTTTCTTATTCTCATTCTTCTGCTTAGGCTCCACATCACAAGTTTACCTTCCTGTACATTTCCAATTTCTCTATTCAGTTTACTTTCTTTTCCTTCTGTTGCTGAACCATTTTCATTTCCTTTCTTTCAACACTCCATCATCTTAGCTATTAGTATTAGTGCTGCCTATTTATTAATCAATATCAATAAATAAATTAGAGGGCCAGGAATACCTAACCACAGCTATTATTCATGTATGCCTAACATTTGGTCTACAACTGAGCATGTCATTTCCCCCCTCATACACTCATTAATTCAAACACACAGTCACTCCAGGATGCACACACACATACACACACACACTTTGTGCCTACGAAACAACTTTTCCCAAAACATAAAATTTCCTAAAACCCAACAAAAAAAGCCTAATTGTCCCTCCCATATTAAGTCCACTTCTCATAGCATCAACATTTGTTTGAACTCTATACTCTTTCTCCTATCTGTCCTGTTCCTCACAGCTGCTGTCCATCCTCCTCTGTCATGCCTTGAGCCTTCAGCTCTTCCAAAACATTGTCCAGGTAGCCGGGGTCAGGGTAGCCATGACCTGTAAGGTTGGAGCCAAACTCGGTTTTATGGTGGATCTCATTCCAGATGACTGTGTCTGACTCGCCCGTGGTGCTAGACGTACCCACTGAGAAGATCAGCCTCCTGTCCCATGCTACCAATAAAAGTCTTAACACCTATGAATACAAATTCATAACTTTAGTCAAAATGTACTATTAAAAATGCAGAAGTGTGAGTCAAACTTTCATGGGAAATGAAAGGCTAAGTGGTAACACACCTTCCGTCCTTTCTCACTGTCTGGAAGATAGCAGTGGCGTGGAAAACCTCTTGCTGTGAAAGGTTTTCCTGGGTTTGGATGCTCAGAGCCCTTCAACAACAAAAAAGTTTACATATATAGCATAAATGACTTAATTTTTGTTAAAAAAATTTTGGTCAAGCAGTACATGACTATGTTACCTGTATGCCTGGTGGTATGTTGTATATTATGCGAATAGTTTTGCAGTCAGGGTGTCCTGGGAGTGAGTGAGGGATGACGTGGTATTCCATCTTCCCAGGTGGCTGGTTGCCCGTCTTCACACCATAGATCGTCTTGCATGTGGGACACTGCAAGCTGCCATCTTTGTTGCCATTGTTGTACATGGCTACCAGGCACTGTAGATGGTACTGATGGCCGCACTGTGTCAGTCGACCCACTGACTCTGCACGGGACACGGCACCCACGCCTGGGCCTTTATAACCAGAAGGGCCAGCCAAAGGCTCCATACAAATAGTGCAGTCCTGAATCAGGGATATTATTGCATTAATAAACAGTATATAAAATTGCATTTATACACTCCTTATACTCTAGCCACATCTAAGAGATTTTATTCTTTAAAAATGTGCAAGAACACAAACCATTACACAATAGCAATATTTGTATCCTTCGTATCAAGTGATATTGGCTAACTAAGTGAAATCATAAAGACCAAATTTTTCAACTACATCTTATAAGCAGGGTTGGGAGGGTTACTTAAAAAATGTATTCCATTACAGTTACAAATTACTTCATACAAAAATTTAATCAGTAACATAATCCAAGTATCACAATATGAATAATGTAGTTTGATTAATTTTGGACTACTTCAAGATCACATATGTAAATAAAGTCAAGAGAAATGCAATATGATCTAAAATACTTTTATTTAAAGGTATTTTAAGCTTAAAAACATGTTCAATGTTTGGATTTGTCTTAAATAAATAAATAAAAGATCACCGTCCCTAATGCAGTAACATTATATCACAAAAGCTAGGGTAACCATATTCTAGTTTTCCAAAAAGAGGACACCTTTTTTTTTTTAGCTTGAAAAAAAGGTGGGTTGTCTTAATATCATTTAAAACAGTTTTACTATGAATGCAGACTTTAATACTAATAGTGAAAAGCCACACTATTAGCATCACATAAATATATATAAATAAAATTGGTTTCACTCTGCCCATGTTTAATATTTAAAAAAAAAAAAAATTAATGCCCATGGAATTAAATAAAATATCAGATGCCATGAGTCATTTACACATTTGAATGACCATGTAATATGAAGTAATGTGATAACAGGAAATTAAAAATTACCTTATATGGCCATGGGCATTTTTTTGACACCGTACACAAAAGCTTCACCTTCGCATGCTCGCTGAGAGTAGGCTAATGGTTGAGAGGCACAATTTGGCAAATAGTTGCTGCAAGCCATTTAGAATTGACCAATTGGTGTGCGAGAATGCGGGATTTACAAATATGCGCACACGTTACAGTATTAGACCATAAGCACATCATAATGAAACTAAAGCTGAATCCTGGACGTTTTCTCAAATTTAGACGCTTTTTTAAAGGTTTGAAAAAGAGTACATATGGTCAAATTAACAAAAGCATTCCAGAGAACATTTTGTGTTCATTTCTACCAAATTAACTTTGCGCAAAATTTATTTGCGCATGCACCAGGAGGTTGCTCATGTGAGTCATGACTGGCAAGAGTTGCCCACATTGTGTTATATCAAAATATTAATTTCTTTGGTATTAAATGAAATAACATTTTTATTCCTGATAGTATTCCCATTTTTTTACTAAATATACCTGTAATCTGATTACTTTGTTTTTTGATGTAACTGTAATGGATTACAGTTACCATTTTTTTGTATCCTGATTATGTAACGCCGTTACATGTATTCCTCCCCAAGCCTGCTTATAAGCAGTACATAGTAAGGTTTATGTGGATTCTTTAAAACTTCAGGTCAATGATCATACATGAGCCAATGCCAGAGCACCAAAAGAGTGAAGAAAGTGTGAGAGAATGATGTGTCATACCTCTTCAGGAGGATTCCTGACTTTCTGTAGGTACCTCTTTACTACCTCCTCTGGAGTCTTGCCTAGAAAGAGAACATAAGTACAGTTTAGGCTTCTAAATTGGTATATGAGTCTCAGCAATTCTTAATAAGCAAATAAATATTATTTTTTTATTTAATACACAAAGTTGTAATATGTATGTATGTGTAACTTATTTGTGTGCATGTGTTGAGCCTTACCTTTGCGAGCCTGTTTTTTGCTGGTTTTCCGGCAGCAGTGTCCAAGACCGGGGATTGGTTTGATGTCACTCTTGCTGACAGGAGGAGGGTGCAGCACCAATTTAGGAGGACGAGTCAAACACACAGGTAGCCCTGCTGCACTCATCAGAATACCTGTGATTCCTGGAACACATATACATATAGGAGCTGTATACATGATGACAAAATGCATTGCAATGCATAAATGTGTGCAATTCACTTTGTGGAAAGTAATTATGCATATCCAGTTGCAGCAGATATATCAATCTTTGAAACCTATAGAGTTTAAAAAAAACAACAACATATAGAGTGCACACTGGTTATGCGATCATGTTCTTTTTTCATGGAGAACCTGCGAGATCTGTACTTGTGAAGTTTGATAGCCCCGGATTGCAGCGACCATTACACGAGTTATATGATTATACAACCATGTTATAATTGTTAAAACAAGCTTTTCACTAGCTTTCAAACAACACCAGAGGTTATAGAGATCGAGCACTTGAGCTGACTTTGAAGCTCTATTTCTACTACACAACTCATTATGTTTCAGTCAATCATTTTCAAAGACCCCAAGTCAGACACTTAGTTTAGTCAATCAAAATTTTTTGGGGGAAATTTTTTATGTTTATTTAATTATTTTTCAGATAGTATATTTTGTTTTCAATATCTAACCAATGTGCATAGCATTTTTTTAATTTATTATTTCATTGTATACAGACAAAAATGCACATTGTTCTGCATTGTTTATGATTCAGAAATAAAAAAGGGGTCTTTTCAGTCATATTTTTCCTTCATTCAAATTTAATTCAAAATATTCTGAGAATTTAGTAGAAATCATAAAGCCATTATTGTGAATCAAATCATGACTAGAGTGTACCATTACACTCATAACATACACTGATTCTGTTTTTTTTTTTTTTTATTAGCAGCTTAAGAATTTCCATTGTTTGACATTTATTCTTGTATCAGTCAGCATGTGTATACATGTCTCTCCCATTTCTGTACATTTCTTTGTGTTAATATGTCAGTTGAACTAATATTTTTACAGCCTTACCTGCTAAAGCTGGATGTATGGGACTGGAACCATTAAGGTTCTTCACTGGCACTGTTGGCACACTAAGAGCAACCACAAAAAAAACATATGTCATTTCTGAGATATATAAAAACCATTAAACCATAACATGACACACTAGTCAAATGAACTATGGTACATACACAAACAAAGAGTTAAATCATGTTTTTTCTCAAACTGGCAGGACGTCAACAGATACATTTGACATTGCTGAAATCCCATGTTGGCTGTACTAGCAGACCTGGCTTTGAACAATGAAACTTATTATTACAGAGCTTTCCAGTTGCTGTACAGTGAGGGAAAAAAGTATTTGATCCCCTGCTGATTTTGTACGTTTGCCCACTGGCCAAGAAATGATCAGTCTATAATTTTAATGGTAGATTTATTTGAACAGTGAGAGACAGAATAACAACAAGAAAATCCAGAAAAACACACGTCAAAAATGTTATAAATTTATTTGCATTTTAATGAGGGAAATATGTATCTGACCCCTCTGCAAAACATGTCTTAGTACTTGGTGGCTAAACCCAGGTTTGCACATATCTCAGGAGGTATTTTGTCCCACTCCTCTTTGCAGATCTTCACCAAGTCATTAAGGTTTCAAGGCTGACGTTTGGCAACTCGAACCTTTAGCTCCCTCCACAGATTTTCTATGGGATTAAGGTCTGGAGACTGGCTAGGCCACTCCAGGACCTTAATGTGCTTCTTCTTGAGCCACTCCATTGTTGCCTTGGCTGTGTGTTTTGGGTCATTGTCAT
This sequence comes from Ameiurus melas, assembly GCA_012411365.1. Taxonomy (NCBI): domain Eukaryota; kingdom Metazoa; phylum Chordata; class Actinopteri; order Siluriformes; family Ictaluridae; genus Ameiurus; species Ameiurus melas. The sequence continues at coordinate 24,466,006 of CM022755.1, read as the reverse complement.
GCTGGAATACCCATCCACGACCCATTTTCAATGACCTGGCTGAGGGAAGGAGGTTCTCACCCAAGATTTGATGGTACATGGCCCCGTCCTTCGTCCCTTTGATGCGGTGAAGTTGTCCTGTCCCCTTAGCAGAAAATCACCCCCAAAGCATAATGTTTCCACCTCCATGTTTGACGGTGGGGACGGTGTTCTTGGGGTCATAGGCAGCATTCCTCCTCCTCCAAAGAAGGCGAGTTGAGTTGATGCCAAAGAGCTCCATTTTGGTCTCACCTGACCACAACACTTTACCCAGTTGTCCTCTGAATCATTCAGATGCTCATTGGCAAACTTCAGACAGGCATGTATATGTGCTTTCTTGAGCAGGGGGACCTTGTGGGCGCTGCAGGATTTCAGTCCTTCACGGCGTAGTGTGTTACCAATTGTTTTCTTGGTGACTATGGTCCCAGCTGCCTTGAGGTCATTGACAAGATCCTCCCGTGTAGTTCTGGGCTGATTCCTCACTGTTCTCATGATCATTGCAACTCCACAAGGTGAGATCTTGCATGGAGCCCCAGGCCGAGGGAGATTGACAGTTCTTTTGTGTTTCTTCCATTTGCAAATAATCGAACCAACTGTTGTTACCTTCTCACCAAGCTGCTTGGCAATGGCCTTGTAGCCCATTCCAGACTTGTGTAGGTCTACAGTCTTGTCCCCGACATCCTTGGAGAGCTCTTTGGTCTTGGCCATGGTGGAGAGTTTGGAATCTGATTGATTGATTGCTTCTGTGGACAGGTGTCTTTTATACAGGTAACAAACTGAGATTAGGAGCACTCCCTTTAAGAGTGTGCTCCTAATCTCAGCTCGTTACCTGTATAAAAGACACCTGGGAGCCAGAAATCTTTCTGATTGAGAGTGGGTCAAATACTTATTTCCCTCATTAAAATGCAAATAAATTTATAACATTTTTGACATGCGTTTTTCTGTATTTTCTTGTTGTTATTCTGTCTCTCACTGATCAAATAAACCTACAATTAAAATTATAGACTGATAATTTCTTTGTCAGTGGGCAAACATACAAAATCAGGAGGAGATCAAATACTTCTTTCACTCACTGTATGTCTACTGACCTGGATTACTAAAATTAGTAAGAATACTAATACCTGTAAAAAGTAGCAAGAGTGTGGCTGTCCACATACAGTACTGGTACAGTTGTAACACTGTCCACATAAACATTCTGGTGTACTACTTATTATGCAAATGCACTTTGTTTCCATTAACATTTTCCATATTTTAAAGCGCAAGTATAGTACTTTCTGAATGTGTGAACACCGTCATACTTCTGGTGCATCGATTTCTATCCAAATTACTCAATTAGGTAAAAATAAAAATAGCCCCGTTCATATATAATAAAAAAAATACAAAAAATTGGAAAATGTTAAATGTCTGTTTGTGTCTGAATTACATGAAACATATTGTCAACTAAAGTCTGCATATCTAAAAGTCTTCTGATTGTCTCCTGCTCTCGTACAGCCCTAATCCATTATTTTCCATCTGGTGAATGACCGGAAAACACACAAGCAACACATCTGCAACAGATTGTATGTACATCACAAGGTAATGCAATAACAGCCCATATAAACACTCTCCTACATTTAGAACACACACACAAGCCTACAGACATATTCAAAAACGTTAGCACCAACAGCTTTTTACAAATAATTTCCAACAGCATATCATAGCTCAGAACTACTCCTTCAAAGAGAGAAATTTTTTGGATATGCATTACTTTCAACAATAGGGTATTAGAGAATTTACATAACAGAAGGGCAGAATAACAGACTTTGCTGTTCATTTGCGAGGCCATTTAATATGGACCATGTGACTGATGAGATAATCCAGATTTTGCTAATTAAAGCCGGTTCAGTTGTTATTTTGTCAAATTAAAAATGGTCAGCATGTGGTGTTCACCAACAATGAACATAAGCCAATTGTGGTGACTCCAATTAGCCTTTTTTATCATCAGCAGCTTTACAATACTTGGATTAATCATTGCTACAATTTATCACAACATGGAGATGAATCAGGAAATGCATACATTTGTGTACACATTTCAGCTCTTTCCCTTCCTCACATGTGTATGTTGATATGGAGGAAGAATGGTGAAAATGGTTCAGTATCATCTTACTGATATCGGTTTAATAACAGTTAATATAATGTGTTTCAGATGCGCAACTTTGTTCTTCCCCACCAGCTATTAAAATTTGTTTAGTAACACATTATCTATTATTATTCATTATCTGTTTATTAATAGAACCTAGTGTATTAACAAAGTGCTTAAACTGCATTTTGAATAGCTGGACAGGAGCAATATGAGACAGATAGGTGCTTGGGAATGTTTAGTCACATTTGATCCTTCGTTCATCTAAGAACCGTAAGCTCACCATCCCAGCTGCCTCACTGATACACAAATGCAAACAAAAGTGTGGACTCCTACCATCACACCCACTGGTTGAGGAGACATAACAGAACCAATGATGAGTGGATACAATGATTTGTGGTTTATGTGGTAAGAACAAAGGAGTAGATTGAAACAGGAATATAATGTATAAAATTAAAAAACAGGAGGGGAAGTCATAAGCAGTGGTGTAACCTGGCCTAGGCATTCCTGGCCTAGGCATTCTGGGCTGTAGCCCTGAAGATTTTTTCTTTAGCCCCGAATAATTCTCCACTTGGACCAGTTTGTCACTACATAACTAAACATCAGTAAAAAAAAAAAAAGACAGCCTGTAATTTTATGTCTTCAGTGAATTGAGGCGAAACCAATTAGACAGGGTTTGCAGGAAAATATCTGGAAATACTCGTGTAGCTCACACAAAGTGTGAGAAAAAATGGATACACGTTGGTTTTGGTTTGTTTTTTAAACCAGGAAATCGGTTGAACCCGAAACGGTAACATCCGCTCATGCTAAGTGGGAAGGTGTGTAAATGTCTGAGATCGTGAATATGTATAAGTTACGTGAATATGATATGAGCAGAGCATAGTAACAGCTAATGTGCTTTGCATGGCACTGTAGCAGCTAAACCCATACAGGGAGTTGTGCCTCCCCTTGGCTAGCGACTCCAAACTAGCCTAGTCTCATGTAAGATAGTATAGAAAAATGTCTTTAATCAGACTTTGGTTTAATAAATATGATTATTATGTAGTCCATCAGGTCCAATCAAAAGTTAAATGGACAGCTGTGGCTCAGGTGGTACAGTGGATTATCCACTAATCGTAGGGTTGGCTGTACACATCCCGGCCCCTCCTAATGAATGCCACTGCAGCAGTGCGCATTTCACTTTCGCACTAACTGCAATTCGAGGGCGGTGTGTTGAATGGTATTTCATTATAATTCTTAATGAAAAACACAACAAATACAAAATAATGCCAAATAGGCGCTTTTACATTTCGCTTTAAAATCAAATCTTCCGCCATTGTCTTGTCAGTCAGTTCATCTCACTCTCCTTACGTGATAAATGAAATCTGACTCCTGCTGATCTGTGCTGCGACTCTGACTCATTCAGGTCATGCTGAATTGAGCAGACGCGTTCAGTTTTTAATTGTAGCATCTGTGCTCTAACTGAACAAAATTATTTTTATTATTATAAAAAAGCAAAACAACAGTGGGGGCGGAGCCGCGGTGGGCAAGTGATGTAATCGGTGTGCGACTGAACACCGTGTAACAGCTGCAACAGCAACTATCGCAGCAAGCCTACCACCTGTGTTAGAGATGATGCACCAATGTTCAAGGAAGTGTGTGTATGTTAGTATAGTATATTTTCAAAAGCAACTGGTATATACAAGAAATAAATTGGTAAGTTGTTAAGAAATCAAGATGAGATCTAATCATGTCTGACCAATATATGAGTTATTAGAAAAGTATCAGTATATTACTCAGAGAAACTAAAATCAAAGTAGGTCAAGCTGGTGTGACTAATGTGTGAAATCACTGAGTGCACATTCCTTCTAGTCTTTCTCTGTCATTTCTCAGAGCAATCTCACTCTCTGTACTTGCTTAGAGAAATTGAGTCTGTACGTAAATCAGTAAAATAGAAACTTTTTGAAAGATTATGCAGGCTGAGCTTGGGCCTCAGTTATAGATAAGATACAAAGAAAGAAACATAATTGTGTCAAGATGATAGAAACATTAAAAAAGGGAGAATCCTGCTTAATGAGATCAATTTTTTAGAACTGTATAAAAGCATGAGTAATGATTGTATTTGTCAGATGATCTGCAGACATGACAATATTCAAAAAGTTTGACATTTTATCGGTCTGGTAGTCCTGCACTGATAACACCCGAGATTAGTTTTATGGTAAATCCAACTTTTTGTACAATTTTCAAATTTTTAAAGAAATCAAAATTTTCTCATGATCTCGACCTAATTTTTCTGTGTGTATCAACATCCATCGTCCTGAGGTCAGTGGGCTTTTTGAATGGGTTTTTGGTTAAATGACTGAAATAAGGTCTGTGGTTAACATAATCTCAAGATATGTTCACGTTTTATACTATGACAAAAAATACATTAATACCCCACTTGTGAAGATGGTTGCTAACAAGTGGTTAAATGAGATTACAGAGGTTGTCGGGGACATTAAACATCACACTGAACAGGAAAACTCATCTACTACAGACTTAATTTGATTATACTCATGCTCTTGCTATTACTATTCCAACTCAAACTTTCCAACTTGTAGATTTATCAATTTATGGTATTTTCCAATTGTAGTGTTTTTTTAAATAAAGATTGAAAGAGTTGTCGGACCCTGAAGAAGGAATAAGCAGTTGAAGATGGATGGATGGAGAGTTGTCGGAAGCATAGTGGTGGTGACCGTGGTGTAGTTTATTTATAGACAACATTAGCTTTTTACTTCTGGTGATTGTATTTAGGTTTCGAAATTCATAAAAGTTGTGTTCATTTGTGAAGATTATCTTGATGAAAAACACATGTAAGAATCATAAACTTTTGTTGGTCATAGAGTTTATTTTCTTTAATAATCCAATTACAATTACTCCTAATTTTCTCACAATAAAATTACCTCTTGAAAAAACAGCTTTTGATTATGTCAAGATCATGAGAAAATTAAGTCGAGATCACGAGAAAAGACCAAAGGAAAAAAAATTATAATGCATGGCTGCTTAGGGCTTCCGTACAGCTCAGCCCCTGATGATTAACAGTAGCTAATGCTACTGGTAGTAAGTAAGTAATAGCAGCATGAGATTAACAAGTATGGTTGCTTGCTATTAACAAATAAGTGCTTGCTGTACAGCTTTTATATGAAATGCAGATTGGATTCTTTCACTTATATCATGGTCTTTAAATAGACTCACTGCTACTCAAACAGAGAGATACTTTACAAATGTCTGAATAGCCAGTGCTATAACAAGTAGCAGAATTATCTGATTTGTTTTCCACCACCCGTTATTACTCACACCTCTTGTTTTAATTGCAGATAATTGAATCATTAATTCAGCATTGAATAAAAACTTAAGAGACAAGAGTGTACACAATTGTTGCAGAAAGCCTTCTGCTAAAATGTGAATCAAATTACACTTAATAACAAGATTATAATAATTTGCCAAATATGAGCGGTCAGAGATTGTTATTGATATATATATATATATATATATATATATATATATATATATATATATATATATATATATATATATATATATATATATATATATATATACGGAAAAGTATATTGCATTTAGATCCATGTCTATACAAGAAAGGTTTGAGATTCAGATTTAGTGTTAATGATAAGGCCCAAGTTCTCAGACTATTTAGTTCTGCAATTATCAGTTGACAAATATAAACATCAGCAGTCACACGTTTCATTCTATGTACTGCTAATTTAATTTCAGTAATTATTTAATTTTAAAATGGTTATATTACAGATACAAAGCTGTAGCTCTACAAATAGAGCATTGTTCATAACATCTAAAGCAAAAACCAAACAAAACTTTGCGGTTAGTTGGCATTCAGCGTCAACATCAGAACGAATCTAACACGAGGTCATAAGGCTTCCCACAGAGGGGCAACCCCGACCATTGAACAATTGAAGCACGGAAACAAAACTGCATTGAGAAACAAGCAAGCATCTCAATATGACAAGATACTCTCTCATTCTGTCTTTCTTTCACACACACAAACAGCTATGCTGGTTCGTGATAACACTTAGTCATATGAATGGATCCATCACCATTAACATAATCTCCACTGACCAAATCACATAAAAACTCCCTTTATTTCAATTTAGACTTGTTAAGACGGTTCCAGTTTTACATTTATTAATTTACATTTATTCAGTTTTAGCCTTCACCTGCGAAGGTCTAGATAAGCCTTATTGTTTGGACAGGTGGGGGAGGAGAGAGCACTTTAGAGAAGCCCAACGTTTCAGAGTGGAAACACACGGACACATCCAAACAATGGGAATTAAATTAATTCCATTTTCCACTGGTTTAACCTAAATATCACAAAAAACCTGCCTCAAATTTCTTGGAAAACACTAAGAGAAGATGCCTTTGTTCATGTTTAAAAATACTTTACAGTTCCAGTACATTGACACAGAGGAGGAAAATCGGGATTATACTATATTTGGTGTTGTAAATGAAGACACTGGAAACTCACCAATAATTCATGCTTTGTAGATTATATATTGTGTGTCCATAAGACCAACATCATCCTAATTAGAAAGCATTCAGGAATTATGGTTTCCTAGATCTACAAAGATAACATATTTCTCATATTAATTTTCCTCTGTTCTTCTCAGCAGGTATTTAACCAAAGTTTACTTTTCTGCATGTTTTACCATGAGCAGTGGAAGGTGTGAATATGCGTGTGTGTGTGTTATAACATAAGGAACAGTTAACTACAATAATTTTTGTTCACTTCCATTTGTTTTAGTTCCCTCTTTTAAAAATTATGAACCTTACTTACATCATTTTCAAAACATTTTTGAATTCTTTGGCCATTATTTTATTTCCACAGGTTCTAGATAATCACGTTTAACCCCTTTTATTAATAGAGACTGTGTGTTTTTGTTTCTTCCCTCCCCAAATTTTGTATTGATACTCAAAGCTTGTATAAAATACATAACTCAAGATAGGCGTAGTAGTACAATGTAATAATGATTGCACTTTTATCCCTTCACATACACATGCACACACTTGATGGAAGCTGCATTGTGTTTTTATTATTGACCCCCTTTTCCCCAACCAAAAAAAAAAACAAACAACAAAACCCCAAAAAAAAAAACACAGGGGGGTGGGGGTAAAAGCCTGGGAAGTGGGTGGAGATGAGAGGGAGAGACAGAAATGTGGGAGGTGGGCAGACTGAGGGAGGTTCAGTCCCCCTGCCAGACTCCTTTCACAATCCTTTTTTCAGAGTTTTTCCACTTCGTTACTTCAGCTTCATTCCTTCACTGTTCAAATGCTCAGTTCTGTCCCCAGATGGCCATCAAGCCGAGACATGCTGGATGATTTAGCAGTGTGAGAAACACACTCCCCCACACTGCACTCCATCAGTGTGCACACATAAACATGCAGCCTACAAACACTCCCCCAATCACTTTTCCTCTCTCACACACACACACACACACACACACACACACAGCAATAAGGGGTATATATATTGACATGCAACAAGTCTGTACCCAGACATTCACAAATGTGCAACATGTGCAAGACAGCCATATTAACTGCACACACACTGTTGCATGCCTGTGTCAAAACCTAGGAAACGGAAATGAGACCATGAGAATCTCTTGGTTCTCTAAACCCTAACCAGAGATGTGTGACAGAAGAAGAATCACAATGTTCACAAGTAAAGTTGTTACTGTTTGAAATTTTCACAATATGATAACCTGGTCTAAGAACATCATAGTTATAACGGTATCACATTATTAAGGATCATGATGCGATCATACACCATGAGTAAACCTGAAACCATGACACTATAATAATAACACTTCACAAGCAACACCACCACAACTCATCTAATCACAATGAAAGAGCACTAAGACAGGGGCAGATTTAAAATCATGCAACCATGTAACCAATCAACAAAATTTCAAGATTTCTTCTGCAGAGGAAGAATCTGTAAGTCTTTTTTCTGTGCATTATGCTGTCATAAAGCATTGTAAGAACAAATTTAACATATTCCAATAGCTTTAAAGAAATGTACTGAGTCCCTCAAACTGAATTAATGACTTGGCCTGCAGAGGAACCCAATTAACAATGGGTAATTTACTCCCAAACTGGCCTGTTAACCATTATGAATTAGGTTGACACTGTCAACAGATGATAGTATTGCAGGATAGGAAAAGAAAGTGAAAAATGTGACCTAAATAGTAAATAAATATGAAGCTATTTTGCATCAAGGGAAATATTATGTAACAAGACAATAAGAGCCATTTCTCACCCAGAGGCAATGAGTGCCCGGGATTGTGCCATGGCAATTCTTTGCAGCGCTGGCCGGCTCAGCCCTGCCAGACTGGCACGAGGGGGCAAAGGAGCGGCACAGGCTGCAGAACGCTGAGGTGGAATGGCTGTTGATACTGACGATGAGGATGAACTTGACGTGCTGCTTGTGGCCACAGTGATGAGTGTTGCAGTTGGCACTGATTGAGAAGAAGATGTTGTTGAGGTACAGCTTGGCATAGATAAAGATTGCTGATGTGATGCTGGTGGAGGTGGTGGAGGGGGCAAAGATGGAGGAGGTGGGCGATTCGAGGACAGTGAAAGAGTGGCAGTGTTAGAGGTGAGCATAGACAAAGACTGAGCAAAAGCAGCAGCATTCTTGCGCTCTTGTGAGAGGGAGCGGTTCAAGGACAGCCCATGAGGCAATGTTTGCGAGTATGAATTTGATATGGATGAGGTTGTAGAGGAGTACGGAAGTGTCCCTCTGCTGGAATTAGGACTGAGTGCTTTTGTGGGTGGCAGTCTGCGTCCTAGTGTTTGTGATGCCATGGCATTTGCTTTCACGCTCAAGACAAGCATGCACTGTTGGCAGGCACACGGCTGTCCAGGAGGGGCAAGAGATGACATTGAAAGTGTTCCACTAGGGTAGAGTGGACCCCCATTTCCACTTGAGCTAGATCCAGAAACTCCAACTCCCAGAAGTGCTCCAGTTGACCCTCCACCTGCAGTGCCTCCACCACCAGCAGCCCCTCCAGGCCCAGTGCCCCAACCTTGGGAGGCTTTTGGCAATGGTCCAGAGACAAGCGGATAGGTCATGTCTGAACGTCTCTGGATGCGGCGGCGCCTCTGTGTTTGCTGATTGATCTGTGTCATGCTTTGAAAGTCCACGAGGTAGCAGAATCCAAGCGGTGCCAGATCCAACCATGGCTGCTGGCGATCCCGTGCCGCCTGCAGGGCGATGCACACCTCCATGTCGTATGGTGTCCAAGAACCCGCATCATTCTCCCACTCCCACTGCCAGCCTTGACCTGGTGCTGAAGTGGGGTCATAGAAACTTCTACGTACTGGCCTTAAAGTACCTGTAAGTAAGAGAAAGAGAGGTCAGAAGTGATTAATTTAACTGTTCCACAAACTATTTACCAGTAGATCATTCATTGCTTTGTTGACTTTGTTAAGGTAAACACCACTGGAGATACTAGCTAAAGGCCTAAATCTAATGTGCTGGTTGCCGAAGGAAATTTAACCAGCATTGCAAAATGATTCAAGATAAAATTTATTAATTTTTATTTTTAGTTTTAATTACCGAATGATATAACTGTATATAACTGCAATAACTGTCCAGAGTCCTTAAATAACTATGTTAAAATAAGTGTAGGATAATAAAAATGGCCTACAATAACATAATAATAACATATTATTACAGTTAAACTAATTAACTACAGAATACTGTTTCTATCTCAAAAAAGAAACGAGAAACAAAACAGGTTTTGGTCTAGAGTCATGCAAAATCCCAATAATTGGTTGTACGAGTATGCACAACAGATCAAACTAGATCTTGTTTGTATATGGCCATACCCAGATCAAACACACTCAAACAGTGGTTCAGGTGCTATTCAACAGACCGAATAGTGAGATAAGTAACCTAGAGAGTCACCATTTAAAAAATAAAAAAGTGTCCATTAGACCCATTGCAAACATGACATGTTTCTTGATGTATTTTTTTCTTGCTCCACTTTACCTGATCAGAATGAAACTGCAAATTAAGATACAACAACTTGGTATGAACAGTGACCCTGAAAAGGAGTAAGCAGTACAAGATGGATGGATGAAACTTGGTATGATTTGATTCTCTCCAAGTGTTTCCATGTTCATCTCATTAGCTACTAGTCTAGACCACAATCTATTCCCCCCTGCCCCTTTTGTTCCCTACTCTCCAGTGATCTTTGTGTTTGGTAAGATAACCTTGTTTTCTTTCATTACCAGATGAATGGAACAGTATTCCCTTGATCAGTATGTGCCTATTTCTCTTCCTCCCAATGAGTCAACATTACTGTTGAACTTTAAGAGTGAATGAAAGGCCTACAGGCCTCCAACAGCAGCTTGCTGTGATAGTAAACAAAGCCTTCTCACCTACCTGTAAGCATTGCTCATGCTCAAAAGCCAGGATGTTTGAAATATTCATTTGACATGTTTCAAAACAGTACAGCTTTACCATACCAGTATACTGATTAATAACCGGGTTCATTACCGTAATTTCCGGACTATAAGCCGCTACTTTTTTCACACGCTTTGAACACTGCAGCTTGAACAATGATGCGGCTAATTTATGGATTTTTACGGGCTAACGAGTTTCATGCCGCCAAAACATTTAGCCTCGTCACATCGGACCAGTGAGATTACCCAACAGGTCACAGTGGACCAATGAAACTGTAACGCGCTCACACTACATTCTTCGGATCAGTTGTTTTGTGCTTCATGCACACCCCCTCATCAGGGAAAACACACGAAGAAATGCATATTGGTTGACGTCATGTCTCCGCCCCATCTTGTCATGTGTTGTCGAGTCAGGTGTGTTTTGGTATTGCCTGCAGCTGTTAGCAGTTTGGCTGGTGTGTATATATACCGGGAGCCATGACACACAATAACAACGCGGGTAATTAGATATAGAGTTAGAATTAGATAACGAATATATTTAGAATCTTTGTTCATGCCATGTGTCTTAGTTCTTGCTCATGTTTCCTAGCCATAGTCATAGTCCATGTCTGAGTTCATGTCAAGGCTAGTTAGCTTATAGCATAGGTTATAGCTTAGCCTGTAGCCTAGTAGCTTATAGCATAGCTTATAGCCTAGTAGCTTATAGCATAGCTTATAGCCTAGTAGCGGATAGTATAGCTTAGAGTTGTATAGACTTCGTTTAGAATATAGATGTAGAAGTGGTTTATAGAGTATAGATATAGAGTCTTTGTTCCATGTCCATATTAATAGTCATTGGCATGTTTCATGTCATAGTTAATGTTTAGGGTAGTTGGTTTAGTTAGTTTAGTTCATTGAGTTGGTCATGGTTCTTGTTTCTCTTGAGTCTGCTCTCATCTGTTTCAATAAAAGGTCTCGTCCTAACTGCACTTGCATCCGTCCTGCTTCGTTTATGTCACGAATCGTGATAGTTACAATGTGGACACCTGTGGCTTATAGAGAAGTACGGCCAATATATGTACAAAATTGTTTTTCTTTTTAAAATTAGCGGGTGCGGCTTATATTCAGGTGCGCTCAATAGTCCAAGAATTACGGTAAGCATTTTTCTGTTTGGAAATGGACTAGAACTGGAGAAACAAAAAGCAAAAAAAAAAAGCGCCAATGAATGTAGTTCTGAAAAAGGAACTCAGTTATATCAAAACTTTGTGTTATTTATCCTTGGTGGACTTTCTGTGCATGTTCTGATTTATACAATATTTCATTTTGGATATTCATCCAGAAGAAAGAAAAACGACTTCCTAGCATTTTAAAACACTTCTGAATCCACAAACTCCTAAAGTGGTTAATTAAATTGTTTATTTATTAATAATGGCTAAATATTATTGACACAATACACACTCAGGTTTTAAAAAAAGAGAGAAAAAAGAGGGGGAAAAGATTGTCTATTTGCACCATCTCTATTTTAAATATACTTGTTACTGTTCCTTTTCTCAAAAACATATCCATACAGCCAAATGAACTGGATGTGCAAAACGTACACAATGGTCACAGTGGTAAGTGCAGTGGACAATAGATTTTTTTAAGTTTCTCTTAAAAGACTCATTTTGAAAAAATAAATAAATAAATAAATAAATATATATATATATATATATATATATATATATATATATATATATATATATATATATATATATATATATATATATATATATATATATATATATATATATATATAACTGCAACCGTATATAGATGTCGGTATCAAATGTGCGCACGTGTGTGTCTGTGTGTGTGTATATGTGTGTAGAATGCCTTAGTATATCTTATAGTGTGACATTAGGTTCAGGATCCCAGGACCTCTGTGGCAAGACAAAGCCTGAAAGCAGGTGTACAGAGATGTCCATCTGTTCAATTGTGATGAGCGCCTTGCATCTGTGAACCCCTGTTCCTCTAAGCCACTTTTCACATGATGACTTTGTGAACCCCTTATCTTGCTTTATTGCAATTCAAGCAGTAAAAATTTTGAACTGAAATCTTTTATAGCATTAGAAACTATACTATGCTGGAGAAAAACACACAGAAAGACCATACCTTTTCTAGTATGACTGAACATCTGTTCAAACACAAAGATACAGTGTTCAATAGAGGGAATGAAATAAAGTGACTGTAATAGGCATGGCAAACAAACTAATTAAACTAGTTTGCCCAAAACATAGCCCAAAATTGTCTACAGGCACTATATGATTGTCACAAGGTAATTCCTTTAATTTACTTAGATTAGTTCTATAAAGAATAAGTTATAATATGTGTATCGTCACTCATTCAACTTTCTTAAGATTTTCACTACTAACAGTGTTTCACAAAACTTTTTAATACTTTTACAGACAAATGTTTTTGTAAATGTTTTTCAATCCAGTGCTCTGAAAAATTTAATTGTTTCATCACGTACAAAAGTCCTGCTGGAAGTGAGAGGAGCCAATAAGACTGCAGCCAAGATATTATAGGTTGTGAACAGAAAAATGTGCAAAATTGATCCCACGGGATATGGTATATCTGATAATGATACTAGCTTTGCATTATCTTTGAAAAAGTCCAAATTACAAGAGAGATGATGGAAGATCACCAGCCAACGAGCAGTGATGACAATAATCTTAAGTTTACCATATTGTGATTTAAGATATATTTTCGCCTTAACAAGCACACTGAGTGCCTTTATTCAGATATCCTTAGGTTTTAGAATAAGGGCAAAATGTCAGCAGTTCCCAAATAAGTAATACTGTGTCATGGGAAAAAGTGAAATTAAACTTTCTGAGGAACAAAAGGAAATCTGTGGTGTCATCAGTAATTGTAGTTGAATAACACTGCCCAACATACCGTAAAGTCTGTAATTACATTATAAGCCTTATAAACAATGCTGTGTGGTTTGTGGCTCAATTATAATCGAAGTGTTTTCGGAAAAAGGCATTCACAGCTTGACATGTTTTATACAACCCATACCACAACCATTTCATTGGTCATATTTACATATGCGAAATAAATATATATTTAAACATTTAAATGAAAATTACCATACATACATATATACATGTATGTATGATCATAGGCCCATTTTTACATTGAAATGAATATGAATCTTAATTAAATCAGTTCTCCTTGTCCCTTAATTCATTACTCATTCCTATCATTCAGATTTTTTTCTTCTATTAATTTAATTTATTTTTTCTCTTTTTTCTACTTGACAATGACTTGTGTGAAACAGTATATGTCTAGGAAACAGCAAACAAAGGCTCCTCTGACAATAAATAGGGGTGGAGGATTTAGTAGAGAAAGATGCAGAAAGGAAATAAACAGACTAACCCAGATCACAGAATACAAAGCATTAGCAGAAAACCAAATTCTAACTCTGTGCTCTCCTCAAAGCAATCACATGAAATTGATTAGCAAAAAGGAAACCTAACCCAGCTTAGCGTGTGTCAGTGTGCACACATTCATGCATGAATTTGTCTGTGTGCACGCGTGATTAATCTCTGGATTTCATTGGAAAACACGCAGGGCCCAGGGCTGTTGAAATTCTATACAGCCTGTTGCGCAATCAGAAAGAGAAACTTAAAGCCCCTCTGTTTTCTTCTTCTGTCCCCATTTCCAAATTATTCCCCTAACCCCCCTCTCAGTCCCTGCATAGCACTTCTCCCCCCTTGTGTGTCTTTGTCCTGCATTTTTCAACTTGAAAGTGGCCCATGTCCCAGTCACATGTTTGTAGGAGAAACTATCCTAGATTAAACTTCAGTATTTGTATGCATGTGTTTGGTCCAGTTTTTTTTATTTTGTTAAAATATGGCATGGATCTTGCTGAATTGGACCAGCTGAGTATTATGGAGGCTCTAGCACCATTGAATTACATATTTAACCCCTTTGGCAAATAGAGTTAAAGAGCTACGTTCCTTCTGTTTCAAAATGATTGGCATATGTGTGCCTGCATATGTCTGTCTCTGTGTGTTTCAGCACAAGAGGTTTAAATTTTTCATTCTATTCCATTTCTATAACTCCTGGCAGTAATGCTGTAAAAATTAGGATTCCTTGAGCATCCTATTTTTAATGAAACTGTTGTAACTGGTTTTGAATGAAACTGACTGTTTTATGCCAATTTCTCACAAGGCACTTAACTACCTGTGATTAAAAATGCTAGAATGACAAAAACGGGTAGAGATGCTTACTAATCATGGGTGAGAGGCAGAAATTATTATCCCATGGCCTAATGCGTTTTGAATTGTCCGCTTTGAGTGTCACTAACTCCTTGATAACATTATCAGATAAGGCACTTAATTCTCTGTTATATAAATGATAAGCATGACATTTCTTCTTCTTCTTCTGTTTTTTTTTGTACTTTTCAAGTTAAAAAAAACACATTAATTTATAAACATCTGTGACTGAACTGGGGAACTGTGCTCTTTGTGCACACTGTACCAGTGGTTAAAATATTATACGTTAGTTTTATTATCTGTCTTTAAAAAGACTTAACAGCCAAGGTCCTTTATGGATATTGTAGTAATAGAGAAGACATTTTAGATTATTACTTCCTACACAGACTAATCTCTGATGCCTTAAAGACTTTATAAACCGGAAAAGTGTCTTCCCTCTCTGGATCGGGTCATTTCAGCAATTACACTCAATGGTGTTCAACTGGGAATGATCAGGTCCATACTACACTTTCTTTCATCAGGGACAGGTATATCTCTTTTTTGTCTTTTAACAATGTTGTCCTCTGATCACATAATTAGCAGGCTCACTACAGCTAATCTTTCTGTCTTGGTAAATTTCTCCCCTCCTGTTTGCTCTGCGGATACTGTCCCACGCTCTCCACTCACATCTGTTCCTACGATTCAACAAAGAGAGTGGGTGATGGTTTCTTTTCCAACCACCCTTCACTCACAAATGTTTGTAGCCCCCCAACCCCCACTCAAAAGCTCCCTTTCTCTGCCTCTGTGCCTTTTTGTCTTTACCACAGTAAATCCCAACTCAAGGCAAAATTCCCACAAAAAAGCAATCAAAAGGCAAACAATATATAGAGTGCTGATGATTATGATGCTTCCTAATTAAAAACACTCTGTGCCCATACTGTTTGAAATATTGTTTCACTTTTCATCTGGTCTCTCCTGTCTCCTTACTGTGCCTCATTTTGTCTCGTCAGATTTCCCCCCAGAGCAACAGCTGCATAAGTAAGACTTGTACTAATAGGACAAAAATGTGGCTTGAAGAAAAACAGCTGTTTTATTGTGTCAAATTTTTCATTCTCTCTAACATGATAGACCAGGGGTCATCAACTGGTGGACTGTGGTTCGGATATGGACCTAGCATGCCTTATGCTTTATTATAGAATGTCTAACTAAGTACATGAAAAAGATTGTTTAAAAAAAAAAAACAACAGCCATAGTTCAGCAATAATTATTTATACATTACACACACATACACACACACACACACACATATATATATATATATATATATACACAGTGGTGTGAAAAAGTGTTTGCCCCCTTCCTCATTTCCTGTTCCTTTGCATGTTTGTCACACTTAAGTGTTTCGGAACATCAAACCAATTTAAACAATAGTCAAGGACAACACAAGTAAACACAAAATGCAATTTGTAAATGAAGGTGTTTATTATTAAAGGTGAAAAAAAATCCAAACCATCATGGCCCTGTGTGAAAAAGTGATTGCCCCCTAAACCTAATAACTGGTTGGGCCACCCTTAGCAGCAACAACTGCAACCAAGCGTTTGCGATAACGTGCAATGAGGCTTTTACAGCGTCCTGGAGGAATTTTGGCCCACTCATCTTTGCAGAATTGTCCTAATTCAGTTACATTAGAGGGTTTTCGAGCATGAACGGCCTTTTTAAGGTCATACCACAACATCTCAATAGGATTCAGGTCAGGACTTTGGCTAGGCCACTCCAAAGTCTTCATTTTGTTTTTCTTCAGCCATTCGGTGGTGGACTTGCTGGTGTGTTAAGGATCATTGTCCTGCTGCAGAACCCAAGTTCGTTTCAGCTTGAGTACACGAACAGATGGTCGGACATTCTCCTTCAGGATCTCTTGGTAGACAGCAGAATTCATAGTTCCTTTTATCACGGCAAGTCTTCCAGGTCCTGAAGCAGCAAAACAGCCCCAGACCATCACACTACCACCACCATATTTTACTGTTGGTATAATGTTCTTTTTATGCAATGCAGTGTTCCTTCTACGCCAGATATACTTGGACACACACCTTCCAAAGAGTTCCACTTTTGTCTCATCGGTCCACAGAATGTTGTCCCAAAAGTCTTGGGGATCATCAAGATGTGTTGTGGAGAAATTGAGACGAGCTTTGATGTTCTTTTTGCTCAGCAGTGGTTTTCTCCTTGGAACTCTGCCATGCAGGCCATTTTTGCCCAGTCTTTTCCTGATGGTGGAGGCATGAACGCTGACCTTAACTGAGGCAAGTCAGGCCTGCAGTTCTTTGGACGTTGTTGTGGGGTCTTTTGTGACCTCTTGGATGAGTCCGTGCGCGCTCTTGGGGTAATTTTGGGCGGCCGGCCACTCCTGGGAAGGTTCACCACTGTTCCATGTCTTCGGCCATTTGTGGATAATGGCTCTCACTGTGGTTCGCTGGATTCCCAAAGCTTTGGAAATGGCTTTATAACCCTTTCCAGACTGATAGATCTCAATTACTTTCTTTCTCAATTGTTCCTGAATTTATTTGGGTCTCGGCATGATGTGTAGCTTTTAAGGATCTTCTGGTGGACCTTACTGTGTCAAGCAGCTCCTATTTAAGTGATGCCTTGATTGTGAACAGGTGTGGTAATAATCAGGCCTGGGTGTGGCTAGAGAAATTGAACTCAGGTGTGGACAACCACAGTTATAGTATGTTTTAACAAGGGGGGCAATCACTTTTTCACACAGGGCCATGATGGTTTGGATTTTTTTTCACCTTTAATAATAAACACCTTCATTTACAAATTGCATTTTGTGTTTACTTGTGTTGTCCTTGACTATTGTTAAAATTGGTTTGATGTTCCGAAACACTTAAGTGTGACAAACATGCAAAGGAACAGGAAATGAGGAAGGGGGCAAACACTTTTTCACACCACTGTATATATATATATATATATATATATATATATATATATAGTAGTACTTACAACACACACACACACACACACACATACATACATACACACACACACACACATATATATATATATATATATATATATATATATATATATATATATATATTATATATATATATATATATGTGTGTGTATGTATGATGTATGTGTGTGTGTGTGTGTGTGTGTGTGTGTGTGTGTGTGTGTGTGTGTGTGTGTGTGTGTGTGTGTGTGTGTGTGTGTGTGTTGGTCTATATATATATATAGAGAGAGAGAGACCAACACGACATGTGCTATATTATTGTCCAATTTTCCAGTCATGCTGTGGACAGGGGTGCCAACATCGTCATCCAAATCTAAACTCACAAATCTAAACTCCCCAAAGTTTTGTGATTGTGATAGTGGAGTTGGCATGCTGAGACAAGGAAACAAAATTAAGACAGCTAAGTTAGTGTTCATCACTATTAAGCATTAATGCTGCTGAAAATGCTTTACCAAGTTTGTGATATTTAGGCACAAAGTTCCAGAAAATGTAGTAATCCGAATACAGTAACTCAGCAAGTGATGGGTAAAGGTAATTATTGTGACAGCATCAAAAGTGAATATAATTTACTCAGTATTGGAACTACACTACTACTCATGTGTTTATGCTGGCTGTGATATATGGACTGAGGTTATTCGATAATTCTATTGGTCTGCATATAGTGAATGCTAGGTGGATGCTGTCACCAATCACAGTAAGAATGAGTGATGTTAACCTAGACACTCATTTGAGTTAATAACATTACTTTAACATAATACAGAGAGTGGGTTAACAATAACAACATTTAGCAAGGGTTTTTTGACAAGGTAATCTGTATCAATTAGCATTAGGAGGATGGGGCTAGGGCAATGTTTCTTCAAGTATTCGGTGAGTGTTAATGCTGGTTAGCAGGAACAGACAGTCAGTGGCTAAAGTAACTTAGATATCTAGCTAGCTCAGTAATGTCAAGGCCAAAAATTCTTCACAAGGTTGAGGTGACAAAAAGAGTGACTGTGGTTGGGTTGTAACGCTTTCCACTAGCTATACTGTAATGTAGATTAACTTAAAAGACTGTGCAAAAGTTTGGCAGTGAGGCAGGAAAATAAATATTCGGAAACTAGCTAGATTTTCATGGTGAGTCTACAACACCATTTTGTTCATTGGGAGAATGGACATCAAATTTTCAAAATTGCACAATTTGTGGTTCTTAAACGCAATTTCCCAATTGAAGACCAAAGACATCTTTTTTGCTCTTTCTCTGTAACAGTGTTCCAAGATCACAGGGAGATTTGTAAGAAGATGGATCAACTCAACACCACTGCAGAAATTCTTTGTTTGGTTGTTAATTTTCCATCCATCCATCCATTTTCTATACCACTTATCCTACTGGATCAAGGGAAACCTGGAGCCTATCCCAGGGAGCATGGGGCACAAGGAGGGGTGCCAGTCTATCGCAGGGCATAATCACATACACATTCACACACCCATTCATACACTACGAACACTTTGGACATGCCAATCAGCCTACCATGCATGTCTTTGGACTGGGGGATGAAAACCGGAGCACCCAAAGGAAACCCCCGCAGCACAGTGAGAACATGCAAACTGCACACACACACACACACAAGGCCTTGGCAGGAATCGAACCCCCAACCCTGGAGGTATGAAGTGAACATGCTAACCACTAAGTGCACCCATTGTTAATTTATAGCAAGAAAATTCTAACTGTTTTGCTTTTGACAAGAGTTTACACAACGTGTGTGCATATGTGTGAATATTGTATGATTAAATCTGCATGTTAAATCTGTCAAATGTTTTAATGATTGATTAAATCATTGATTGATTTTAATAAATGTCACCCGAATTGTTTGTTTATTTTTGTGAACACTTTACAAGAATTTTAGCATACAGACTAATTGCATTTTAGGATAATTTTAGAAAAAATAAAACTAGAAATAAAACATCTGTGTTATCACTTACACAACTTTGTAATTTTTTAACACATTTGTTTGTAGTCAACAGTGTGGCATGTAGCACCATTACAAAACAAAACATAAGCACGTCAAATAGTGTTCTTTATCATCATAAACTAATCACTAACGCTTAAGTATTAGGAAATAACTTTTGTCGCTACTAAGCCACGTTAGTTTCTTATCCTGTCCTATGTAAGCAATAATTTTTCATGTAACTTTTTTTTATGTAATAAATTCCAGCTGAACATCCGTGTGGTAAAACAATGCAAACACTGAAAACCGCAGGTTCACTGCAACTTCTCTGTTATTAAGTATCAGCTTGTCATGACTGTCACAGCTTACTGGAAAGGGTGTGAACTACAACTCTACTGAACTGTTGCAACACA
This sequence comes from Ameiurus melas, assembly GCA_012411365.1. NCBI lineage: Eukaryota > Metazoa > Chordata > Actinopteri > Siluriformes > Ictaluridae > Ameiurus > Ameiurus melas. Next base: position 24,445,838 of record CM022755.1, on the reverse strand, counting down.
TGACCGCTAACATGACAAAAGCAACCGACAAAAGCAGTGTCTTACTGAGACGTGAGATGAGTGTTTCTTGCGCTCGGACCACTTCGCACATCAAAGTCTAGGCGATGAGACTTGTGCTAATGTGCGTGAGCGATAAGTAAGTATATCCAAAATTAAAACCTAACACAAGAACACAGCTTCGCGGTTTGGACTCTATATGAGAATTTCTGGATTATTAAAAACGTTCAAAGAAGAAAAAAAAACACGTTTTAATGTTCGAATTAAACCCTACACAGCGCTGAAATAATCCTTCGTTGAGAGCTCCTTTATCTCACCTGTGTCCTGCCTGAACTGATGCATTGACTGTAAGTCGATGATGTAGGGCGAGAGGCGGCTGTCGGCTTGGCCTAGCACGACGCTCCCTCCCCGGGATTCGCTTCGGATCACCGTCTCGATGTGATGAGACACAGCAGGGCTGTAGGGCCTCCAGCGGCCGTGCTCGTTCAGCCATTCCCACACCACCGCGGCCGAGGCCAGCAACATTGTGTCCCTGAAAGCACCAAATGTATCGTAAAACACACTCGTCTGATTTCTGCCACCGCTCAAACAGCTAGAAATTCCCGAGACTCGACAGGCAACGAAAACAATACAAGCTCAACGAAATCACTGCAACACACTACTGTTCTAAAATGTACCCTGTATACGAGATAAAGCGTACAGAAATCCTGTTAAATACATACTACCGCCATACAAAATGACTGAACTGGTTCACTCACATTTACTTAGCTCACGGCACGCTATGGAGAGAAAGAGCAGCATCTGGGTAAAAATCTCCGTCTGATTTTCATGGTGGCAGCTTCGTTTAAGCGGCGTCAGTAATAAGCGATTAAAACAAGCATCAGGTAAACCATTCATCCGAGTCATTCGTGTATATCCACATTTACACCGATTAGGGTTTCCCGTCCATCACAGCCGACGAGTCGGTAGTGCAGTGGCTCGTATCTTCTAAGTGCGTTTTCATGTAGCTCAGCCCACTCCGCGCGTCGCTGCTCCGAACAGGAGGAAACGCGCCGAGATGAACCTCCAACGCCTTTACATTACTGACACAGGAGCATATACACCACCGAGTCCGAACATGTTACCAAACACCAACGGCTCTAGACACATCTGCATAAACCTTGCCCGCCTTCAGTCTTTCTTTCACACACGTAAAAGACAAACCGGTTTAGCTGGTCTTGTTTGTTGTTGTATTTTGTTGTCCCCAGAAACGAATTCGTGGAAATGGGACTTTCAGACTATAGAGTAGTTACGCTCGAAGTGTAGGAGCACAAATAACAGACTATATGGGACCGCTTTAGTAATGGGGACCTGAGTCCTAAATTTTACCATTTAGAAGAAAAAAAAATAGCAAGTTGTTTTCAATCGTCATGGCACTAACCAGCATATCTTCTTTTTTCCAGGAGAGAATTCATAGGCTACATGAAGAAGAAGAAAAGGAGGAAGAAATAAAATTGCTGTAACTACTTGACTATCCTGATCAGGGTCCGGGTTGATCCAGAACTTATCCCAGAGCTTAGTTGGCAATTCATCCTAGATGGGATGCCAGTCCATTGCAGGTCACTATGTACACACACATTCATGACCAGGGCCAATGTAGCAACGCAAATACACCTACCAGGGAGATTGGAGGAAACCAGAGAACCTAGAGGAAATCCAGACAGATATAGATCACCACACAGACAGTAAACCAAGTTGAGAATTAAACTTGGGCAATGCTACCCCTAGAACTTCTGTGCCACCTATTAGACTACATATACTTAGTTAATACTTTTACATGTGTCGTACCTACACTCAGTGGCCATTTTATGAGACAAACTTATCATACCGGTACACTTTGTAGACATACAGTTACTGAAGTACTTGTGTAACCTGGCCTGGGTATTCAGGGCTATAGCCCCAAAGATTTTTCTTTAGCCTCAAATAATGCTCCACTTGTAGCAGGTTGTCACTTTGTAACTGAACATCAGTAAAAGATGGTGGCAGTGTTGTAATTTTGTGTCTTCAGTGAAGAGTGTTGGATTTTATCTTCAGTGAACGGGGACAGATCAATCAGACAGGGTTTACAGAAAAATGCATGGAAATACTTGTGTCTTATTGCCTCACAGGTATCAGGTCTGCCAAACATTAGCTCACACAGTTAATGTGTCAACAGAATTGCTGTTAACTGGATATTTTTGGTTTGTGGACTGTAACCTAGCAATGACAAAAGTACTTTGGAATGGTTAGATCCACTTGGAATGCTGACCCCCACTGTATGTATTGGTGTCTGCATCAGATTTAACACCACCCTCAAATACCACACAATTTAGCTTAGTTTGTAGTGTTCTCCACATTAATTAGAGAATGAATTCAGAAAAACTTAGAAAAATTTGAGAGGACAGAAAAACTTGTGATCCATGTTCATACATTGCCTACTTAAAAATTGAGGGCTGTAGGTTTTATCTAACATTATTATATATGTAGCTGTGTTTATGTTAAAATTTGGCACATCTGTAATAAAACTATAGTGAGAGGTGCATTTTATCAATTGCAATTCATGAAACTGAAATATAAAGTAAAATGCATGTTTTATGATTATATTTCCTAGGATACACTGCATGTTATGTGGGTAGTGGTGAATCAATAATGAATTATAACTGATGCTAATCGTTTTATGATTGTTGCAGCGATTCATTTCAATTGTTGCCTTTTAAACTGATGCATCAATCTAAATCATCAGATTGTTACACCTCTAGTAAACAGGGCTGTTCAGATACACTCATGGAGCACTTTATTAAGAACGCCTGTACAACTACCCATTCGTACAATTGTCTAATCAGCCAATCATGTGGCATCAGTACAGTGCATAAAATCATGCAGATACATGCCAGCAGGTTCAGGTAATGTTCACATCAGCCATCAAAATGGCGAAAAAAGTGATCTCAGTGATTTTGACCATGGCATTATTGTTGGTACCAGACATGCTGGTTAGAATATTTCTAAAACTGCTGATCTAATGGGATTTTCATGCACAACAGTCTCTAGAGATACTCAGAATGGTGCAGCAAAATCTACATCCAGTGAGCGGCAGTTTTGCAAACGGAAATGCCTTGTTGAGAGAGGTCAATAGAAATTGGACAGACTGCTTCGAGCTGACAGAAAAACTACAGTAACTCAGATAATCACTCTGTACAATTGTGGTGAGCAGAAAAGAATCTCAGAATGCAAAACATATCGAACCTTGAGGCATGATAGGCAACAACAGCAGAATACCATGTCAGGTTGCATTTCTGTCAGCCAAGAACAGGTTGCAGCAGCCAAGAACAGGTTGCAGCAGCCACAGGTTCACCAAAAGTGGACAGATGAAGACTTGAAAAAACGTAGCCTGGTCTGATGATTTTTTATTTCTGTTGAGGCATACATATGGTAGGTCATCTTTTGGCACCAACAGCATGAATCCAGGGGCCCTACTAGTCTTGTGTCAACAGTCCAGGCTGATGCAGGTGGTGTAATGTTGTGGGGAATGTTTTCTTGGTAAACTTTGTGTCCATTAATATAGCGGTGCATGAAAGTTTGTGAATCCTTTAGAATTTTCTATATATCTACATAAATATTACCTAAAACACTTTTCACAGATTTTCATGCAAGTCCTGAAAGTAGATAGAAGCCAATTTAACAAATGAGGCAAACATATTATACTTGGTCATTTATCTATTAAGGAAAATGATCCAATGTTTGAGTTACAAAAGTATGTGAACCTCTATCATTACCAGTTAATTTGAAAATGAAATTAGAGTCAGTTATTTTCACTCAATGGGATGACAATCAGGTGTATCATGGCTTGAACAAAGGAGATTTTTGAGGACCTCAGAAAAAGAGTTGTTGATGCTCATCAGGCTGGAAAAGGTTACAAAATCATCTATAAAGAGTTTGGAGTTCACCAATCCACAGTCAGACAGGTTGTGGACAAATGGAGGAAATTCAAGACCAGTGTTACCCTCCCCAGGAGTCGTCTGCCAAGAAAGATCACTCCTAAAGCAAGATGTATAATAATCTACAAGGTCAGAAAAGAACCAATGGTAACGTCTAAGCAACTAAAGGACAATCTCATATTGGTTAATGTTAATGTTCATGCGTCCACCATCAGAAGAATACTGAACAACAGTGGTGTATGTGTTTGTGGCAGGGTTGCAAGGAGAAAGCTACTGCTTTCCAAAAGGAACATCGCTGAACATCAATGTTGTCTGCAGTTTGCTAAAGATCACTGGGACAAGCCAGAAGGTGATTGTAAAAATGCTTTGTGGATGGATGTGAACAAAATATAACATTTTGATTTAAATGAGAAGCGTCATGTTTGAAGAAAGGAAAACACTATATTACTGCATAAGAACTTTATCCGATCTGTGAAACATGGTGGTGGTAGTATGATGCTTTGGACCTGTTTTGCTGTATCTAGGCCAGGACAACTTGCCGTCATAGATGGAACAATGAATTCTGAAAAATTCCAGCAAATTCTTAAAGAAAATGTCAGGACATCTGCTCATGAACTGAATATCAAGAGAAATTGGGTCATGCAGCAAAGCAATGACCCTAAGCACACAATTTGTTCTACCTAAGAATGGTTAAAGAAAAATAAAGTTAATGTTTTGAAATGGCCAAGTCAATGGCCTGACCTTAATTCAATAGAAATGTTGTGGAAGACCTTAAGCAAGAAGTTCATGTGATGAAACCCACCAACATCCCAGAGTTGAAACTGTTCTGTTCTGAGGAATGGGCTAAAATTCCTCGAAGCTGATGTGCACAACTGATCAATATTTACCTGAAATGTTTAGTTTCAGTTATTGCTGTACATGGGGGTCACACAAGATACTGAAAGCAAAGGTTTGCATACTTTTGACACTCACAGATATGTAATATTGGATAATTTTCCTCAATAAATAAATGACCAAGTAAAATATTTTTTATATGTGAATGTTTGTATGCATGGTGCCCTGTGATAGACTGGCATCCCATCCAGGGTATATTCTCACATTGCCAATGTTCTGGGTACAAGCACAAGTCCACTGCGACCCTGACCACAATAAAGCAGTTATTGAAGATGAATGAATGACAGCCAGCCCATGGTTGTTATTTGCAGTGAACATTTTTTCCTGGTCAGGGAAATGGTGGATCCGTAGCGGTGGATCTATTGCGGGTAGCCTGTTTGGGACAAAATCTACCCACTGGCATGTTTTTGGGAGCTGGGAGGAAACCGAAGAACCAACAGGAAACCCACACGGACACAGGGAGACCGTGTGGAGCTGTGAAGCGGCAACTTGCCATCCAAAAATGGTGTATTCAAGGTAGATGTATATTGTTAACGGACCACCAAGTGTATGGCGCCATCTAGCAGTCTACTATATAGCAACCATACCTTTAGTACTGGAGTACAGTCAGAAGGTTTTGTAAAGCACTGCAGAAGTTGGATTAAACATGCTCATTCTAGACGTGATTCTTTCATCGACAGTGGCATGATTAACTGTTAGTGTTACATTGGTGGTGAACTAAAGGTAACTAACATACACCTGCCAATAGTTAACGCTGGAACGATAAACTCCGCTAGATGGCGCCAGTTGCCTATAAACAGCCTCCTAATTTTTGCCGCAATTAAAATAATGTGAAATGTTTTGGCGTGAAATAGAGCTCTGATTCTGAATTGATTCGTGAAACTGATGACATACTAACATGACATGTAACATACTATGTTATAATAGGCAAACCGTAAACTCACTGATAGCACGGCTCCATAGCTCAGGGGTTAGAGCACTGGTCTTGTAAACCAGGGGTCGCGAGTTCAAATCTCGCTGGGGCCTGCGGAAATTTTTCGTTGTATCTTTAATCACATGTTTTAATACTAATGACGGAAAATAATTTATTTGTCAGTAGTTTTCATCTTAAACACACTTAAGGCAACATAATGCTCTTAACGAGATCATCTGATAACTGTCAATCTTTATCCGCCAATCCCGTTGGATTCAATGATGGACCAGCGAATCACAAATAACAGTCAAAGATTTATTCGCCAATCAAAACGCGAGATTCTATTTCGAGTGACGTTTCATACGCCTATCAATATCGCGGATGTTTAGTTAATCAACTGTCGGTAAGTGATAATTATCTATAGGCGAGTGCTGTGAACGATCTACATCATAATAAGTTTTACGTGTGTATTTTAATAACTTTTATATAACGTTTAGGCCTGTGCTGCCTAATTAAATACCGTGTTATTATTCAAAAATAATCCTTAATTTTAGGACATTCTAAGAAATCGTAGAGCCCGGATAGCTCAGTCGGTAGAGCATCAGACTTTTAATCTGAGGGTCCAGGGTTCAAGTCCCTGTTCGGGCGGTACTTTTCCTTTTTATGTTATAAATTAAAAGTGTTTTTTTTTGTTTGTTTTTTTTTTTTAAGATATACAATATATTTCTTATTTGCCTGATTTCATGATCTCTACATAAAAGTTTTCTCATGATCTATGTCTGTCAGTGATTGACAACTTCCACATTAGTGTCCTGGGCCCAGTTGTTCAGAAATAATCTGATGAAAATGAAAAAAAAAAAGGATCAAATTAGCTCATATAATCCAAACTTGTTTTTGATCTGGGTCAAACCTTCAGCAGGCCTATGTGTTGCTCAAAACTTTTTAGTAGGATTGGAATACCTGTTATCCAAAAAAAAAATCAGGATTATCCTGATCCCAACAGAAGGATGGATTCAGGGAGGATTTCAAGGAACAAAATGCATATAAACCTATATAATAAAACTTAAAAATTGGTCAAATAATATAACGGTGCATCATGTAGTATACACATTTATTTACATTTGCATTTGATTTGTTTAACCGTTACAGTGATAAAGTGACATTACAGTGACATTAGGCTACCAATTAAGCCTTTCAGTTAGCCACAGGGTCCAACATGTTCTGTGGTGAGCAGAGCTGTTATGATGCTACTTAAGCTAATGCTAAACCGCTGTTAGCCTAATAATAATGTGCTCATTGACTCAAGCTAGCTCAACAAGGTAAACGCAGTTAACCAAATAAACTTTTTCATTTTGCCCTCAGGACAATTTTTAAATAAATTAATCTCCCACCTGCCCTCTTAAAGACGTTCCCTCAGCAGGAGTGTCTACAATTTAAAGCCTCTCTACAACCAAGACTATTTAATAGTAGGGAGGAAGCGCACAATATGTTCTACCCTGCCTTCCTTTTTCAGTGTAAATTGTCAACACACAATAATGTCACGTGTTTCAAGACACTTCACGGGGACCTACACGGCTGTAAAAAGGAAGCAATCGCTGAATCGAACAGGCAACAGAAAAATAAAAACTTTTCGCCCAACGTGGGGCTCGAACCCACGACCCTGAGATTAAGAGTCTCATGCTCTACCGACTGAGCTAGCCGGGCTATAGAACTTTAGCAAAAATAGCTATAATATAGATTGTATAGATAGATAGCTATCATCAACTAATCCAGGTCGGTGATGGTGAGTCGTCAACTTTGTTGTTGAAAAAAAACCATTTAAAAACCATTCCCTGACCGGGAATCGAACCCGGGCCGCGGCGGTGAGAGCGCCGAATCCTAGCCACTAGACCACCAGGGATAAACGTCAGCGTTTGATCGTTCAATGATACAGAAAGCATAGCATATATGTAGTATAGGATATATATAGGCTAGTTTCAAAAACAGAAAAATTTGTCTCCATGGTGCCCATTGGCCCCACAGATTACCAACGCTGGTTGTGGAGTGTCCTGTTCTGCACTTTTAGTGTTTTCCCTTCCTAGTATCTAAGAATACTGTATAGATTACCAGAATGGGGAAACATCTTTTGTTTTATCATTTGTTTCCACTTCGACTAGATGATGGTTTAATGGTTAGCACGATTTGCCTAACACCTCCAGGGTTGGGGGTGTTGTGTTGCAGTCATCAGATTTGAAATGAGTGTATATTTTCAAAAAGTAAAACATTAAATAATGTGTTAATAATGTGTTTTCAGTATAGTACAGGATAAATAGAATTTTAAAATTAATCTTTTTGTTTGTTTGTTTTTTGCATTTTCCATACTGTCCCAACTTTTTCAGAATTGGGGTGGTAATTGAATAATAAATTAAGAGTCTTCTGTCAGATCTTCAATAAGACCTATGAGACAATATAAGTAGGACCATATCACGCTTTAATTCCAGTCACTGGTATGTTACAGTGAAATACAATAAATGCGACATTCTGTAGTTGAGTCATAATAGATCAGGTAAAAGGCAGGAAATAATATTTTTTTTAATGTTGTTCATCATGAGGTCAAATGCTGAATTTGTAAGCTCAGCTGTAATCTAATTAAATATATTTTAATTTAGTAAATTAATAATGCAGGATAAATAGATTGTGATATAGTCACCAAGCATATAATACTGACATAATATCTGACAGATTTTTCAGAATCATTATTTTTTGTATGCTCTATTGAACAAATGTACAATAAAAATCCCCAGAACCATTGCTAGCAGTCCAACACTCAGAACTGCTGCAAATACTAGGTATGAGATATTTTCTTTTTCAGCCACTGGAGGTTGAGTGGAGAAGGCTGTGGAAATTAAAATGAGGTAGTTACTAAGCATGTGTGTCAAAACTGGCACAAGAAGTTTTCCTAAATAACATATATTTGCTAAATTATTTATTGTTGTGAATCAACTTGGCAAAGGCTTTCCTAATGCAGTTCTTTGTGTTCAAAGTGTGTTTCTATACTAGGACCTATTTTTTTTTAACCACTAAAATAAAAATTTTATTACATCTATTATAAACATGACTTTCTGATGGTATCTTCATTGGCCTAATTCAGCCTCACAAATATATCATAATTTTAAGTGTGTACACTATAAATCTAGCTAATAATTTACATAGTTATATAATATACTGTATAAGAAGTGTTATTTTACCTTCTTTATAGTTATAGACACAGTCATCTTTTATGTCTTCTGAAAAGATAAAAATAAAAGATGACACAAAAAAACACAGAATAAGAGACCATGTCACTTTTCTAAAGTTATATTACCATATATGTGCACTCCATTTTCAAATTCTATGCGTTTTCCTTCTACAATTCCACAGTAGTATGAGCCAAGATCACTGTTCAAGACGCTGAAAATTTTCAGTCCAAAAAACTTGTCCACCAGACAACCCTCAAAATGTGTGCTGTTGTGATTCAGAACTTCTGTTAAGCCTCCATCATTTTTTAGGCGTGCAACCATCACAATCTTTGGTTTTTCCTTCATGTTCACTTTCAGCCAGAAAATTTCATGATGCAGAGAAATGGTACACTTCAAGACAACTGATTCTCCAAGTTTAACCAATTTTTGTTCTATTGTCCCCAAAGCCCTCAACGGCAATACAAGGGCCCCTGGTGAAAAAATATATATATTTGAGTCCAGAGCATGTTTAAACTCTAATTCATATTATTTACTACAAAATAATTTACATTCAACCTGGTTACCAATATCCTTTAAATGTTTTAATATATTAAACTCACCTGTTAATACCAGTATCCAAGACAAAAGCATTGTGATTGCAAGGTGTCAACACGTTTCTCATTTCTGAGAAATTTCCAGCCTGCTTCATAAACGGAAGTGTTTTTCACATTACCCTCCCCCTCAGTCTTTTACCTGCTTTTCTTTTTAATCTCTGAAGCTTAGACAACTATTTGTACATGTTCACATACAAAGAAAAAAAAGCTGATTAAACTACCAATTCTAATAAATAAATGTTAGTGGTACCTTGCTTCATATTTCTTAGAAAATACTCAAAACAAACCAGGTTTCTAAATGTAGTGACAAATTAGTGTTTTCTTACTGCCTTAATGTGTTAAAATATTTTTTGAATGAATTTTGAATTTCAGACAGTATCATATTGTATTGGGTTTAACAGTACCATAGAGAAAAATATATAAAACCTTATACTGGCCCACTGAAAAGTGTGGTTAAGATGTAAGAGACCTGGTCTGATTGTGATTGCATATGCTTTACTTTCACATTTCTAGAGTGTCTCTTGACGGAAACTCAGTCAACAGAATTGATGACTCTTTTTTTAAGTGAGCATAGCACATTTGATTCTCAACTACACAGGAAACCAAGATATGACAAAACAAACCAGACCACATACAATTCAGGTTACACAATCCACATTAATGAAATATGCTTTTCTTAAAAAAATTTAAAAAATAAAAAAATCAATATTTAATATTATTAATGAATCAGTTCCTTGTAATGAAACTGCATATAGGACATGTGTATTTATGAAACCTTAAATAAAAAAAGAAAAAAAAGAACTAAAACTGAAAAAAAGAACCAACACTGACCTTTAAAAAAAACTTTGTTGAGACCATACTTTTTCCATTGTCATTCCACTTTATTACACAACTTCATTTATGGACTTTATTGTTTGGTTTTCTTCATATGTGTGAATTTCTTGAGTTAAAATAAAGTCTGGTAATTTTATGTGAATAGCCCAAGTGTAAATATATTTACTGAATTAATTTATTTTGACATGTTCAATATTATTTCCCCCACTGTATGTGGTAGCTTTTTTATTTTTGTTAAACAGCTTGTATGTGGTATTATAGGTACTATAAGTACTACATGCAGAACCTCAGAAGCAATGGGAGAGAGGCATCAAATTTGAATGTGGAACTTTATTATAATCGTGCATTCTCTCACACTAGTGCCTTACAAACATGACAATTTATCAACATTTTTGCCAAGCATCAACTGAAGTACTACAGGCAGTAAAGATGGCATATAGCAAAGATACCTGCAACCACTTCACAAAAACTCAGGGTAACATTTAGATAATTTCACAGAAAAGAGGCACTATTTTCCATAAAATGAAGAGTGAAGATAAATGTTTTTTATATATATATATATATGTAGTTTCCATAACATGAAATTTTGTGCTACAAGATATGCTTGCTCAGTTTCACAAGTTGAAGATATTGAACAATAACATATTAGACTAGACCATGGAGTACATTTCAATCTGACATTCTGTTCAGAATCAGCATATATCGGCAAAAATTTGAACTAATTTGCAAAAAAAACAAAAAAAAAAACAAGCAATTAAAAAAGGATTAAAAAAAAAATTACACAAAAAACGCACACAGATGAACAGTCGGTAATGTATATAGATATAAATTTTATATTTTTCACTAAGGTACAGCTACACGTAAGTACTGCCATTAGTCTGATCAGCTGATTTTTTACATTTATTTAAAATGCTCTTAGGATTTAAAAGGACAAAACAGAATGGTTCTACAGTTGAATTTCGGTAATGATGATCACTTACTACTCAACGTTTTAAAACACAAACATGTATTACTCTCAATTCATGGAGATCAAATACCTTATGATGAATAGTAATAGCATTCAATATTTAATATTAAACCATTCACCCAAAGCAACTTACACAATAAAATCATGTAATACAATGCTTTCCCAAGTACTGCAAAAAGAAATGAATCATCTTAAACATAGCCAATGCTGAGGACACCATTGACTGTATAACCAAGTTGAATACGGCCAACTTCATAGTTGAATTCAGAAATGCTCTTTTATTTATAACACAAAATCCTTTTATTAGTTGATGCAGCCTACTCATATTGCCCACATTGCAACAGTAAACCAAGAAATGAGCTGAGAAAATTTGGATCTTGCAGCCTGTATGTTTGCAATTACTCCGTATCTTTACTTACGGGTGTAAAAGATTATATGATTTCAGTATTTCAGATTTCAGATTTAAGTACAGATTAAGAAATACGCAGTATAAATCCAGGATTCTGTGCAGCAATTCAAAATGTTTTAAGACCTGACTCCGTTGCTATTTGCTTTGTATACAATTTCATTTAATCTTTTTTTTTATCTTAATCAATTACTCCTTTACATACATTAGGATGTTAGACAAGCTGCTCTTACTACATCATTAATCTGTTTACACAAATTAGCAAACATAAGACCAATGTAATCATTTTGCTAAACAGCACTGAAAGTTTCAACAGCAGAGCATGCAGTAGCATTCGTGCTACACCATGTCAGTAAAACAACATATCCCATGGTACTACTTATCTAGAATCCAGTTCTTTCCTTTTGTGTGCCCAAACACAAAGCTCAGAACTCAATATAAAATCAGTAAATCTACAAACATTCTCAGTTCCTAAACCATATGGCATGTGTATAGTGAGCGCAAACATTAAATGACAAAACACATTTTAATGCTGTTTGTCTGTGTTTCCAATTTCTTCATTTTTGCCATCCTTAAAAGAGATAAAGCTTTCAGCCGGCTCCCATGTGTTTTTCCATTTTGCCCCACTGTAAGACAAAAAAATACAAATTAGGCTGATTAGCTGATACGTTTGTAGAAACACTTTTTATGCAACATAGCATTGGTTCATCAAGGCAACTAACATGAACTATACAGTTTGTTCTTTAATAGCGTTATACAGTGCCCTCCACTAATATTGGCACCCTTGGTATTATGAGCAAAGAAGACTGTCAAAAAATGTCTGCTTAACCTTATGATCTTTAATTCAAAAAAATTAACAGAAGTACTCTGATCTCATGGTGATCAAACAATAACAAAAGACAGATTCATAAAAATAAATATAAAACTTTGTTAAATATAGGTGTGCAACAATTATTGGCACCCCTATGAATTCATGAGAAAAAATGTATTTGAAGGATATTTCCACTGATATTTACACTTCTTTTAGTACACCTGGGTGAGTAGGAACAGGAAATTGTTCAACCATGACTTCCTGTTTCACAGGGGTATAAATATGAGGTAACACATAGGCCAAATTCCTTTAGTCATTAATAACAATGGATAAGACCAAGGAATATAGCTGTGATGTGCAGCAAAAAGTTGTTGAGCTCCAAAAAATTGGAAGTGGCTATAAGAAAATAGCACAAGCATTGAAATTGCCCATTCCATTTCCCCCATCAGGGCAATAATTAACAATAAACAGGAAATGTTATGAATCAACCTGGAATTAGACGCGGGTCTATACTGTCTCAACGCACTGTGAAGAGTATGGTCAAAAATCTCCAAGGAACACAGATGGAAAATTGCAGAAGTTAGTTGTGTCTTGGGGTCAGAAAGTCACTAAAACTACAATCCAAACTCACTTACAGCACCATAAGTTGCTTGGAAGGGTTTCAAGAAAAAAGCCTATCATCCAAAAACAAACTCAAGAGTCTTCAGTTTGCCAGACACTACTGGAACTTCAAATGGGATCAGGTTCTCTGGTCAGATGAAATTAAATAGAGCTTTTTGGCAATAAACACCAGAGGTTGTTTGGGCAAACACAGAGAGGTAATCTCCTGCCCACGGTTAAATATGGTGGTGGCTCTTTAATGTTTTTGGGCTATTTTTCTCAACATTTTGTTAAGATATATAGCATCATGGACTCTATCAAATATCAACAGATATTAAATGGCAACCTCTTCCAAACAGCTTAAAATGGAAAAGAAAAACAAACATCAAAATTAACACAAAAATTGTTCACTGAACACAAAATCTAGGTCCTGCCATGGCCATCCCAGTTCCCTGACTTGAAACCAATAGACAACCTGTGGGTTAACTGAAGAGGAGAGTCCAACAGCATGGATCTCGACATTTGAAGGATTTGGAGATTCTGTATAGACGAATGCTCTCAGATCCCTTGCCATGTATTCTCCAACCTCATCAGGTATTATAGGAGAAGACTCTGTGCTACATTCCCTTTGTATTCCCTTTCTCTAACAGCTCTAAGTATTGACTAAAAAAAAAGGTGCCAATAATTGTTGCACATCTATATTTCACAAAGATTTTTTTTTATAAACCTGTGTTTTGTTTGCAATTGTTTGATACCCATGAGAGCAGAGTTTTTGTGAATTTTTTAAACAAAATATAAAAAGGTTAATCAATAAAGACCAATATTAGCAGCGGGCACTGTAGATGACTTTCACGGTAGGTTTATACAGAATAGAGCAGCTTACCATAATGAGCAAGGCATCCACTTGATTCTGACTTCATTTCGACCCTTTTAATTTTAAAGAACATAAAAGGGAAACAGGAGAATAAGCCCATATTTCACATGAACTAAATTTTAAGGTTTGATGTGAGAAACGCTTTATGGAGAGACAAACAGAAAATGAATTCCATAACACTGTTTAACTCAACCGTATATATTCAATGCTCCATTATATTCAATTTAAGATTAATTATTTTAACCAGCAAAAACAAAGCTGGAATCTTATATTGGACAATATGGATTTTAGGATTGAATTATCTGAATTAATTTTCATAACCCACCTTTGTATTTCTCCATCTAAGAATTTTCTCAACAGGAAACACACCATTGTACATGTCATGATTGCAATCTGGGGAGAAAAAAAAACATATTGAGAATTTTCTAACCATTAAAACCTGGAGAATCACAGCATTACAAAAAAATAGCTCATATTTTGCGAGGCCAGATTAACATTGAACCACGAATCTAGTTATTTATCTATTTACAATGCAAAACATTTACCTGACATTTTCCTTTTTTTTGACAGTGAATTTAATCCTTTTGGTAATTCCTCACTTGCGCTGGATGAACCTTCATCACACTCCACACTGTCAACTCTACGTGCAATCAACTTTGATTGGGTCCACTTTTCTGATGGCTGTTTTTTGCTAGAGGCAGTTGGAAAAACTGAATCTTCTGTCCCATCATCTGACTGCCTCACACTTTCACTTGATTCAGTCCCTGAACTTGAAGCCTGGCATTCCATGACAAGTTCTGTACAGCTGTTAGATTCAGATTCCTTACTTAACATGGATCCATTAATGGTTGTACCAGCAGATTGTTTCTTAGAGCTCCCTGTAGATGGTGTTGGTTCCACAACTGAGGACAGGTTCTTGGATGGCCACACAGAGCTCACACTGTTTTTATCATGTAGCAACAAGGGGCCTTTAGGAAATAATGCCGCTTCCAACTGAGCCTCTGAAATTCTCTCCAAGCGAACCTCCACTTTGGCCTTTAATTCTCCGGGTACTGGAAATGAATGGGAGGGACTGGGGATGTCTTGGGCAATCTCAGAAACATGACCATGGGCATGGATCCGCTTGTGTATGTTCCAGCCACACCGAGTAGCAAACATGTGATCACAGAGGTAGCACTTATATGGGAATGGCTTCTTCAATGCAGGGGGTACACTCCGATGACTGGCCAGAGTCCTCAGACTGGTGAACGTCTGTCCACACCTGCTGCACTTAAGCTTGCTGGAGCACTTGTGGCTCTTAAACTCTGTTCTTTCCTGAAACTTTGTCCCACATTCCATGCAGGTATACACACATGAAGCCACTGGTAAATTAGTTTTTGGCTTGTTTTGTTGCTCTGGGCTTTTGTCTGAAGTGCAGCACAGGCAAGGTTTCTGGCTACTCAGGAGGTGCCTGTCACGGAGTGCGTGTGTTAAAATGTGGCTTTGTGTGGCAGAATTTGTTTTTTGCATGTATTTTTTCTTTGATGCCACTGACCTGTTTCCCTTTGACCTTTTACTCAGAATGATAAAGTCTGTGCTAGAAGATGGTTCCTGGGGGCTGACCACTGAAAGAGCTTGTATTGGAGAGTTTGACAGCACTTTGTTCTCTGTGGCGGATATGTGATGCTCTGAGACTGTATGAGATGTAGATGGACGACCTCTTTTACGTCTATTTTCTAAATGAGTCACCTGGGCCTCTGGGATAGATGTTTCTATAAAAAAGAAAAAGAAAAAACAGCTGTATTATCCAGTAGAGAAATGTGAAACAAAATACATTTTTAGGCAATAGTTCAATCAGATATAGTCACAACACATGACCCATTTGGACACCCAGATTCTCCTTTAAAATCTACTGCTACTACATGGAAGACATAATGGTGATTCTCCTAACAAGGTTCACAGGGCAACTGAAGGAAAAGTAGCCTCACAAGAATACAGATCATAGATCATAATCAACAATGGGAGTTTGTTTAATTTTTTCACATCAAAACCCCTTTTAGTGTTTGTTGCCAAATTACTCTGAGCACAGCACCCAGTGCTCCTCTGAGCACAGCACCCAGTTACAGTTGTAGCATCTAGCAGTTCTGTTTGTGGCTATAGGCTTTACCAAGGTTGTGAATAATTACAGAGCTGAGTTTACAGGTTATGGCTTCTCATAACCCAAACAGTGTGTAATGACTAAAGTAGGAACACTAAACAATGTGTCATCAAACCGATAAGTACGCTGCACACTGATCCATTACCCAAAATGCATACATATTTTATCTGAATGTGTCCATGTTGTCATCTTCTTTCTTTATTTATTTATAAAGCATTTTCAACACAACTCATGGTTGACCCCAAGCACTATACAATACAACTTACATTTAAGAAAATAGAAAATACAATACAAAGGAAGATAAATCACAATACAGACAATACATAATACAAATATTATACCTGTTTAAAAGCTATTGATAAAGTTTCTTAAGCAGATACTTAAAATTTGGTAAAGAGGGAGCAGTTCTAACAGAAATTGGTAAGTTATTCCATAGATTAGGACCAACAACAGCGAAGGCAGTGGAGTCTAGTTAGCAGTGGAGTCTAGTTATAGAAAAGAGACCAAGATTACAGGATCTCAAGGACCTAATTGGTTTCTGGATGAAAATTGCTTCTGAAAGATAAGACGGTGTTTAATTTTGCAAAGATTTAAAAACAAAGATTAGAATTTTAAAAACGATTCTAAAATTTAATTGGTAGCAAGTTTAGCAAGGTGAGAATAGGTGCAATGTGATCAAACCTTCATCTGCCTGTCAACAACCTTGCAGTAGCATTTTGAACCATATGTAAATGCTGGATTACACCATAGTATACAGAGTTACAGTAGTCTAGATGAGATAAAACAAATAACTGAATGATCTGCTAAAAATGTTTTGCAGAGAGAAAAGACTTAAAGTTGTGACTAAGGTTTTGTCACCTTGACTCAAGCAAATGGAAAGCATCCTAGGCATACTGGATACTGAATTGTAAAACACCTATAGTAAAGAAAATATATACTGATATTTATATTCAGAGAGAGATTATAGATACGTAGTGCTGCATGAACACAATGAAAAGTTGGTACATATTCTTTTCAGTTTGTGTGTACGTGACAATTTTACATCAGTTTCAGAAACAATTCAATAAGTGCATTGCTTTTACCATAAGATCTAATCTGCTTATACAGTTTAAAGCAGCAAGGTCTCTAAAGCTTTACCAGTTGTTGGAATTTCTGGAGTAGCTTTTTGAAGAACTGATATGCTGTCCTGTCTGGTGTCCGTTTCCTCAATTGTAGCATCTTCAGATATTTGCATTTCACCCTAAAAGAATAACAACAGTTTTCAAACATGTACATTAAAAGGACGTTTAGGACAAATGAAGCATATTGGCTGATATGGTTAAAACCTAATTAGAACTGCAACTTAAAGTCAAGATTTAATAATTGAAAAATGTTTTTTGAAGTTCCAAACAACCCTAGTAAATCATGCAATAAATACACACATGTACCATTCTGTCTGCCAATGAAGCATAAAAAACAAAAGCAAGTGCTGTGCTGTTTCATTAATGCCCATTTTGTTCTCTATTTGATATAAATTAGCTTTGATACCTCACAAATTGAATGGACAAGAAAGAAAAAAATCCCTGGGGGCATGAGGGAAGGGGAAGGGCTTTAATGAATTTTATATATTTGCCTCAGCAATTAGCAGCTTGTACAAAAAAAAAACACCCAACCAAATTCAAAAATACATAGTATGTTTGGTTCACTTCTAAAAAACAATCTATTGAAGCTACACGAAATTAGCACATCTTACAGTAAAAATAGTATATTTGACTGTTCTTTTATGAGCCATTTTTTTTAGCATTCTGCATATATTTTATTATATGTTGTGTGATGTTTTGAGCTACTGGGACCTTGAATTTCTTGGGGAACAATAAAGTATCTATCATATATATATATATATATATATATATATATATATATATATTATATATATAAACTGCAAGTTGGCCACTAGTTTCAAGAAAACATCCAGCAGTCTGCAGCTAAACTAAAGAGTAACAAATTTAAGACATTTTCTCAAGTTGTTTTCTCACCTTGTTTCTACTTTAACTTTATCTGTGAACACGACTCCGCTCAAAACAGTCTGAACCAGAGAGCTGAATGAAGTGGTATCTAAACATCTGGGAAAATCTCAAACATGGTTCTGCTACAAACTAGGAACTACCGGTTTCATTTTAAAACATTTGCACAAGCTTTGCTACTACAAAATAAAAAAGGAAAATGTAAGACTCCCTGAGTTTAACAGGTATAATGCAGCTGTGGAATCAGCATCACACCTATTTTGGATTTTACTTGCAAGTAGATTTTTTTGTGTGCATCATATTTCAGTGGCTTTAGGAAATATTAAATAAAGTAACAATGTGGCATGCAACTGTTACACCAACAGCATGACCTATTTTTAGGCATTTCACAGTGAAAAATAACCAATAATCCAGTACCAAAAACTCCTAAAATGGAAATTTCCACACACTCCATGTTTCAAGAAATGAGCTGAGCACAAATGTCCATCATACAAACGAACAAACATACTTTAGCATGTTCACCATCCCAAACATTCACACTTGCTCAACTTATGAAACCCTCCAAGAAAAGACTAGTTATGCAAATAAGGGTTTGACAAAGAACCAGTAACTAACTGTGTAGTTTTATTGCAATGTGTGAGAACCACATGAAATGTAAGAGTATCAGTGTGTTTTTTACACACATATCTCTCAGAAATTGTCCAGACAACCACCTCTGAAGTGTAGCTTTGCTCTGGCCTTGTCTTGTGGAAAAGACTGTACAACACCTAGGTAGGTGGCCAGATAGTAGTCCAAAAACATAAAACAAAATATCTTCTAAGGTTCTTTAAAAGGTTCTGAGTACAGATAAGGCTTCTTAGCTGCAAGAAAGGTTCTTGTTTGGAAGCCTTTCTGACAGGGAAACAAGCTGTTAAACAGACAGAAACCTCAATGGTTACATCAGAGGGACTTCCAAAGAGTAACTCAGGGTTATAGACTTGGCCTTTTATGAGATTCTCTGAAATAAGCTGACTACAGTATGTATGGAGAAAAGCCGCAAGTCCTTTATAGGTTAACGAACATACATACCTTCAAAATTAAAACCGAATACTGCAACTTTGTAGATTCACTTCAATGTGCAGTGCATATGGAAAATAGCTTACCCTGCTTTCTGTACTTTCATGAGTCACGGGACACTGCTGGGACACCATCATGGCATCCGCTTCGGTTTTGAAAGTTACTTGAGTCGTTTGACTTCTGAAACTGGACTCGGCGCGCTGCTTTTCTCTCTGTTCCAACTCCTGCTTCAGGTCATCAATTTCCCTCCAGCTACGCGAGATCTCCATTCTCGTCTCCAACATGACGTCAGCAAAAACTTTCACAATATCTGACGTTGTCTTTATCATGAGTCCCTCAACGATAGTCCGAAATTTGGCAGATATGGGGTCTTCAACCTCCATGATGTTTGCTTTGTTGCAGAAGACAAGAAAGCAGGATGTATTTCACAATATTTACTTCCTTTGAGAAGAAAAAAAGATATATATATATATATATAAATACAGTATATACAATGTTACATAATTACACAATTGCACTGGGGAGTTGACTTGTACCAACACAACATAAAAAGTACCATATCAGTGTCACTGATATGATGAGAATTATCCACCACACAAATATGAGCCAGACAGTGGTTCCATTAATGGATGGAGTAGAAAGTGGCAAACTGTGCATAGCAACAAATTAGCCATTCTGAACAACTGTTAGTTGGGTTGCTTCATTTGCAAAGAAATTGTCAGTTTTATATATATATATATATATATATATATATATATATACATACACACACAAACACTCAATACTCCTTATTATTGAAATACTATGTTATATATATTCAATATTATATATCTTTATATATATGCATGCGCATGTGTATATCTCACAAAAGTGAATACACCCCTCACATTTTTGTAAATATTTGATTATATATTTTCCCGTGACAACACTGAAGAAATGACACTTTGCTACAATGTAAAGTAGTGAGTGTACAGCTTGTGTAACAGTGTAAATATGCTGTCCCCTCAAAATAACTCAACACACAGCCATTAATGTCTAAACCGCTGGCATCAAAAGTGAGTACACCCCTAAGTGAAAATGTCCAAATTGGGCCCAATTAGCCATTTTCCCTCCCCGGTGTCATGTGACTTGTTAGTGTTACAAGGTCTCAGATGTGAATGGGGAGCAGGTCTGTTAAATTTGGTGTCATCGCTCTCACACTCCCTCATACATAAAGATGGCCTAGGCTATAAGAAGATTGACAAGACACTGACACTGAGCTTCAGCACGGTGGCCAAGACCATACAGCGACAGGACAGGTTCCACTCAGAACATGGTTGACCAAAGAAGTTGAGTGCACTTGCTCAGCGTCATATCCAGAGGTTGTGTTTGGGAAATAGACGTATGAGTGCTGCCAGCATTGCTGCAGAGGTTGAAGGGGTGGGGGATTAGCCTGTCAGTGCTCAGACCATACGCCGCACACTGCATCAAATTGGTCTGCATGGCTGTCGTCCCAGGAGGAAGCCTCTTCTAAAGATGATGCACAAGAAAGCCTGCAAACAGTTTGCTGAAGACAAGCAGACTAAAGACATGGATTATTGGAACCATGTCCTGTGATCTGATGAGACCAAGATAAACTTATTTGGTTCAGATGGTGTCAAGCGTGTGTGGTGGCGACCAGGTGAGGAGTACAAAGACAAGTGTGTCTTGCCTACAGTCAAGCATGGTGGTGGAAATGTCATGGTCTGGGGCTGCATGAGTGCTGCCGGCACTGGAGAGCTACAGTTAATTGAGGGAACCATGAATGCCAACATGTACTGTGACATACTGAAGCAGAGCATGATCCCCTCCCTTCTGCGACTGGGCCGCATAGCAGTATTCCAGCATGCCTTGCTAAAGAGGCTGAGGGTGAAGGTGATTGACTGGCCAAGCATGTCTCCAGACCTAAACCCTATTGAGCATCTGTGGGACATCCTCAAATGGAAGGTGGAGGAGCACAAGGTCTCTAACATCCACCAGCTCTGTGATATCCTCATGGAGGAGTGGAAGAGGACTCCAGTGGCAACCTGTGAAGCTCTGGTGAACTCCATACCCAGGAAGGTTAAGGCAGTGCTGGAAAATAATGGTGGCCAAAGAAAATATTGACAGTTTGGGCCCAATTTGGACATTTTCACTTAGAGGTGTACACAATTTTGTTGCCAGCGATTTAGACATTAATGGCTGTATGTTGAGTTATTTTGAGGGGACAGCAAATTTACACTGTTACACAAGCTGTACACTCACTATTTACACTGTAGAAAAGTGTCATTTCTTCAGCCACATGAAAAGTTATCAAATATTTACAAAAATGTGAGGGGTGTACTCACATTGTGAGATACTGTAACATCCATGCATCCATTTTCCATATCACTTGTATCTTTCACAGGGTTTTAGGGGGAGTATTGAGCCTTTCCCAGGGAACTTGGAACACAAGGTGGGGGACACTCTTGATGGGGTGCCAACTTTGGGCAATGTGTGCTGTGAAAGCAGGAATGCCTGCTACATCACACTGACAAGGCTGCAAAGTTTGTTTGCAATCGGAAAATGGATAACTGCTATGAGTCAAAGACATTGTCAAACATGTTTTTTTGTTAAACTTTCTGACCAGTAATGCAGTGAGGGTGTTTTTGCATATATAGCAATTGAATATATTTAAACATATTGTGACTATATTCCTAAATATTCCTAAGTATTAAGGAAGTTAAACATGATGGAACATGATTTTATATTGTAGCAAAGTGTCATTTTCTTCAGTGTTGACACATGAAAATAT
Source organism: Ameiurus melas (assembly GCA_012411365.1). Taxonomy (NCBI): domain Eukaryota; kingdom Metazoa; phylum Chordata; class Actinopteri; order Siluriformes; family Ictaluridae; genus Ameiurus; species Ameiurus melas. The sequence continues at coordinate 24,423,791 of CM022755.1, read as the reverse complement.
ATAATCAAATATTTACAAAAATGTGAGGGATGTGTTCATTTTTGTGAGATATACACATGCGCATGTGTATATATATATATATATATATATATATATATATATATATATATATATATATATATATATATATATATTTTATTTTTATTCAGAAAAAGAACGTATGCGGCCAGTGTTGTGAATACATCCCGTAAGGAGTCATTTAAAACCCAGCCACTGGAGGGAAAACTGGGGCTGCTAATTTTGCTGCGGTTGCGACAACAGATGCTTCATTAATCAGGATGAACAGCCAGCATCTAACCTCTAACGTTATCTACTTGAGAGAGAAGTCCTCGAACTGCACGCACAGAAACACAAAATGTTGCAAACAACTCACCTCAAATACACAAATAAACTACACGCGTGGTTTTATGATCGACCCCTCCGTGGATTTCTTGGCCCGCTAAAGAATTTTTCAAGCGTACTATGTGCAATTCGTGAAGGACCGGGTAGAAACACACACACACTACATAATCAGTTCCGTGTATAGAAAGTTTGCAGTCTTAGACAGAGTAGGCTATTTGTAGATAGAGCAAAATATAGTTACAAAACCGTCAACATGTTAAAAATTATGTTTACTAAAAATAACCTGTTTATTTTGTCTTTTTCACTTTACAGTGCGTGCAGAACAGTAGAGCTAAATGTATAACATGGAAGTTAGTAATAATGCAGCAGTTAGTGACGTTGAGCGTAGTTTTTCCGGTTCATTATGTGCCATATAAATGTGGGGATACATAGAACCCTGGGAACATAGATATGCTCTACTACTACTACTACGTTAATTTTAATAAATAAAAACATTAGGCCTCAACTGGCCAAATGAACTCAATCAGATATGCTAGTGCTAAAGGATACAAAGGATAAAAGGATACAAATCATAACAGAGCATAATATAAGCATGTTTACATATACTGTATGCACAGTACTGTTTGTCTGATATTTTTCCCCTTAAGTTTGTAATTAACATGACACTCAGTAATTTTGAGCATGATTCAGCTGATCAATTATCTTATTCTTCCACAATATGCAGTCGTCCCAAATTCCTTTATTTTTCAGCTGATTAAACTCTAATTTAAAAAAAAATTACCAACACTGAGTTAAACTTAAGAGTTTAAATCATCATCATAGCATTTGAACTAAAGTTTGTTGCCCTTATTGTTGTTAAACACTGTCATGTTAGTATTTGAGGTCTTTATGTTTTCAGGAAATTCTTCAGTGTGGCCGTTTTTGAGGTGCTGAAACCACAATGCCTTGCACCAATATATCCATTCTCATGTTAAACCTGTTCTTGTAAAACCACCAACCCCCACCAGGTAGTCATGGTAACCGACTCAAACATATTCCTTCAGGTACCACTCACACACAGATTCTTTTAATGTATATGATGTAAAACATTCTGTTGGAGAAATTATTTGTGCTTTTGAAAACATTCTCACATTAATAATAGTACCTTACTTTGAGATAAATTAGATTAACAAGAAAGGAATACGCCTGCTCAGCCCATGCTCCACAGAAGTTAATTTTATTTCTTCTTCACTTGTAATCCAAGTCAAACAACAGTAATCGAAAACATAACAATAATTCATACAAAAATCATTTTGTTGACAATGGGGTTAGACAGTATACTTCTCTTCCCCTTGCCTTTGAGATTTGTGATAATGTGTGTAATTTTTGTAGAGTTCTCTAAATACTTCCTTAACACCCATTTGCAATGTCCTGTTCAAGAACTTTATATCCTGTTCCACACACTGGTCCAGGATGCAGTAGATGCCTTCTGTCAGGTGCGCCTTGATTTCTGGTCGAAGTGTCACCTTCACAAATTAAACAAAGAAGCATGGCCTTCATTACTGATGCAGTATACTATTGTACAAAGAGAAGAACTACACAGAACTCTAATGATGGACATAATCAAATTAATACATTTATTACTAGTGGATAATTCTCTTATTTTCTTTATTTGTTGTCAATGTAATGTCTAGTTAGGCAAATGTTTAACATAATGGATATTTTAGAATAACATGAAAGACAGGGTTCTCCACCATCTTTAATCAAAATACCATTTAAGGGAATATGTTTTGACAGAATGGTTCAATCAAATAGTACAGTTTCGGATAGTTGCAGAATCTGTATCAAGGCTCACAGAAGCTGTTCTAATGGCTCATGGTGGCTCAACACTTTACAAAATGTACATTCACATTAGCAAGCGACATGTCATGACACATGACTCTTGTAGGTTGTCTCTTGTGGGCATATAGAGACCACTACTGTTGTCGATGGTGTGAATGGACAGTTTAGCATTTATTAAGTTCTGATCTGAAAAGCTATAGCCAACACCCGACATTACAATTTATACACACCATTTTTAAAAGTTTTTTTTTAAGGTTGATTTACATGCTACATGTTTCGTACTAGCTTTGTTAGCAGATCAGCAAAGCATGCGAACACTCACCAGAGACACCAACAATCTTTGCTATTTCTTTACAAGTTTATTTATCTTTTTTCTTTCTATGTCTCTATATATATTTAATGGTCGGTTGAAAAAGTCAGGATAAGGATGTAAAAGTCATTTGGGACAAAACCATAGTTGTGTCCCAAATGACATACTAGACACTATGCACTTATACTATGCACTATACACTCTGCCGTCTAGTTTATGAATTTTAGAAGGGTAGTATCATCTCAAATGGCACACTTTCAGTATTGTACTAACCGAAAGTACATGCTGTTTCATGGTCGAGGGCAAATTACATCAAATGCACATAATGCGATGGCACTAGCATTAGCAAAACAGGCAACAAAATGAATTGGTACATTTATCTGTTTATGTTAATTTTTCCTTTTATGCCCAACAAGACCTCAGTACCCATCAGACAGATGCGTAATCGTCTCTGCATGCAAATTTTGCTTATTAACATAGTATGCGAATCAACATAAGTTGTGGTTCAGACTATGTCTGCTGGCAATGTAAACATCTTTTTTCCATTCAGCATCTGAGCCTGATATAGCCCCTCCCCATCCACTACGTTAGTAAAGCTGCGACCCTTGAGTGCATGAAGTGTCCATCATCCCACACTTCATTTTTTGCGTTGTTGAATGAGTTAAAGGTGGCAATATCACATCATGATTTTTCTTCCCTTTTTGAGCATTAAACTGCAAATGGGACCTAATAGCATGTAGAAATTAAAGTTGTGGCCACATCTGCTGTAGAATTGGAAATCTGAGATATCAGTCTAGCTGTTTGGAGATTGTTTGACACCGTGGCAGCAGGGGTATGATCAAGTGCCAGTAGAGAGCAGAATGTAGAGCAGAATCAAGGAGAATGCATGGTGACATCTGTGTCTGGGCTGATTTATGTGTGTTGCAGGAGCTGCTGAAAGAGCCAAACAAGAGATACAGTGCGAGCTGATAACCCATGATTTGGCAGCATTTTGATAAGCTTGTGTGTCAGCTTTCATTAAGTGATAAGTGACAGCTTTCATTCTTTTCAAAAATTGAGATTTAGAAGTCCTTCTGTACTGAAAAGCACATGCCAAAGAAAAATAAACAGACTCGCTCTCGCTCATGCCAGGGAGTCACAGATGCTTTATCATGCTACACTTAATTTGTATAGAATTGAGAATATGTCAATTCTCAGCTGCATATTGCACAGGTACATAAAAACTGAATGGTCGCCTGCTGCATTGTTGCTTGCTAGTGATAATACAAGGTAAGACACTTTATGTAAATTTTTTGTGATCTGCCATACCTTATATAGTATTGAGAACTCTCTAAAAACTAAAATTGTTGTGTTTTTTTAACACATCAATCACCATTTCTTCAAATATCCCCAAAACTTTAATTTTCACAACTGTTTTTTTCTTGCTACCGAAAATGGAGTGACTGGTAAACTCACTAAACTCCTGTAGCGGGAATACTAAGCATTATTTGTCTAAACATTATGCCAGTAATCATTTACACATTTAGCACTTTTACTCTAATTACTTTACTGATCAGTGTAATATCCAAATATTTATTAAATAGAGAATTTTTGTGCTACACCACCATACACTATGTGTACTGATACACAGTTAGAATGAATGAATATTTCAAATGCTGAGACAACTGTATGTCTATGAGCTAAAGATTTTACCTTCTGAAGTTCAGTGACATACTGAGCCACGATGAAAGAGCTCAGGACAGTGAAATTCTCTGCTGTAGTGCCAATATGGTTATACATCCGCTCCACTAGCATGGCACACTTTAAAAGTTTCTCAGAATCCTTTCCTGGGATTTAAGAAGACAAATATGTATTAATCCTAAATAACAGAAATAATTCTCAGAGAAAGATATAATTTTGATTGCATTTTACAGTTAAAACAAACAAATAATACACAGTGGTTTGATCTGAACATATCTTTAAAAAAAAACCAAAAAACCCAGATATCTCTAAAGTAATATTATCTAATTTTAAAACATTATCATATCTATTACACAGCAGTGTAGAATGTGCTGCGATGGTCCATTGCGGAACAGGAACACATCTCACACATATCAATTTTCACAAAGATGCATTCTGTGCCCTTCCTAGTTCGTTCTTTCAAGTTAGCCTGGCAAGACCGGTCTTCACGAGAACGCAAGTTCATTCTTTGCGTTCTTAGAATTGAGAAACAGCCATGGCTTCAACGGACACTCTTCATGCGAGTCATTTGTTGTTGTTGTTTTTTAAAATTTGTTGATAGTTTTAGATTGATACCCTTGCAACATACTACATTATGAAATATAATATATGTAAATACAGGGTATCTTTACTGGTTGTTAATATCCAGGAAGTGTTCTACCAGTTTACTAGCTAGCCTTTGCAATCTTAAGAAGGTCAATAGAGAGTGATCCTGAAACACTATAAGCTAGTAATAACCTAAAAAGAGTCATCACTCAAGCTTGCTAAGAACGAACAATTTCCCCATGTGCAGTATATTACAGCAATTAATTATAGTTTAAGCACAACTTATCTGATTGAAAGTACAGTTGTGAGTGAGGAGTGTAGGACTCATTGTACATGGGACAGAAAACATAATGAAACAATTGACAATCCTTATTTACAAGATAGCAATATGAAATTTAATTAGGACTGCAACTAATGATTATTTTCATAATCGATTTGTTGGATGATTACTATTATTTGAATGATTAATCGGATGGGGGGGGCAAACTTTCAGTACCATTTTTTTGTTTATTTAAAAATAAAATCCACAAACTGAGTGTTACAAATATAAACTTCAGACTAAAATTTTACACAACTGTCAGAAACAGAAAAGGGCCCAATACACACACACCAGAATATATATTATTAACTTAGGACTGTAGATTAATTCTGTACTTTCTGTGCATCCATTAAAAAAAAAATTATAAACACATATCTAATATAAACTAAAATAAATAAATTATATATATATATATATATATATACACACACAAATTATTATTTATTATTTATTTAATTTATTTAAGTTTATATTATATAATAGTATTTATGCATTATTTTTTATGGATGCACAAAAAGGCCAGAAATAAACTACAGTCCTAAATAAAAAATAAAAAACTCACTTTCACTGCACCTTGTGGTTTCTGTTACTCACTGTCTTTAGAAATATTGTTTTACTTGTGGTTACTTTTGATCATAGTGTTTTAATTAAACATTACAGTTCTTGCTCCCATCAGATTCACGCTCCCACTGTGAATCAGTGCGTTTACACCACACGTGATGAGCAACACGACCTAGTTACTAATAGATCAGTTCCGTTATAATAAACGACAAAATTTACACTACAAGCGCGCAAATACAGCATATAATGACAAACTGGAATTAAACTAAACCTTTTAAGCAGCTTGCACCAGTTTCCCCAGCCCCTTGCACACAGTGGAACATTTTGGATATAAACATTTTGTGCTCATGCACCACTGTTTGATTTCTGCGGTGTTTAAAATAAAATGCCCCCCTGCCTTAAAGGATTTTCTTCCTGAGTCAGGTGCTGATTTTTCCTCCGTCTGATGGTGAATGAGGTCATGTTGGGAATAAAAGGTAACGTTGACAAACAGTAAACTGAAGAAAGTCATTGTCGGTGACTCTGGGTATTAGGCTAAAGCTAGCGGCATCACATTACGTGCGTATGTCATCATGCGCTGTTGACTAGTAAGTGGCTTATTAATGCGTTTAGGGGAAATTTTTTTTTTTTTTTTTTTAAAAAATGCTAGTGTTCCATTTGATATTATATTACCTTCCTAAAATTCACACACTAGACGGTAGAGTATACAATGCATAGTGTAAGTGTACAGTATGTCATTTGGGACGCAACTTCAGTATTTACTCTCCAAAGCGTGTTTTCGGACCAGTAGTAACGTAATGAGTAAACATACCCCATGCCGCGCGCAGACCGAATAATCAATAATGAGATTCATTGACTAATTTTCATAATTAATCGACTTTATCGATTAGTTGTTGCAGTTCTACTTATAAATAAAAATTTAATCTATTTGAAGCAATGTTGGCTTCAAGTCAGTAAAGTCACAACCCTCTGTTATCAAGCCAGTATGACAGTAAACTGGTAGAACACTTCCTGTATATTAACAACTGGTTAGGATACTCTGTATTTACATGTATTACACAATGTAGAATGTTGCAAGAGTATCAATCGAAATCTGCCATCACCAAAAAAAAAAGACTCACATGAAGAGTGTGTGTTGAGTCCCACTCACAAGAAAATCAAAAACACACTCAGATTATTGGCAGCAATTTGTTGCCATAAGCATTCCCACCCATGACCCCCCCTGAGATCAGAGGTCCACCAACCATAGTCTCACAAAATCCTATGGGAAACACTATGATTATTATTATCATACATTATTGTCTTCATACTGGGAATTTTAAATAAAATAACATGTCTAAACCTTTGCTTCTTGCATTTTAATGAAAACACCACATTGACAGCATGTTGAGTTTTATCAGTAAGTAAAGTTCTATAAATAAAGGTCTGACTTGGCCCACCTTTCTCATCCTCCTCTTTTTGCCTGCCCTCACGTATGATGGACACCACCAGACGATAAAAACAGTTCAGGAAGACTGGAGAGGCTTGCAGCATAATCTATGCCCATTCAGAAACAGAATAAAAAAAAAATAATAAAAAATTAAAAAATAGAAAAAAAAGAATTAAAAAAATTCCATCACTGTCTGCTTATTCTGGATATGCTGTTCATGCACACAAATGTTTTTAATTTTGCTACACAAGAAACATACAATTTAAATGTTAATCAGCCCAGATTGTGTATTTTTTCCTAATCTCGTTTCTGTTTGTGAAACCATCATTTATTAATACAGTTTAAGTTAAAATCAGGTACACAGACTACGGGCACAGACTACAGGTACCCTGCTAGGAGAAGGTCACCTACCTTAGGGTAGTAAAGGATGATGGCATACAAGGCCTCATGGATTGCATGGAAGGCTGAATAGTAATCCTCCAGGCATTGGTTTTCCAGAGGCACAAATTCAAGAGCTCCCAGCACCAGGACAACATGGTGTGGGTCAGAGATGTGAGTTTCTCCTTGACGGAGCAGAGTGATTAGAGTCTCTATCACTGGCACAGTTACTAGACTAGTTAGAGAAGATACTTGACCAGATGCTCTTACCACAAACTGAAACATAAAAAAAAAAAAAAAAAAAAAGAATGTAGGCACAGTTAATAAAATTTTATCCTTACATTTTCTGGATGTGCATAACATTTGCACTTTTAGCTATTCAAAACACCCCTGGCGAATATCAAATATGTGAGCCAGGACACTTTGAAAACGATTCCGTGAAGTTTTACAATTCATTACACATGTAATAATAATAATAATAATAATAATAATAATAATAATAATAATTTTTTTTTACAATAAAACTACTCCACACAATAAAATACAAATTCGTTCTGCATTTTTTATTTCATATAGCCATGCAGCCTTTCAAACTTTATATTCAACACACAATAATTCAGAATATTTTTTTATGAATTTTGACAGCAAATATACAACAGGAATACTGTTATCAGTATGCTAACTTAGCTAAGCCAATATCTTCCCCTTGTGAAATTTTCAATAGTCACAATAAAATGAAGACAAATTCAGGATTATCATGGTCTTCTGTATGATAGACCTAATCAGATGACTTTGTCATATTATTTTAGGGCCCAATGGCAGTATCTCAATTAGATTGCTACAAATCAGTGAGACAAGTATTCTGTATGATTTTATGACTGGTTCATTAAACCTGCATTTGCAGCATGTTTACTTAAACATGATTAGATTAAGACCTTTTTGATGTCAGCAGAATGAAACAAAAACAAATCTGATTAATAAATTTAGTGAGCACATTTAAACAAAGGCTGCAATGAAATACTCACAACAAGAGAGGACATGATGTGAGGAACAACACGCCAGAACATCTCTGAGGTAGTCTCTGACAATGAACAGCTGGCAAGCAGCTTTATTAGAGTCACCGTTGCAAACACATCCTGTCAAAGTCAATACATATTTCACATATTTTCATTTAGCAGGAATTAATATATTCTTGTCAGTGCAAGTTAGTTTATTATAGTGTTAAAGATTGTCGATTAAAAACTACAGGCTCCAGCTAATACTATATACAGTGCCCTCCACTAATATTGGCACCCTTGGTAAATATGAGCAAAGAAGGCAGTGAAAAATTGTCTTTATTGTTTAACCTTTTGATATTTTGTTAAAACATTCACAAAAATACTCTGTTCTCATGGGTATCAAACAATTGCAAACAAAAGACAGCCTTAAAAAAAAAAACTTTGTTAAATATGTGTGTGGCACAATTATTGGCACCCTTTGCCAAGATAACAGTTGAGTCTTCTCCTATAATGCCCGATGAGGTTGGAGAATACATGACAAGGGATCTGAGACCATTCCTCCATACAGAATCTCTCCAGATCCTTCAAACTCTGGTGGACTCTCCTCTTCAGTTCACCCCACAGGTTTTCTATAAGGTTCAAGTCAGGGGACTGAGATGGCCATAGCAGGACCTTGATTTTGTGGTCAGCTTGACCTGAATGAGTCAGAGTCACAGCACAGATCAACAGGAGTCAGATTTCATTTATCACTTGATGAGAGTGAGGCGAGCTGTATGACAAGACGATGGCGGAAGATTTGGTTTCAAAGCAGAACGTATTTAAAATATATTTTTCTCATATGAATTCATGGGGTGCCAATAATAGTTTTTTTTTCATAAACCTTTGTTGTGTTTGCAATTGTTTGATATCCATGAGAGCAGAGTATTTTTTTGTAAATCTTTTAAACAAAAGATCAAAAGGTTTCAGAGCCTTCTTTGCTCAGATTTACCAAAGGTGCCAATTTTAGTAGCGGGCACTGTATATACAGTAGTAAAATGTCATGTGGTGTTGGAATGAATTTGGATCAATATCAAGTTCTGAAATACCAACTCACTTTGTGAAAGCCTTCATCAATCTGGGATGCAACAAGTCCACCCCGGATCATGAGAAATAGCGACTGGAGTTGCTCTTCTGAAGAGCTGCCCATCAGCTGATTAAGAAGGTTAATAAGTGGGGCCTCCAGTTCTTTTACTTCTGATACAGAAAGCCATGCACCTATGGGACATGAATTTTTGGTTAAAAAAAAAAGAGTTAGGTAAGTTGTTCAATGATGGAGGTTTAACTTTGTAACAAGATCATTTCAACTGAATGCTTACTTGATAATAGCTTATAAACACTCTGCAGAATCTTAATATGGACACTTTCAAGATCGGACACCCGAGTTTTTTCTGCAGCCAAGTAAAATACTGAGAGATAATGGAGAGATGAAATGAGAACCTCCATGGGTTGAGGTGTTGGGTATATTTCCTCCAGAATCTGCTGGCCAAAGCTATTGTACAGCGTCATGTTGGATAACTTGTGTTGATGATCACCATCACCAGTATCCTGCGTCTGATGAAAGACTGTTGCTAGCTCACTCTTGATCATCACAGTCCCCACATCAATAGAGAATGACTGTCCGAGCCCACTGTCTGCCTTTCCCATCAGCACAGTCTGAGTGGCAGGCCCCATTATGGAGATGATCTTCCCCAACAACTGTGTCAGAAACTCATCCAACTGAGGGCTTTTTCCAAGAACAGACATCATTTCTTTACAAAGTGTGCTGAAGGTTGCTAAGTGAAGTTGAAATGAGTACAGAGCATCAGCACAATCCCTAGAGTCCACAAATGATGTTCCAACAGCAAGAGCTCTATCAATCATAAAAGTTGTGAACTTGTCCAGATTGATTCGCACGCTGCTTTTTCGTTCCAGGATAACATGTGTTATACTGTGAATGAAAGCTTGGACTGACTGGAGAAAAGAAAACCAAGATGAGCTGTCCACACTTCGAAATAGATCCTTATCAAAGCGAGAGAAAAGAGAAGTCATAGCTGCCTCCAAGAGAGTACTACCATGTACAACTTTGAGGATTGTATGAGAATTTTTCCCAAGCAAGAGTGAGTCCATGAGGCCAAACAGCTCTTTCAAAAGGTTGACTGGTACTGAAAGTGCCCCATTTTCATTACGTTGCACACAAAGTGTCATGAAGAACAAACCCAGAAAAAGTCCTAAGTAATCTTCAGGAGATATAGCATATGGATTTAGGACACTTGTTAACCTGACTAACTGCAGAAGGGTGTCTACTTGGGTCTTAGATATGGGGATAGAAGCACCAGTTTTAGCACAGTCCATAATTTCTTCTGCTATGGCTTTCAGTCTGTTAAAAGAAGATGAGATCTCAGCAATGAGTCCTTCTTTGCCTTCAGATGCAACACCAATTTCGGTGCAGGATTTAAAAAATGATGGACAAAAGAACTGTACATCAGAAGCATTTAGCAGTCCAAAAAGCCTGTCTGTTACCGAAGTCACCACTGCTGAGTACAGGTTGGGCAACTCACACATAACTGTGCTTTGGAGCAATTGTTTTGAAATCAGTAGGAACGACAGATCAGTCTCCTCCATATTGCTTCCAGAATGACCCTGAAGCAGGGAGTTCAGGATGGTGTCTGCTATGCGAGATGTAACCTCCCGTGTGAGGTATGGAGAAATTAACGGCAGGTTGGTGGTTACTAGAAACCAGAAGGCCACTGGATAGGTGTCACTATTAACACTGCAAAACTGACGGTCCCACGTTTGGTCAGTATACAGGTTTACCGAAAGTTCTTGACTATTTACTACAACCTGAACAGTTTCACAGAGAACATCTTGTGTGTCCATGTCCAGAGTAGGTGAAGGTGAGATGAGTGAGTGTCTCTTCATTCTATGCAGAGCAAGAAGCTTTTGAAGAAACCTGCTCAGTGGACTAGTGACTTGGCCTCCTGATTCCCTAAGTACCAAAAGTTTCTGTACTGTATCAGAGATAGGACTGACAGCACCAGTTGGACCATCTGGGGAGGTGTATTTACTGCAATGAATTTGAAAGAGGGTGTCTGCCTCATGCCAAGTGTGTGTAAGGAGAAGACTTGCCTCTTGGATCTTCTCTACCCAGAGGTTGTCTGTAATCAAAACTCCCTCAAGACGCTGCAGCAGACCCCTAACAAATTTAAGCATCTCTTCCATTAGGCTTTGAGTTTGTCTGACTATGGGCAAAGGAGTGCTGTCATCTAGCGTCTTAAGACTAAAGATAACTGCATGCATGAGAACACTCAGTGAAAACATCTTTAGTGCAGACTCCCTTCTTCCCTCTTGGATATAAGAGAGATCGTTTTGCATCTTCTCCAGAACAAGTCTGCAGATTTCGAGATTTTGGCTAGGAGGGTTGTCTAAGAGACACTGACCTAAACAATTTTGCAAAGCCTCAGGCAACAACTCTTGCCTCAGTTCATCAGCAGCCGGTCGACAGATTACGACCAGCAGTTCCTCAAAGAGTCTTGGCAACTGGCGTAGCTTTGCATAGGTCTGAAGTACTGCACAAATAAGCATCTCTCTAGCTTTCTTCACCTGTAACTCCATGTTGTCAGCATCCACCCAGACTGAGGAGACAAGCTCATCAAGATCTGGTTGTAGAATTTGGTGGTTTAGTTCCAGCAGTATTTTCAGGCAACGGTACCAGGCTGGGATGCCTGTCTGAGCATTGTTGAATAAAAGCTGAGCCACTTTCCTGTAGAAATTGAACTGCACCACTCCATCATGTATTTTATCTGCAGCTACATTATAGATATCTCCAGTCAAACAGGAGCCCAAAATGTCCTCTAAGGCAAGCAGAGCAAATTTCCAGTTTGCCTCATTAAATGATTCTTTGATGTTCAGATCATCTGTAAAATCAAAGGCAGTGAGAAACTTTGTCATAAGATGAAAGCAAACCAACTTGTTCTCTCCTCCTTTGCAAAATGCATCTAAAGCAAATTTAAAGAGCAGTGGCAGAGAACTGGATTGGACATCATAAAAGAAAGATTCTTTATTAGCATCATGTCCATGGGCAAGCTTTGACAGAATGGTTGCAGAGAAAAAATTGGAGCAGGGAAGAGAAAAGTTGGGGGTGGGGGTTTTTTTTTTTTTTTTGTTGGTGGTTGGGGGGGGGTTTTTTTTTTTTTTTGTAGCTACTGTAGGTACTCATGGTAGAAGAGAGCAGACTGAAGAATCAAGTCCACTTTGCTCCAGATCTCCTTGCTCATTTGTTGCCGGATCCTTGTATCATCCTTCTCTGTCCATGTCCTAGAGGTTATTAAGTGTCTTAACAGGCAGAGGGGCTGAAGAAGGTGCTCGGTCACCTGGACAAAAACTCTCCTAGGGTTTCCTTGCTGCCTTTGCACAGTCAAATACGTGCTGAGTACAAGAAGCAGAACCTCAAACACCTTAACTGAAAGAGGCTCTGTAGATTCCTGTTGCTGGAGTTGAAAACAGGCCAAGCCACTGGTCTTGACCACAAGCTCCACCAGTAGTTCATATTTGGCAGTGTATGTCACAGCAAGGAGAGGAAAAGCTAAAATCCCTTCACAACAACTCAAAATGGTGCACAGGTTGACTGACAATGTTCCTGACTTGCTTTCCAGAATCCTTTCATTGATCATCTGTGGAAAAGGAAACAAATAGGAAAAAGATGCAATTTTTTTTTTATGATTAGGATTAGTTTCAAGCAATTCTCAGTATCTATCTGAGCAATCTATCTTTGTGTACTTTTTTGACAAGTAAAAAAAAAAGCTTATTTTTGGATGATTAAAGATTTGACTACCCAAGTATGCACATATTCAAAGCAAGACAAACTGGCACTTATATATTAAATAAAAGTATTAAACATTGGAAGACTATGTAGATTAGCAGCTTAACAAAATCAAAAACCTGAAATTAGTCTGTATTGTGTATCAGATACCTGGGGAACTGCTGGGTGTATGTTAATGGTCTTTCCCGTGCTCAGGACATTACAAAGCTTCTTACTATGAAGAATTTCATTCAGGAAGGTCCATAAGCCTTCCACGACCTCCTGTGGCACCTCTACTTTCTTGCTGTAATAACCGGATAGGGCCCGAGCAACCCAGTCAAACAAAAACTGAAAAGAGCAAACAATGAATGATAAAATGACAGGAATAGGATAAAGGATAAAATGACAATGAAAGATGTGCGATCTGAGAGTTGTGTATAATTTGTGTATTCTTAGATGATACATGTCATCTTAACAATTATACCTAATTTTGTAGATCATGCAACATATAACTGTATTGTTATCGGAAATAAAAGACTTAAATGCTTGTCCAAAACGACAATGTCAAACATAACATTAATTAAATCAAAATCCCAAAGCATGTGAAAGAAAATGAATAACCTGTTCCTTATTTGGAAGAAGGCACTGACTGGATACCCATGCAAATCGAGCCAGCTTCAACTTATCTGGCCATGGTGTGAGATGGCTGTTCAGCTTCTGATGTATGCCAGAGTAGATGGCAGCCATTTTAAAAGCAAGTCTAGCTGATAAGAAAATGATTAATTATTACATCAATAACTAAAAAGAGCACATACATTTATTAATGCACATGTCCACTTCAACTTAGGAAAAGCTGTTGATTATATGATTAATTTAACAAGATGTGAGGGAAGTAGGGAAAATACTAAAATGTGCAGGACAGGGGGTTCTCCAAGACCAGGGTTACACCCATGGTTTTGATGGGGTAAATGCATGACATTACTGTGGTAATGATTAATCAACATTAAGGTCATTATAGTTGTAAGGGTAATTGACTGGTCACTTGAACTGAATAAGTTTATTAATGCTTTGTAACTTTATACAAGCATATAAATATAAACGTAAGTGTAAGCTTAATTCTAATAATATCAAGAAAAAAATATGTAATGCTTAAAATTTAGGTTTCAACCCAGTGTGGTTAGTAGAATAAAAATGCATCCCATAAATAAACATGATGGTATTTGCTTAATGCGCCTAGTATTTAAACTGTTTTACTATGATTATAAAATACATCTTTGTTAAGGGGTTCGTCATTAACATTTTACTCGATTTTTACACTACAGTCCATAGGTGCAAAAACAAAAACAAACAAACAAACAAAAACAACAACAACAACAACAAAAAAACCCTCACTGGCCTTAATGTGCTCTTTTCCACCAGTATGACTACATTTAGATGAGCTAAATGTTTACAAAAATGTTAAACTATTGCAGTTTAGGCGCAAGTTTCCGCCCTCGTATGATATTTTAATAATCGCAAACGTTGATATCTTGTAAGGTTATCGTGCGTCTATACGGAAAATACAGGGCATCGTACATACAAGAAATAATAAATTAAAAAAAAAAACAATTATGTTCACTTAACATCCCGAATACTTACAATCACATTACACACGTGCTCCGGTTTAAGTTTAAGCTGTAACGCTGATCCATGCGCTATCCCCCAGACAGTAGTAATCGATTGACTATTAGCGATTGAGGGTGATTATTTATTTAATCATTCATTCATTCATTCATTCATTTTTATTTTATTTACTTATTTTTGAAACTCGTGGTTTCAGATCATCTAAACTTTAGATTCTAAAGCATTCTCTGATCTTTGTAACGTTGTCTTTTGTGTCATAAAAGTTCTCAACACTGGTTACTTTTTTTTTTTTTTTTTTACCCCTACACCCCCTTAACGTTTGAAAGATTTTTTTTTTAATTTTGCACATTAACATAACTATAATTAGTTTCCTTAAAATATTTTAAAACAAAGTTGATATAGCCTGACTATGCTTGCTTTTAAGTCACTGAAGTTTGGATTCAATTTAAGTAACTACTAACAATTACTGGCTGCTGGAACATCCTGGGAATGTTTGTTTTTGTTCCCAAAACACTCTTGAGAGCAAACTTTTTTTTTTACTTCCTGGTAGGGTGTCATAAGGTTCCCACTTATGTTTGTATCTAATAAAGCAGTACTGGCGCACACTTTCTAATATAACAAGCTACATTCCCTGCTGAAAAAAAAACAATAATAGAATGCCTCACCGAATTTGTAATGGATTTAATGCTTATAACGGGAATAGGTTTAAATGGAAACTGTAATGGTCCCTGTTTACTGCCTTCTATTTGTGCTATGTTTTGTCTACTGGATACCATTAAATATGTTATAATGCCCAATAATGTTAATTGTATTAATAGTTAGATGATGGTTGATAATGATATTTGGAAACCATTAGAATGTATGTTATGGTTTCTATTCCCCTCCAGCAGAATTAATACATATATTCAACAACAACCATACAGACAGACACACACACACACACACACACACACACACACACACACACACACATTCATTCATGTCTTTATTTTGTTTTGGACAGTGCTGATATTGTTGACCAAAATAGTATGTTCCAAGAATGTTAAGAAATGGTTCCCCCAAAAACCTGCTGGTCAGTCACTTTGGCATGTAACTATAGTAATAAAGCAACATCTATAGCTACTATTTTGATAATACTTGATCCACACCACCAGGTTACTAGATAGCTAGATACTTTATTGATCCCCAAGGGGAAATTCAGGACTAACGATTACTGGTTTCCAGAATATTCAAGGAAGGTTTGTGTTTTTGTCCCAGAAACAAATCCTTTTTTACTTTATCAGGGACGTTTATATTGGTTATGCTTTAGGCTCCTCTAATAGTCTCTGGACCCCATTTTGAGAACCGTGTCTTCAGAGAAGAGTTAACTTAATGTTGATAATCTGTAGTATTTGTAGACACATTGTCTTTTCATATATTCTGCATGGATATAAAGTCTAACATTTCTTTGTAACATATGCTCAGACTCTAAAACACCACCTACATGCCAAGCGCAAAATAACGCAGAGCAGCGCTATCCTTGTTATATACATGAATCGATGAATAGTGCATCCTCGAACATGTCTACGAGGACTGATTTTTCTTTGTTACAAAAACCGGAAGGACTTCTACTCAGACTAAAATGGTTTCCGCTTTGTATTCGGCTAATAAACACAGGCATCTTTTCCAACATAATTCGACAAGGAAATAATTTTTGCTTTATGTTACCGTTTGTGACAACGAGTTTCAGTTTTACGCTCGGATATTTTTACGGTTTAGTCTACGACATAAAATACACTAGTAATACCCCACTCATGAAAAAGGCAGTTGCTAACAAGTTGCTAAATGGGACTACAGACGTTGTCGGGAACATTAAACGTCATCACGCCGAACAGAAATAAAAACTTTGCAGATAAATTGGTTCAGGTTTGCTGTGCACAAGTCCTCCAAAACCGTGGATAAGAATTCATCCACAGAGTACATCCGTATTATGGAAAAATGTTTTTAAATCAAGTTAGGAAAAGTTGTCGGAAGCTTGGTGATGGTGACGTCAAAGTCGAGCGACTGTGCTGTAGTTCGTTTATAGCATAGTTAGCATTTTATTTGTAATTACACTTCAAACGTCATAAAAGTCGTGTTTATTTGGACAAAACCTGTTACTATTGTAAACCTTTGTTGATTACAGAGCTTATTTCTTGCGATAATCCAAAAGCCTATGGGGAAAATCCAATTGGGATTTTATCGAGGAAACCGGAGATGCTAACTTCCGGGTTCCGGAACAAATTGACGTCATCCCCTGCGCCACTCTATATGGATCACACTTGCGAAATACATACTGTTGAGAGGTGGTCATGGTCTGTAGTAGAGTTGGGCAGGTCAATTTTGAAGTATTGCTTTTGATTATGACATTTAAAAAAAATCAATCATTCATTCATTCTTCTTTAGTAACCACTTTATCCTGGTAAGTGGATCCAGAGCCAATCCTGTGAACACTGTGAAAAGGTTTTGCCGCACACAAGACAGGTAGCCATATGGAAAAGTACCTCATGCCCACGGCTAAATACGGTGGTGGCTCTTAAATGTTTTGGGGCTGTTTGTCTACCAGAGGACCTGGACATTTTTGTTAGGATACATGGCATTATGGACTCTATCAAATATCAGCAGATAATGGCATTTTAAAGCCTTAAAATGGGCCGGGGTGGCTCTTCAATGATACAATGATCCAAAGCATACATCAAAGTCAACACAAAAATTATTTACAGACCACAAAATCAAGGTCCTGCCATGGCCTGCCAGTCCCCTGACTTGAAACCCACAGAAAACCTGTGGGGTGAATTGAATAGGAGAGTCCACCAGCGTAGATCTCGCAATTTGAAGGATCTGGAGAGATTCTGTATGGTGGAATGGTCTCAGATCCTTAGCCATTTATTCTCCAACCTCATCAGGCATTATAGGAGAAGATTCAGAGCTGTTACCTTGGCAAAGGGAGGTAGTACAAAGTATTGATTAAAAGGGTGCCAATTATTGTTGCACATCTATGTTTAACAGGTTTCTCATATATATATATATATATATATATATATATATATATATATATATATATATATATATATATATATATATATGAGAAACCTGTTAAATATAGATGTCAACAACTATTAAACTACAAACACGACACAGATATATATATATATATATATATATATATATATATATATATATATATATATATATATATATCTGTCGTGTTTGCAGTTGTTTGATATCAGTGAGAATGTTAAACAATAAAGACAAAATTTCACAGCCGTCTTTGCTTTTATTTACCAAGGGTGCAAATTCTGTTATAGATTTTTATTTTATGACTTCTACATTATCGAGTCAGTACAAAAACACTTTAGATTTCCCAACATTAGTTTTCCAACATTTAATTAAATGTTACAGAAAAATGTTTGTAGGTCAGTAAAGAACGTAGCATATTAAATGATGAGACCTTTTTCAGAGGAAAAAAAAACAATAATGAAGGCTGCTGGATTTTGCTGCAAAAATAAGAAGCAAGTGCGATAGTCAAGGTCTCCAGAAGAACCGTGTCTGGTTATGCAAGATTCTTTTTTCTGGTTCTTACAGCTCATTTCCTTATAAACCCGCACTAATTCTACCTTTTTAAGCAAAGGGCCGTCGTACCAAATATTGCCTTTGTTTCATTTACTACCGTTTACTGCTCTTTATAGTATTTTTTTTAATGTAGTAACATTTCATTTGATTATTTTTGAAGGCATCTTTGCTCTACAGTAAAATCTAAATTTTGCATCTTATATATAAAAAAATCACTCATACAATTAATACATCAAGTATCCTTTTCAACAGATTAGATGTCTTAACAGCTTTACTATTGTTCTGTATTGAAGTTAGAAAGTCGTGTAAAATAGTCTACCATTTAGGTTCACAGACTTTTTCGTTGTGCTTTCAGCGGAAGTAACTTTACAACGCAAAGGCAGCTTCCGTCAGGAAAAAAAAAATCCCCGGAAGTTAGAAAAGGTCGCTCAAGACAGCACTCTCAGCACACAGTATGTGAGAAAAGTACGCTTCCTCTTATCTGCACCTATTTTAGAGTAGTGCTTTAATAATACTTTAAAAGTATTATTATAATGCTATTAATGCTTTAGGAGTCGTGGGGTAATAACCTGTGTAATAGCTTCGATCAGGACATTTGCTGGGGTAACTTTTATTTCTCGCTTATGTATATATATTTAATTATATAATTGTGTTTATTTATTGGTGCCGGTGTGGTTTTACTTTTATTTGGCACTAAACACTTCACGCAACATGGACGCTACAGGGATGGACATGTAGGACACAATAGTGTGTGACAGGTTTTGATGACATTTGGGAGTGCCTTAACCTGTTTGGGTGTGAGAGAAGATAACAAGGGAAAAGGCTGTGTGTAGCTGTCAGGCACAGATAATGTTTAGTAACCGTCAGAAGCTGAGAAGCAGCCTGACTCACAATAGGCTTTCCTTCTCTGAAGATGCCAGGAGCTGAAAGTGTGCCTTGTGAATGGTGACAAAACTATCAAGAATATGTGTTTAGTTATTAGTTTAGCTATAACTAAGAGCCACGGGGACATACAGTTTCTGCGTGGTTTTGGATGTGCTTGTGAAGATGATCGTTATTGAAAGTGAAGTGAACCAAAGCTAAATTCTCAGTTCAGCTTACTTCCTCTAAATGTGTGGAGTAATAATGTTGCAAATGTCGAGATTCGCTACGAGGAAACTGTTACAGCAGTGGAATATCACCTGCAAAAACCCAGTAAGACCTTACCAGCTGTCTGGTCTGACTTTGATGAGATCCCAGAGAAAACTGGTCTGTAAAAATGTACTTGAAGCGTCCCTTTTTTCCCACGTCCGACTTGGAGCGACTTCAGGTCAACATTGTGTTTGGACATACTTCAGGGCCTCCACTCCATTCGCTTTTTACAGCACGTCGACGGACTCTAAGCAAGCAGCAGAGCATGCGGGCAGTGAAGTCAAGACCAGTGACAAACCTGGGCAGGTTTCAACAAATGACTTCAAAAAGTTATTGCAGCTCGCTCATCCAGAGCGTTGGAGGCTGTCAGGTAAAATGCACACACCTCAACTACAGGGGTGGCAGCTACAACCCTTCAAATCGGCCACTCAAACTCTGACCTCAAGCATTTTTATATTTTCAATTGCTCTTCCATTCTTTAAAAAAAAAGAAAAGAAAAAAAAAGGTTTTCTAAGGGGTTCTACCTGAGACCTTTTTATCAAAGGAAACACTCTGTTCTGCTTATAACCTAGAGTTGTCTTTATAACCTAGAGTTGGGATAAATTGAGGAACACTTTAGTGTGTTAGATGGAACCTTTTTTGTGACATTTCTAAAAAGCTTCATGTAGGGAAAAAGAGTAACTTGTCCTAATGTACCAAAGCAATGACCAAGCAATACTAAATCTCTCTCACGCTGATGTGATAAATGTTATCTACTTTCAAAAAGTTCAAAACATTAAAATCAGAGCACAATCATTCTTAAGCATCTCTATACACTCCTAAATATGCAGCTTAACATGGCTTAATGTGTTAAAACAGCAACTTAGAAACACCAGTGTCAGTTTTCTTACACTTTAGTGATTGATTATAACTACGGTCTACTGAATGACACAATAAAATGAAAATGAAACAGAGTTTCCAATGAATCTTTCTTAATTTAAAAGCTTATTATGGCCTAATGAAACCTCTGGTCAGTGTTAAAACAGTGGCATTGGTTTGAAAGGAAAAAGCTAAGCATAAAATTTGTGATTTATATTTAGTTATGAAGTAATTTGTATGTTAGAATTGTGGTTATTAAAACATAACAGGATTCTACTGGGTGCTCTTCATCTCATGGGAGTTAAAGTCTGCATTTTGGTAGCATTGTCATGATGTTGATGCTTGTGAATCTCTGGGGGCCATAAACAACATGCTGTTTGTACAGGATTCCACATTACTTTACTTTATTTTTCAAGCTGTCCCCCTATCAACTGATTATAAAAACAATACACCTACATGAACTACAGAAGTGAAACCACCTTCATGGAAAACCACACAAAGTGCACATTAATGCACACCATAAATAGATCCACAATCAGTATGCGTATAAAAATGCCATTAATGTTATTATTTTATGTGAGCTATAGGGAGGATTGCATGCCAGTTAAAATAATACATAAAGTAAAATTTCTCTTAATGAACAATTGATTAAGATGTTGTTCTAATTAAAATACTTCAACATGAACTACCCAAGTAAAACCACCTGTCAAGTGGCTTTTATTGTAATTTCAACCATATACAGTTGGTACAGTACACAGAGAAATTAAACAAGATTCCTCCAGGAAGATGGTGCTACATAAAACAATACAGTAAACAGATGAAATCAGAATTAAGTAAGACGTACACATTTCTACATAATGTGCACATGCAAACGTGTGCAAACAGCACAAGACAATACAGTAACTACTAAAACAGGACAATGGGCACAGTATATGACAGTATAGTCCTGACCAGTACACAGTTCTAGTGAGAAAGTGTCAGATATAACAGATAAAATAATAACAATATAATAAATAATGCTGTGAAGTGTAAACATAACACACTATGACATTAGAGCTGCAACTAATGATTATTTTTTATAATCTATTAATCTAGTGATTATTTCTTTGATTAATCCATTAGTTGGATTGAAAGGCCAATTTTTATTTTCTGTAAATTTTTTAATTTTTTAACAAAACAAACAAAAAAACTTATTTCACAATCTGCTCAATGTTGTCCTTCAAACATTTGTGCAAATTGAAGGCTATGAGAAAGGCATTAAATGTATCTATGTGGGCTATGCTGTACATTGTGCATGAATGTTTTTAAATGTTAACATTACATTTTGAAAACAAAAAACAACTCATTGTCCACAAGCTTTAAAACAGAAGTTAAATCAGTATACTGTATGCTAAAATAAATAAATAAAAATAGCTAAGTGTGAACTGGCAAGAGGTTGAATGTTCTGCAGTAACACACATTCACTCATTTCAACACATTAACATGTTACTTTATTCTTTAAATGTTTGATACTTCCGACATTTATATACAATTGCATGTTCTAACCCCATTACAGTTACTGCCCTCATAAAAACTTAACTAGTTTTTTTCTAAATATAGCATCAAACAACATATTTGATCAAAATGAATATTTTAGTCAGAGTTATTGTTTCCATTCTATTGCGCGCTGTTTGATTGGCATGCATGTGTGGACTCATGCTCATTCAGTGAAGTTTAATGGCGACTCACTCGCTGTCAGGATGAGGCTTTATGTAAAATGGAAATACTGGCATGAATTCCTAACATTTACAGATAAGTATATAAAGGTAAAAATGACATTTCTATATTGAAGAACACATGTCTGGAGCACATTAAACAGCACACACATCTGTCGCAGCATCTGACAGGATGAGCCACGTTAATGCATTTACAAATATAAAACATTATAAAACATTCTCAAGTTTTGGACATCCTGGATCGTGCACTTTTCCCGCAGCAGCTCACTTGATGACCTCCGCTGTTTTTTCAGATGTGTTTTATTCATACAAATGCGTTTTTTCACCATTGTGATGTGACGTCATTGACAGGGGTTATCCACAGTGATGTCACAGACCCAACTAATCCATAATGGCATTCATTGTCAATCCATTTTAATTATCGATTTTATCGATTAGTTGTTGCAGCCCCATATGACCTACTATTCAGCAGATTACCTTATATCATATATGGACATAACAGTTATAGTGTTAGAAGCCTGGTAAAGAGTATTGCTTAGAATACCATACAATAAGTGCCCAGAAATCCACACCCTTTGATAGTTCAGTTGTATCTATTTTACCTGTTGTTTTTTTTGTTTTTGTTTTTTTCTCTTGATGCACTTACAGCAATGTGCAGGGAAAACTGCCCATAGCTCCATAACCAGTGGGTGTATAAACATAATTAATTGTAATAATAACATTTTAGCTATAGGGAGGATTGCACACCACTTTAATTTTCAGAATAAAAATCTTCAGCACAAAAATGATCTACAGCACATGACTATCCAAATCCTGGGTTGCAATTTATTTTAAATCTGCATTATGGTATGCGGTCCCCTTCAAAAGTATTGGAATGGCAAGGCCAGTTCTTTTGTTTTTGCTATACACCTGAAGACGTGGGTTTGATATCAAAAGATGAATATGTGATGATAGATCATATTTTCAATACAATTTTATTTTTATAGTGCTTTTTACAATAGACATTGTCTCAAAGCAGCTTTACAGAAATGGAAACATGGTATACAGATAATGAAGGTGTGAATTTATCCCAACTGAGCAAGCCACTGAGTGCCGACGATGGCAAGGAAAAACTCCCTAAGATGTTTTTAAGAGGAACCCGACTCAGAAGGGAACCCATCCTCATTTGGGTAACAACAGATAATGTGAAAAAGTTGATAATGGATTTATACGAAGTCTGTAAGGTCTTAGGTGCAGCCATAGTCCCAGTAGTCCGGAATTAGAGAAGATTTGAGCTCCATCCAGAGGCAGAAAGGATCTGGATCTCCAGTATCTCCATAAATTTGTGTGGGGCTCTGCAAAAGGAGAGAGGGAGAAAAAAGATTATGACTGTGAATTAGTAAGATAGAATCTAGTCAGGGTAGGCTTGAGTAAACAAATACGTTTTAAGCCTAGACTTAAACACAGAGACTGTGTCTGAGTCCTAAACACTAATAGGAAGACTGTTCCATAACTGTGGGGCTCTATAAGCGAAGGCTCTTCCCCCTGCTGTAGCCTTCACTATTCGAGGTACCGTCAAATAGCCTGCATCTTTTGATCTAAGCAGGCATGGCGGATCATATAAAACCAAAAGGTTGCTTAGATATTGTGGCGTGAGACCGTTTATTGCTTTATAGGTTAATAAAAGTATTTTAAAGTTAATGCGAGATTTTACTGGGAGTCAGTGCAGTGTTGATAATATTGGTGTGATATGGTCGTATCTTCTAGTTCTAGTTAGGACTCTAGCAGCTGCATTCTGGACTAACTGGAGCTTATTTATATTCCTACTGGAACATCCAGACAGTAAGGCATTACAGAAATCTAATCTAGAGGTGATGAATACATGAACCAGTATTTCCGCATCATGTAGTGACAATATGTTTCTTATCTTAGAAATATTTCTGAGATGAAAGAAAGCTATCCTAGTAATATTATCTACATGAGCATCAAATGATAGGCTGGAATCAATAATCACTCCAAGGTCTTTAACTGCTATGCATGATGAAACAGAAAGACCATCCAGAGTTACAGTCATGGACGAAAGTATTGGAACCCCTGGAACTTTTCCAGAAAAGTGTTGCAATGACAAATGTTTTGGTATACACATGTTTATTACCTTTAAGTGCATTGGAACAGCACAAAAAGCAGAAGAAAAAAGGCAGATTTGACATCATTTTACACAAAACTCAAAAATTAGACAAAATTGTTGGCACCCTCAACTTAATATTTGGTTGCACACCCTTTGGAGGTCTCTCAGATTTGAAGGGTGCCTTCTCGCAACAGCAATTCTGAGATCTCTCCATAGGTGTTCTATGGCAGTGGCAGTTTTGAAAGCATCATTGCCCCATTAGCGAGCCGGTCGCGCACATATCATGCAGAGTGGGCTTGGTATGTGGGAATCACCTACTGGGATAAATCCATATTTCAAGTAGGACTCCTGGTATTGTCTGTTAAAAGCTTTAATTTTCTTGGAAGTGGGCTCTTCTCCTGTCTCTTCACCGGGCCTTTTCCCTTCGCAAAGAAACTTTCCAAAAACATCTGTTTCTTACTCATTTTGCTCGCTTGTGGGTTCAATGTTGGCGCGCAAGACGTAACCGAGAGAATCCGGTCATTTCTCAAAATAAAAGGTTTATCGTTCAGATTCAGATAATACATAAAATGGAAATATTTAATTATTTCTTGTGAGGCCCGGTACCAATTGATCCACGGACCGGTACCGGTCCGCGGCCCGGGGGTTGGGGACCACTGTTCTATGGGATTTAGATCCGGATTCATTGATGGCCACTTCAGAATTCTCCAGTGCTTTGTCTCCAACCATTTCTGGGTGCTTTTTGAGGTATGTTTCGGGTCATTGTCCTGCTGAAACACCCATGACCTCTGCACGGATTTTTGCAGAGCAGTTTCTGACACTGCCCTGCATTGTGCGCTTTGCTACCTGATATTCATCCAAAATTACATATTCACTTGCTGCGCGAGGTAGCAAAACAACAAAACCCAAGCAACCTTGTTCTTTGTACTGTAGGTACTTAGGGCGGCTCTTTTTTCTTGTTTTTTGTAAAAGTAAACAGAATGACGTGCTTTGCCAAAAAGCTCTACCTTAGTCTCATCTGTCCACAAAACGTTCTCCCAGAAGGATTGAGGATTACTCCGGTACAATTTTGCAAACTGCAGTCTGGCTTTTTTATGCCTCTGTGTCAGAAGTGGGGTTCTCCTCGGTCTCCTGCCATAGCGCTTCTTCTCATTCAGATGACGACGTATGGTTCGAGCTGACATTGATGCACCCTGAGTCTGCAGGACAGCCTGAATTTGCGTGGAAGTTGACTGAGGTTGTTTATCCACCATTCGAACTATCCTGCGTTGCATTCTTTCATCAATTTTTATCTTCTGTCCATGTCCAGGGAGATTTGCCACAGTTCCATGGGTTATAAACCCATGATTATATTGCACACAGTGGACAAAGGAACTTTAAGATCTCTGGAGATTGACTTGTAACCTTGAGATTGTTTATTTTTCCACAATTTTGCTTCTTAAGTCCTCAGACAATTCTCGGCTCTTCTTTTTCTTCTCCATGCTTGGTGTGGCACACACAGGCACACAACACAAAGGTTGAGCCAACTTTTATACACTCTAACTGACTTCAGTTCTATATTGCCAGCACCTGTTACTTGCCACAGGTGAGTTTAAATGAACATCACATTCTTGAAATGAAATTATTTACCCACAGTTTTAATAGGGTGCCAATGATTTTGTCCAGTCCATTATGTTAGTTTTGGGTAAAATGATGTCAAATTTGCCTTTTTTTCTTCTGCTTTTTTGTGCTGTTCCAATGCACTTAAAGGTAATAAACATGTGTATACCAAAACATTTGTCATTGTAACACTTTTCTGAGAGAAATGGTGCATTTTCTGGAAAAGTTCCAGGGGTGCCAATACTTTCGTCCATGACTGTACTTTGTAATCAGAATGATTACATCTAACTACACATGGTCCTAATAACAATTTCTGTTTTATCAGAGTTAAGTAAAAGGAAGTTAGTTAACATCCAACGTCTAATGTCCTTTACACAATCCTCAACTTCACTAAGCTTTTGTCTGTCCTCTGGCTTCGCTGAAACATACAACTGTGTATCATCAGCATAACAGTGGAAGCTAATTCCATGTTTACGAATAATTTGTCCTAGGGGTAACATATATAAAGTAAAAAGCAGTGGGCCTAAAACAGAACCCTGTGGAACTCCAAAAGTAACCTCAGTACGCATGGAGAAATCACCATTTACATCTACGACCTGATAACGATTGGTCAGATAAGACCTGAACCAGGAGAGGACTGTTCCCTTAATACCAACAACATTTTCTAATCTATCAAGGAGAATAGTGTGATCTATAGTATCAAAAGCTGCACTAAGGTCGAGTAACACAAGCAGCGAGACACAACCCTGATCAGAGGTCAGTAGAAGGTCATTTACTACTTTATAACTAAAGCTGTCTCTGTGCTATGATGATGTCTAAATCCTGACTGATACATTTCATGGATGTTGTTCCTATCTACAGTAAGTACGAGCATAATTGCTTTTCTACAATTTTTCTAAAATCTTAGAGATGAAGGGGAGATTTGATATTGGTCTATAGCTGGACAATTGAGATGGGTCAAGGTCAGGTTCTTTAATCAAGGGTTTAATAACTGCTAATTTAAGTGATTTAGGTACATAGCCAGCGCTAAGGGGAGAATTTATTATATTTAAAAGTGGTTCAATTACTCCTGGACAAATCTGTTTAAACAAACATGTAGGTATGGGATCTAGTATACAAGTTGATGAATTGGCTGAAGAGATTAATTTAGCTAGTTCGGTCTCTCTAAGTGGAGCAAAACACTCTAAATATTTATCTGATATTGCTACATTGTCATCTAATGGGTTTGTTACAGTATTGTCCGGTTTTAATTTAATGGCCTGTATTTCACGTTTAATATTTTCAACCCTATCAATGTAAAATTTTATGAAATCTTCACTGCTATGTAATGATTGAGTGTTTCTCTCTGTAGTGGTTTTATTCCTAGTTAATTTTGCTACTGTGTTGAATAGGAATCTGGAATTGTTTTTGTTATCTCCTATTAAGGTGGAGAAATAGATTTTCCTAGCATCGGCAAGAGATTTCCTATATTTCAGTAGGCTCTCCTTCCATGCTTCCATTTTCAGTTTTCATTTCCTGATATTTACATTTAAAAGTGTTGAACTACTTAGAACATGGGACCTTTTGTTTGAACCCATCCATTTTTTATCAAAATAGTGATAAATAAAATAATCAAAATATTGATTAGTGATAAAACGTATTGGAACATGCGAATAACAGGTTTTTCTTGTTGCCTAGGTGTGCCATGCTTGTTTTTTGATTGCTTGTTTAAACAGTTAATAGCCCTGAATGTCTACTATTGGAAGACTGCATTTGTTGTTAAAAAGGATAAACCCACATGAAGACCAGAGAGCTGTCTATGAGAGAAAAGCAAGCCATTTTGAAGCTGGGAAAATCATATCTAAAATTGTACCGGAATCCCATACGAGAATTTATTTTGCACCACCAAACAATTAATATTCTACAAAAGCAAGTGCATGCATAATTATGTGATTGCCATCCCTTCAGTTATTGTTTATTACAACATTATGTACACACAAAGGGCATTACAGAGACCTAATATGCTAAGTTTTCAATGTTCAATGTCAAAATCCTTTTAATACATAAATTGTACTAAGGAATTTAATATGCACATAAGTGTTTGACTATTGTTTTTTGTGCTGCCGTCTGAATTTCCTCACAGCTGCCGTGAGCTTCCTGGTTGTCTCCAGTGCTGTCACCATGTCTGCTCCATTTTTCCTGGGTAAAGTGATCGACACTGTCTACTCAAACTCATCTGCAGAATTTACTTCCTCCCTTACCTCCCTGTGCATCATGCTGGCAG
Source organism: Ameiurus melas (assembly GCA_012411365.1). Lineage (NCBI taxonomy): Eukaryota > Metazoa > Chordata > Actinopteri > Siluriformes > Ictaluridae > Ameiurus > Ameiurus melas. Next base: position 24,395,665 of record CM022755.1, on the reverse strand, counting down.
GGGTATTCCTGTGTGGTGGTGCTGCCAACGCTGCACGTGTATATCTTATTCAGGTCTCAGGTGAGCTTTCAGCAGGAACCAAAATGCAAAAGAAGCTTGAAGAACAAATGTGTTCTACCTTGTTTATTTATGATTATTGCAATATAGAAACATTAGTGGTATATTTTATAGTGTAGATTGAATGAATGAGGGTCTGAATGAATGAAACTGTCATCACAGATTCACTGTTTGACTTGAACACACTCTTGTCTGTGATGGTTTTTGCAGGGCAGCAGATTGTGAGAAACTTGCGTGAATCCCTTTTTTCCTCAATTTTGAGGCAGGAGGTGGGATTCTTTGATAAGACCCGCACTGGTGAGCTCATTAACCGCCTTTCATCAGATACGGCTATAGTTGGAAGTGCGCTCACTGACAACGTTTCTGATGGTCTACGGTCAATTGCTCAGGCTGGAGCTGGAGTCAGCATGATGGTGAGCAGCAGTCTAAAGCTAACAGATGCTGTGACTGGAATCACAGCACTCAATAGTGTTCACTGACATTTGTATTTAGCATTATTTAGTTTAGTCTGTAGTTTAATCTGTCTTGATCAGAACCATGAATATAAACATTTGGAGCATTTTTCCCCATGCAAAAACATTTTGGTTTCTTTGTGAGAGAATATTTTGTTGGTTTGTTTGTTCTGACATGTCATATATGTAATCCTAATGGTTTCATAACAAGCCATAGTAATTGTTTTTATCTCTGTTAGTATAAATGAGATGGTTAAGCTATTTGAAATTGATCACTTATACCAGCAATTCTACTGTTCTATTACTATACTGTAGGAATATTTTCCATGAATTGTTAGGTCTTCTCAACAGGCCAGTTGCATTAGTAATTGCATAGATAATTGAATAATTATTTAATACTAATAGCTCCCTGAATTTAATCTTTTACTTTCCTTCTCTTTAGTTCTATGTGTCCCCCAGTCTTGCCACCTTTGTTCTAATGATTGTACCACCTATGGCGGGCCTGGCAGTCATCTATGGAAGATATGTGCGTTCCATATCTAAACAAACACAGGATGCTCTGGCACAGGCCATGCAGGTAAGAACCAGATCTTTGTGCACTTTATTTAGTTGTTGTAGCAATAATACTGCATGCACCGGATTGTTTTATGGGGCTTTTTCTTTCAAGATTGGATCATGATAAGATTTTAAGCACTTCTGCTACACATTTACACTTGTAGTCAAATGTGTCTTCGGTTATATTTATTTGTTATATTGCACATAATACAGTGTATCCGGAAAGTATTCACAGAACTTCACTTTTCCCACATTTTGTTATGTTACAGCCTTATTCCAAAATTGATTAAATTCATTATTTTCCTGAAAATTCTACAAACAATACCCCATAATGACAACATGAAAGAAGTTTGTTTGAAATCTTTGCAAATTTATTAAAAATTAAAAAAAAAAAGTTTTTCGGGGAAAAACTCGAAAACCAGTGGTAGCATACAGACAAAATTGAGGTCTGGAGGGCGCACCGCGAGCGCGTCTCCTCGTGAATCCGCAACCGCGCCTCCCTCTCACCATGCACCTGCGCCCGCGCCTCCTTCTCCTCAGAAATCCGTAGCCGCGCTCCCTTCCCCCAGTGAACCCGCGGTCGCATCCGCGTCCCCGAGTGGTGGCTCTGACCTCGCCGCATTCAAGCTTGAGTTGCTGGCTTTACTTAGGAAGGACATCGCTGATTTTAGGAACGAGTTCCGGGAGCACCAGAAGAATCTTCAGAAGACTCTCAGTGATGCGCTATCTACTATACAGCTCGGCCTGCAGGCCATGAAAACACAGCAGGCTAGCGACGAAGTCGCTACCGATGCTACCATATCCACACTCAAAGGTACTGTTGGGGAAATGGGGCACACCCTCTCCGGTTGCACCGATGATATAGTTCACATGAAGACTACTATTGAGTCTCTCACTGCGACCGTGACTCAATTAGAGAATAAACGTGAGGATCTGGAGTCGAGGTCAAAGTCTACCATCGAGTCTCTCACTGCAACCGTGACTCAATTAGAGAATAAATGTGAGGATTTGGAGTCGAGGTCACGGCGCAATAACGTTAGGATAGTCGGGAGTTCCAGAGGGCCCTGACACCTGTACAACCGCTGCAGTAGCGGCCTTGTTAAAGGAGGCGTTTGGTCTGGAGAAGGAGCCGGTAATGGACCGGTCCAACCGGAAGTCTGGTGAACGACCACGAGCTATTGTGTGCAGATTCCATTACTACAGTGACAGTATTGATATTTTACGCCGTGCGAGAGAGCGCCAGCAGATTAAAGTGAGGGATCTGACCATCTCCGTTTTCCCTGACTACACAGTCAAGACAGCCCGAGTCGGGCCGCGTTTAACGAGGTTCGGCGTCAACTTCGTGATATTGAGGGAGCTCGCTATGGAAAACTTCATCCAGCTCGGCTTCGCATTACATATAACGGTGTCCAGAAGGACTTTATTTCAGCGGAGGAAGCAGCAGAATACGTTAAACTCTTAAAACCGGGGTGAACCGCATCACCTACAGTGTAGTGTTCGTTATTTATTTGTTTATTTAGTATTTATTGTATTTATTATTATTATTATTATTATTATTATTTATTTATTTTAATTAATTTATTTATTTTCTTTGATAATATTCTTTATTCTAATTTGCACTCGGCTATCCAGCTCTATAGAATTCGAATTCTTATTGTGGATATTGTGCATTACTTCGTTCAGAATTTGTTTATTTATTTATTGATTTATTTATTTATTTACTTATTTACTTATTTACTTATTTATATTTATTTTTATCATCTTGTTATTCTCTTCTTGTATTTTATTTTAATGTGCTACACTGTGTAATATTATTAGGTATAAGTCTTTAAAAGGTATGGACATTATATTTGAAGTGCGCAGACTATTTATTAGATTTGAAGTCAGCAGGGGACTTTTTTCTTACTTTTTTTTCTTTTTAGTAATTTTTTTTAGCTTACTCTAGGTCCACTTTGTGGACAACCCTAGGGGTGTTATACTGCTGTCTCCTTTGTTTTATGGATACTTTGGGTGTGTCCCTCTTCAGCTCCAATTGGCTATTTATATTCTTATTTTTACTTTAGTTCTTGGGTTTTATAATTTTTATATAACCAGCGACAGCTATTGAGTAGCCATGATGAGCCGGGGGGTGTTTTATTTATTTATTTATTTATTTAATTTATTATTATTATTATTATTATTATTATTATTATTATTATTATTATTATTATTATTATTATTATTATTTCTCAATGAAATATTTGGGGAAGGGAGGGGAGAAAAGGTAAATGAATCACATGAAAATGAATTACATGTAAAAGAATCACATGCATGAATATGAATCACATGAAAATGAATTACATGTAAATGAATCACATGAAAATGAATTACATGTAAAAGAATCACATGCATGAATATGGATCACATGAAAATGAATTACATGTAAATGAATCACATGCATGAATATGAATCACATGCATGAATATGAATCACATGAAAATGTATCATATGTAAATGAATCACATGAAAATTAATTACATGTAAATGAATCACATGCATGAAAATGAATCACATGGAAATGAATCACATGAGAATGAATCACATGCATGAATATGAATCACATGAAAATTAATTACATGTAAATTAATCACATGCATGAAAATGAATCATATGTAAATGAATCACATGTAAATGAATCATATGAAAATGAATAAATAAACAAAGGCAAAAAAAGCAAAACAAAAGTACATTTACATAAGTATTCACAGCCTTTGCTCAATACTTTGTTGAAGCACCATTGGCACCAATTACAGCCTCAAGTCTTTTTGAGAATGATGCTACAAGCTTGGCACACCCATTTTTGGGCAGTTTCTCCCATTCTTCTTTGCAGGACCTCTCGAGCTCCATCAGGTTGGATGGAGAGCGTCGGTGCACAGCCATTTTCAGATCTCTCCAGAGAAGTTCAATCGAGTTCAAGTCTGGGCTCTGTCTGGGCCAATCAAGGACATTCACAGAGTTGTCCTGTAGCCACTCCTTTGTTATCTTGGCTGTGTGCTTAGGATTGTTGTCCTGTTGGAAGATGAACCTTTGGTCCAGTCTGAGGTCCAGAGCGCTCTGGAGCAGGTTTTCATCAAGGATGTCTCTGTACATTGCTGCATTTATCTTTTCCTCAATCTTGACTAGTCTCCCAGTTCCTGCCACTGAAAAACATCCCCACAGCATGATGCTGCCACCGCCATGCTTCACTGTAGGGATGGTATTGGCCAGGTGATGAGTGGTGCCTGGTTTCCTCCAGAAATTACGCTTGCCATTCAGGCCAAAGAGCTCCATCTTTGTTCAATCTTTGGTCTGAGAGTCCTTCAGGTTCCTTTTGGCAAACTCCAGACGGGCTGTCGTGCCTTTTACCGAGGAGTGGCTTCCATCTTGCCACTCTACCATTCAGGCCTGATTGATGGAGTTCTGCAGAGAGGGTTGTTTTTCTGGAACGTTCTCCTTTCTCCAGAGAGAGATGCTGGAGCTCTGTCAGAGTGACCATCGTGTTTTTGGTCACCTCCCTGACTAAGACCCTTCTCCCCCAATCGCTCAGTTTGGCTGGGTGGCCAGCTCTAGGAAGAGTCCTGCTGGTTCCAAACTTCTTCCATTTACGGATGGAGGCCGATGTGCTCATTGAGACCTTCAATGCTGCAGAAATATTTCTGTACCCTTCCCCAGATCTGTTCCTTGATACAATCCTGTCTCTGAGGTCTACAGACAGTTCTTTGGACTTTATGGCTTGGTTTGTGCTCTGACATGCATTGTTAACCATGGGACCTTATATAGACAGGTGTGTGCCTTTCCAAATCATGTCCAATCAACTGAATTTACCACAGGTGGAGTCCAATCAAGTTGCAGAAACAACTCAAGGATGAACAGTGGAAACAGGATGCACCTTTGCTCACTTTTGAGTGTCATGGCAAAGGCTGTGAATACTTATGTACATGCCCTTTTTTTTTTTTTTTTTTTTAATAAATTTGCAAAGATTTCAAAAAAACGTCTTTCATGTTGTCATTATGGGGGTATTGTTTGTAGAATTTTGAGGAAAATAATGAATTTAATCCATTTTGGAATAAGGCTGTAACATAACAAAATGTGGGAAAAGTGAAGTTCTGTGAAATTTTTCCAGATGCACTGTATGCAAATAAGCTAATAACACTTGATAACCAAATTCTATTGTTTGTGGCTTCCACTTGTTCTATATGCAAATGATGACTGCAGCATCAGAAATCGCGAATTTCCACAGTGTTCTTAGTTTATTAAAAGGCTTAATTTACTTGGTGTTAATCTACTTATTACTTTAACTCTTTACACTTTTCTGTGCATGGTATAGCTGGCAGAAGAGAGGATCAGTAACTTACGGACAGTTAGGGCATTTGGCAAAGAGCTGACAGAAGTGCAGACCTATGCAGAGAAGGTGGAGTACGTCTTCCGACTGGCTAAAAAGGAAGCTATGTTTACTGCTGGTTTTTTTGGAGTGGTATGTCTTTTTATAACACATTTACAAATTTTATCTGTACACATTCAGCAGTTGTATTCAAACCACAGTGTTTAAACGGTATATGTGTGCGTACAGACGGGCCTGAGTGGCAACATGATCATCCTGAGTGTGCTGTATAAAGGTGGGCTGCTGATGGGTAGTGAGCACATGACCGTAGGAGAGCTTTCCTCGTTCCTTATGTATGCCTTCTGGGTGGGCATCAGCATTGCTGGTGAGAACAAATTACTCTGCATCAAACATATGCCATCAGTACCTCACACAATAACAGACAAGTCACAGTAGGTTCATGTAGTGTCCATAACTCTTTGTGTTCTTAACTGCAAGGCCTGAGCTCATTCTATTCAGAGCTGATGAAGGGGTTTGGAGCTGGTACACGCCTGTGGGAACTGATGGAGCGGAAGCCTGAATTTCCTCTCAATGGTACATGTAATCAAACTACATATTTTGTGTTTTTATTAAAATGTTATGTGATCATGACACAAATACTTACCAAGCATTGTAGTGATCAATGAGTCTTGCGTTATAACCCTGTGTTCCACTTGTACCCCAGAGGGACTTGTGTTGAGACCAGAGCAGCTGAAAGGAGCTCTTGAGTTCCATAATGTGTCATTTGCTTACCCGACAAGGAAGGATGTCCTCATCTTCCAGAACCTGAGTCTGACTGTGCCAGCTGGTTCAGTGATGGCAGTGGTGGGGTCAAGTGGCTCTGGAAAATCTACTCTTGTGTCCCTTCTGCTCCGTCTGTATGACCCAGACTCAGGTGAGTACTATGGTCTGTGAGCACCTCTATTTTGCACTAGTACACAGCATCAGACTTTTGCACTAACAGTTCTGTTGTAACAATTTCTCACTCTGACTTAGGTATGGTAACTATTGATGGCCATGACATCCGGAATTTGAATGCTTATTGGCTGCGGAGTCGTATTGGAACTGTAAGCCAGGTAAGCAACACCACAAGGAAATGGTTACATGAGTACACTATGTCACTGTTATGATAATTTATTTCTTAGAGTTATCATGTTTACAGAATGCCTGAGGTACAGTATTGTTGTTGTTTTTTTGTTTATTTTTTTCTTGCATAGGAGCCAGTCCTCTTCTCCTGCTCCATAGCTGAGAACATTGCGTACGGAGCATCAGATCCCAGTCAGGTCACCACACAGGACATCCTACGAGCAGCACAGATAGCTAATGCTCATGATTTTATTAATGGATTTCCCAAAGGTTTTGACACTGTTGTCGGAGAGAAAGGAGTACTACTGTCAGGTACCAAAATATATCAATAATTTTTTTTTTTTTGGGCATTTTAAATATTTTATTCTGCTTTCTTTCTCTTATGCATTCTATATTATGAATATGCTAATATTTCAAACTTGGTATCACTAATGGATTTACTGGATGAACAGGTGGACAGAAACAAAGAATTGCTATAGCAAGGGCATTGTTAAAGGTAATTAATTAATGCTTTCCTCCAGCATATTTCATAAGACATTTCATTCTACACATCATTGAAGTCTATTTTTTTTTTGATAGAACCCCAAAATACTGTTATTGGATGAAGCCACAAGGTAAGATGTTAATTTTTGTAATGGCAGTGGTCTAAATAATTCACATTATGTTACCAGAAATGCATCATATAAACAAATAAACTGATTTATTTGGAATGCTGTGTCATTTTTTTTAAAGTATGGCTACTGCACCATTGTTCTGGTTATTAATTGGCTGACCTGTCAGTTGCTTTTGGTTACATTGAGCCATTGGGCCAGGTTTTTATTGACTGTTTGCACACAGTCCTGTTTGTAATATTGAACTTACTATTATGTAGCTTGGTTACAGAAAAGTTTGTGTGCAATATAATGTATTCCACCACTTACGTAGATTATGTAAGCTTAATGCTAGACCGCTGCAGTAAGCTGTAATACATCTCATAGGACTTTGATTTACATTGTTAAATATGGTGGATAAGTGTGGATTAGAGCTTATAACTTTGCCGATTAATGTAACTAAGTACTGTAATTGCCTAAATTGTGATTTGACTATATTCAGTTACACAGGATTAATGTGCTGCACTGATAGTACTGACAGTCCTAGATAGTACTGCTCAGTTCAGGCTTATTCTTTACATATGTACAAATATCATTTCACTCTCTTCCTCTTGTACCCCTGAACCCCACAGTGCTCTGGATACAGAGAATGAGTTCCTGGTGCAAGAGGCCCTGGAGCGCTTAATGCAGGACCGCACTGTGCTTGTTATCGCTCACCGTCTCTCCACCATCCAGAATGCAGATGCTGTGGCTGTGCTAGACCAGCAGCATGTAGTGGAGTGTGGCCGTCATGCCCAGCTTCTCAACAACCAAGACGGTCTTTTCCGCAAGCTCATGGAGAAACAGGCCTTATTACATGCTGATCCAAATCTGGCTCTTGCCAAATAGGAGACATTCTGACATCTGTAGAAAGTACTAATGAAAATTAGTGTGTGCACATGGAAGTGCAGTGTCAGAAGAAAACACCTGTAATTGCTGTAGTTGTATCTGAGTGCCTATTTGAAGTATAAACTACCAGTCAAACGTTTGTTCATAAGAAGATTTTCATTCTTTTAGAATATTAATGAAAATATTTACTCTATAAATGAACAATAGAATTATGTAGTGATCAAGAAAATTGTTTAACAAAAACAAACAATTTTATATTTAAAATTCTTAACAGTCTTTCTCATCTAGCTTTCATGATACAGCTTCACCCAGGAGGTGTTTCTTAAGGTTCCTGCCTGAGTGCTTGTTGTCTGCTTTTCCTAAATAGTAATTACTTGTTTGGGAAAACAGTTTAATCTTAATTAAACATACTTCTTTTAATTAAAAAATTATTTAAAATACATTGAGTCATTTCTTTCCTATTTCCTCCCACTGTTTTAAATGCCTTTAAGACAATGGAAAATTTGTATTCAATCTAATGTACACAAACTTCTGACTGGTAGTGTGTCTTTACTCAAAATGTGATGTCAACACTGAACTCCAACGTTTATAACAAATGTGTAAAAACGTAACAAACACAAATTACTATTTATTTAAGACACTGCCACTACATACAGTATAACTGGAAATTGTTCCTTGTTGTTGGTTATTTTTTAGAATCACAGATCATGACAGTATATTATTTGTTGAATAACAGACATGAACTGTTTTATACACTTTCATACAGTAGAACTATTCCTATTTATACAATTTTTAGGAGTATAATCATTCTAATCATACAGTAGCATGTGATGCAATGTCTTCCTTGCTGGTAAAATGCAGGTATGCTTTAAATTAAAAAAAAATATTTTTGGATTAGGAAAAAGCTCATTATTATTATTATTGTGGTTTCTGTTTAACTGTATGTAATGAAATAATTGACGATGTTTGCCTACACTGTGTGTGTATTTCAGTTCATAAACAAATCAGCTGGTCAATCCTGTATCAAGAACCTGCACATTGTTTATGTATGTGGGGAAATATGTCCACTGCTGTATAGGAGAAGGATGCATCCAGAACTGTTGTTTTGCAGCCATCATTCAAACTATTGGCCTTAAACACAGTCCATAATTGCAAACACGTTAGAAAAAAACATTAGCATGAATGACCACCAAAGACCGAACTAACCTGAGAGATGATTATCTGTGCAACCATTCACTTTTAAAGAGACAAGTCTGCAATCAAAATAAATGTTTTGTAAGTGTGATAAATAGAATATTTCTCAAAATATATATATATATATATATATATATATATATATAAAGCTGTGGACATATTAAAGTGATCATTGTGCTAACGTCTGAACATTCTTTATATAAATAAACTACTGATTGAATTAATTATAGGGTCAAGAAATCTCTCACAACTCAAACATGATTTGAGGATCTAAAAGCATGTGGTACCAAAAGAGGGCACTGTTGCCCAGACTGCAAACGCCTATTACTACACAGTTATAAATAAAGCAAAGGTTATGATTTCTAGAAAATTTGTTACTTGTAACTGAAACCACAAACACATTTAAAAAAATAATAATAATAATAAAAATTTTATTTTGTTATAATTCATAGCATTTAATACAGCATATTCCCCAGACCCAGTATATGCGTTCATTCCAATGCACCTCTAGGCCAGATTAAATCCCAAGCACCAAGATTCTACCATGTTTCGTCAAGTGACTAAGCTGTTTATCTCCCTTGGTGATCAGGAGCCTGTAACAGTTGCTCTGACTATCTGGCCCTGATAAGGATATAGCTTGAGCCTATATAAGCATATAGCCTCAGAAAATGGAGTGGGCTGCTAAAAAAGCATCTCCAGTCTCATTTGTTTAGAGTACAAGATTATTAAAATAATTCAGTTTAATTCATAAATTAAAGATTAGTCCCCTTTGATAAAAGAACCATGTATTTATGATTAGTAAAACATACCAGTGTGCAAGTTCATATTTTAGCTAGTCTAGTTATGGACATAATTTGACATTATTTGTGTCAAAGTTTATTTGTAAATATAATTTGATCATTTATGAAAACTGCAGTATGATAACAGTCTGTATATTGCACATATACCGTATATCCTGAATTTCCCCTTGGGGATCAATAATCTATCTATCTATCTATCTATCTATCTATCTATCTATCTATCTATCTATCTATCTATCTATCTATCTATCTATCTATCTATCTATCTATCTATCTATCTATCTATCTATCTATCTATCTATCTATCTATCTACAGCCCTTTCACAACAGACGTGTCTAGTCACGTATACACACACGTACACACAAGTGTGAAATGTGTTAATTTTCGATTCATTTCAACTAGCTCAGACCCCATGCCTAGTCCTGGAGTACCCCCAGTTACGGCATTGGGTTAGAGCGGGGAAAACAGTCACATTTGAAGGACTGGGTTTCTCCAGGACCAGGTTTATGAATATACGCTTTAATGTATTATTTACTTTGCCAGGGTAAAAAAAAAAAAAAAAAGATATTTCAATAGCTAATATGTTGATGCTGAAACTGTTAAACAAGAATTGGTGAAGATAGGACCATCCAGCTGTAGTTACTAGTCTGCGACAAAAAATATTATATCAAAAAGACATTTTAATCACAATTTCATTATATTACATTTTCACAACTCCACATAGTCACACATAATTTGAACGGCGCCCCAGATTGCTGACACTCGTAAATGATGTAGTGCTTTCCTAACTCCTAAATCCTATTTAACTCCAGGTTCACAAATCACTATACAGGCAAAGCTCTTGTTATAGCAATAATCAGCAACAATCAGTATTACAGTATCAGATCTTATATTAAATATAGACCTTGTTTTGTATTAATTTTCTTTTCCTCTTTGCAATAAATTAAATAAAAGGGCTGATTGCTTACCATAAAGTTAACACTATGCTGCAGTCAGTGAATTAATAAATGGCTCTAACCTTCTTGTCCTAATCGCTTGCGCCTACCGTAATAACAGATTTCGGTGCACCTTATCCATGGTCAATAAGCTTACACAATTATACCCCTCTGTCGGAACCCTCTGCCCGCGGCTGAATCCCACTACATAATCAGAAATGACTCCCTCTCATTGGTGGCAGTCATGTCAGCGTAGTAGGATGCACCATGTGCGAATAGAGTGGTAATGAAAACATACCCTCCCCATATACGGCTAGCGCGCCGTGGCTTCACATCAGGACTTTCACCATATTAGGGCAGCTGTGCACACTTCCAACCGGGAGTCCCGTTCGCTTACCGGCCAAGAACCTAATATGGCCACAGACTGGGAAAAAATCCAATTGAGCACATGGACGATATTCAATGGGCGGGAAATGAAGGTGATCGGGTATAAAAGTTTGCCAAGGCCAGCAGTCACTCTGTAGCTGGAACCAGCAGAGGTTTCATTCTGCACTGAGCTTCATCTGAGAAGGGCACCACCAAAGGTAAGGAGATCTGACCAAACACCATAGCCCACGTGCAACAAGGACTAATAGGAAAATAATGTTTTAATGTTTTTCTATTTACGTTAATGAAATGAACCGGATTACCTGATGCTATTTCTCAAAGTGATGCACAGCAAAAATTTCAGTTAAAGTATCTATACTGAATATTGCTGTGCACGTGATCCAAAGAAAAAGAGACCAAAATAATAATTAGGAACACGTACGGAAAGCCATATGTTTTTTTGTGACTATACAAACATTTATGTTTAAACTGTAACCACAAGTGTATTTTTAAAATGCAACTTTGATCATTAAAAAAAAAGTTTTCGACTGTAGTTCATTCATAGAGTACACTGTGATATCTCTCTTAACAATCACAGCTTAAAATTTTATACAAAAACGTGAAACTAACCAAATTTCACCCTAAATTAAAACAATCTGATTAATAATTATTTAACATCATTACCATTTTTCATAATTACCTCTTTTCATTAGTATGATAGAAATCAATGTAGATTACAGTGGTTAAAAGAGTACTGAACTTAAACCTATTTTCTTCTGTGCTGCATATGCTACAAATCACCCACTTAGTGATCTCTGAATATGTTCACATACAGAACCTGCCAAGATGTGTGATGATGATGAGACTACCGCCTTGGTGTGCGACAACGGCTCAGGCCTGGTGAAGGCTGGCTTTGCCGGTGATGACGCTCCCAGGGCTGTGTTCCCTTCCATCGTTGGTCGCCCCCGTCATCAGGTATGGCTTTATAAATTATACTGTAATTCTTCACAGAGCTTTTTAATAATGAGGTATTGTCAATGGCAAATAAATATTTAATGTAATATTAAATTTATCTTTCCTCTCCCTTAGGGTGTCATGGTGGGTATGGGTCAGAAAGACTCCTATGTAGGTGATGAAGCTCAGAGCAAGAGGGGTATCCTCACTCTGAAGTATCCCATTGAGCATGGCATCATTACCAACTGGGACGATATGGAGAAGATCTGGCACCACACCTTCTACAATGAGCTCCGTGTTGCCCCTGAGGAGCACCCCACCCTGCTCACTGAGGCTCCCCTGAACCCCAAGGCTAACCGTGAGAAGATGACCCAGATCATGTTTGAGACCTTCAACGTCCCTGCCATGTATGTGGCCATTCAGGCTGTGCTGTCTCTGTACGCTTCTGGCCGTACCACTGGTGAGAAGCACACCTTCACAACCTTTTACTTTTTTTCATAAAAATCCTACATACTACCAACAAATTATTATTATTATGACATTATATACAGATATAACAAATCTTGAGACACTATGTTGACCCTTTTTGCTGTGGTTCAGGTATTGTGCTGGATTCTGGTGATGGTGTCACCCACAATGTCCCCATCTATGAGGGTTATGCTCTGCCCCATGCCATCATGCGTCTGGATCTGGCTGGTCGCGATCTGACTGACTACCTCATGAAGATCCTGACTGAGCGTGGCTACTCTTTCGTCACAACCGGTAAATATTATCTTTCGTTCTTGGTTTGTTCGCAGGTTTTATCTTTGTCAGGTTGACCTTTGTCACCTTATTAATTGCTTTTTGACTCACAAAATTCTCCATCACAGCTGAGCGTGAGATTGTGCGTGACATCAAGGAGAAGCTGTGCTATGTTGCTCTGGACTTCGAGAATGAGATGGCCACTGCTGCTTCCTCCTCCTCCCTGGAGAAGAGCTATGAGTTGCCTGATGGTCAGGTTATCACCATTGGTAATGAGCGTTTCCGTTGCCCAGAGACTCTCTTCCAGCCTTCTTTCATTGGTGAGTAATTAACAGCCCTCATTACAACATGGGCTATGTCTACAACATATGAAACTCTTTGTCAGTCTCTTATATCAATCTTCATCCTTATCTGAAAAGGTATGGAGTCTGCTGGCATCCATGAGACTGCCTACAACAGCATCATGAAGTGTGACATTGACATCAGGAAGGACCTGTATGCTAACAACGTCTTGTCTGGTGGTACCACCATGTACCCTGGTATTGCTGACCGTATGCAGAAGGAGATCACTGCTCTGGCCCCCAGCACAATGAAGATCAAGGTAATGGAGTAGTGTATTTTCTCACATTCCACACCTTTTATTTATCTTCATTCCACACCTATGATAACTTGCCCCTTTCTGAAATACATTACCCTCTCTTTTATTCCAGATCATTGCCCCACCTGAGCGTAAGTACTCTGTATGGATTGGTGGCTCCATCCTGGCTTCCCTGTCCACCTTCCAGCAGATGTGGATCACCAAGCAGGAATACGATGAGGCTGGACCCAGCATTGTCCACCGCAAATGCTTCTAAATTCACAATCATCGTTATCATCTGCATCTAATCCCCATAAACCAAGCATCAGTGGAGCACTCCATTGGCAAGGGAGAGATTTATTTAAAATATATTTTGTAACCCAATGTTACACAATGAATATACTTCAGTGAAGATTAAGCAACATCAAGACAACTGGCATGCTATGTCACACAGCATAATGTGAAATGTACATACATATTAATTTATTAAAGTCCATTATTTGGTATCATTTTGGTTTTTGGCATTTTGTGTCTATGTGCATTATTCTATTTACATGCAGCCCTTTGTTGTGAGTTGTTCTTTGGCTAATTCCCAGTCAAATTGTACTTTCAGTATCCATATCCATATCAATAACCTTATCCATATTAGCACATTAATGTGGCTAAAATTATTCCCAATTAATTCCCACAAGTAATTCCAAACTTCCCAATTACACTATCCATGAAATTGAACCAAATTCAACAAGTGGTCCAAGAAAGCACTAGGAGTGGTCACTAAGGTCATTTTTATTTTTAACATGCTCTACCCACTGTGTGAATGTATGTGAGGTGAGAGAAAGATGACACACCAGTTATGTCTGGCTCGTTTTCTTCTTTGGCCCATAACTGATATGTGACCCTTGTCAGTAATCCATAGCCTTCTTAATAGGCCTATATGAATTTAAGACATGTTTAAATTTATTCCTAAGGCTCAGAGAGTTGAAACTTGTCAATCCTCTGGACTTTCATTCTTTCTTCCAGTAAATACCATTACTCTGCCCATAACTAATTTAACTTGAATTGAGATGGCAACAACTGACCTGCCAAATTGTCATTTCTGTGTTTATCAGCTGAAATTTAGTGCTTATCTGCTATGTTTGGGACCAGATGCTTTGTACAGACGATTTAGTTCAAACTCATTTCAATTTAATTCAATTGAATTTGCTTGGTGCTTTTAACAATAAACATTGTCACAGAAATAGAAAGAGAAAACTCCTTCAGACAACACGAGGAAGAAACATAGAGAGGAACCAGACACAGTAATGTAGTGCAATTTATGCTATTTAGAAGAGGCACAGGGGGTCCAACTGTGCTGTCCAAGGGCACTGCTTGCCCCATTCCATTTCTAGAAACACCAATCCTGAGCCTCTATAATTATAAATACAAAATAAATGGACCTGACCTGAAAAGTGGGATATTACTGCTGAAAAATCCATTTTGGTCTGACCAGCAACCAGCTTCTAAAGCACAGGGCGAGCTAGCTAAACGGGTAGATTATTATTATTATTATTATTATTATTATTATTATTTTGTTATTTTACAGCTTCCTTATTACTTGATTAGATTTATCAATAAATGTTTAAGATTTGAGAATCACCCTTTTCTGTTATTGTTGTGTTGTTGTCAAAGGCAGTCTAGCCGTTTGACCAGCTCAGGCAGTATTTTGACTTCAGGCAGCTGGTCAGAACAAGCTGGATTTTTCAGCAGGGATACTGAGTGACCTCACTGACATCTATCTTGAAAATAAAGGACCCTTCCATTAAAAGCAAATATTCTTTCGGTTATACATTATACATAGCTTTTTTTTCTTTTTCTTTAGAAGACAGTGTGCGTCTATACGTTTGAACCGACTCGAGTCTAATCCCCACCTGTTGCTCTCGCCAGCGGCGGGCTTTAAGCAGTGGGTGGAGCTAAAAGAAAATCATCAGCACAACAACAGTGAGGGTCGCATTATCGAGACCACCTGCCGCCTTTCGCCTGGTGTGCAACCTGAAACCGTAAGTAAAAGCCGAGATACTCTCCCGTACCCAGATTTGGGCCGAACTGACATGACACGATGGTGGGATTTTATCCATTAGCGTTCATTTAAAAAATGTCATGGCGGATGGTTGTTGTCATGTAAAAAAAAAAAAATAGTTCAGATCGGAATCATAACAAATGTCGGCTGCTGATACTGAAGCGAGAACGGGCTTAAAAATACAACGTAGGCCTACTAAACGCACTGTACATAATGTAAACATGGCTGGGGACCTTTATTATTTTGACAGCTGTGTTTAAATAAACCGCAGGCTACAGTGTAGTTGACACAAGGCACGACTCACTGTGGTTCACTCTGCAAACACGCAGTTACTGATGGCGCATACAGTAAGTGGCAGGATTATCTCGCCATTGCACCGTTTTGTCTGTGTGAATGGGGTGAAATCCGCGGTTTGAATATGTACTTTAAATAAGAGGAAATATAAGGAGGGGTGTGACAAAGCGCTGTCACGAGCAGCTGGTCTGCGATTGGTTTCCTCCCAGGAAAGGGCTTTTCCTCCATACGTGTTTTGATTTAAATGTCGGGCGGGAAAGGAAGACGGTGCTATATTCACGTGCTACCGAAGTGTTTTTAAACACGGGTTTCCGACCTAAAAGTTGCCCACGAAGCTTTCTAAGACCTCCATAGCTTTTGATAACCGAGTTCTGTTACTAAACCTTACTTTTTCCTCATATCAGATGAAAGGGCGGATCAGTGGTTGATGGTTAGTAGGTTTTATTAGCTTTTTTGTTTTTGCTTATTTATTATTATTATTTTTTTTTTTTGCAATCACCATTTGAGCCATATACACATTCATACCGGCTTAAATTATCCTTTGCAACAGTAGAAAGATACCAAATGACACGATTCTAGCTAACTAGCAAACGTTAGTAGGTCTATTGCATACAAAGACATGGTTATTACAGGATTAGTAGGAAATACAAGAATTTGGCAAGCACGTGAAGGCTGCACAGTCTAGTGAGTTATGCAGATTCATTAATAAATGTCTTCTTTTCCATGTGATTAGGGGAGATTTTAATGATTTAGGCAAAATATAGGAAAAGGGCCCTAATTTCAGTGTTTTAACATCAGTATTTAAATTTTCAGCATATGTAATTTAGCGTTAATAATTATAATCTTAATAATTTGCATGTTTAGGGGGCCCTTGGTTTCTGAGGGCCCAAGATAGTTGCCTACCTTGACCTAGTGCTAAGTCTGCCCCTGCATGTTATATGCTACACTGTATTCTACACGAAACTAATTTTCCCTTCTCTTTAGTAGGAATATGTTGACCAAACGGATTAGGTCAGAATATATGAAGAAATTTAAGGATCCGAAATGGGAAACGTACGCAAAGTGTTATGAGGATTTGGTGAACTACAGACTGTCAAGGCGAATGTTGGAGCAAACACACAACCCGTGGTTTTGGGATGAATGTGGAAGTGACACAGAGTCCAGCGGCAAATGTACACCTCAGGAGAGAACTGAAGACTACAGGATGGAGAAGGAGCAAAATGCAAAAGAGACAGCAGAGACAGTAGTGCACGAAGTGTATGGTGCGGAAGAGGCGAGAGAGCCTGATACGAGCCAAGTTAGAGGTAGGATAATGTCTAAACTAACGGAATATGTGTTAAAGCCCAGTCACTCATTGGCATCCATAATATCTCTTGAGATATCTTCTCAGGATCATGATTTTTCATCGAAACAACACAGGTGCTCTATAGATAGGCCTTAAGTATAAATAATATGATGAGATTAAAGCAAGAGTGATATGGCTGCAAAGCTGTGGTTTCAGTTGAACAATAAATTCACTGGATAATTAGGAAAACTTGGAATGCTAAATTCTGAACTGGGGATGCATAGACTTGTCCCATTTTTGATAGCAGGGTTCTCTGCAAGCTTCTATTGCCAAGTTTTGTGGCAAAACCTTAGAATTATAATGGAGGTGTTTTAAGATAAGTTATATCTTGTGTTTACATGCATGATCTGTGGTGTCAAGCAGCGATATCATATTTAATACAATGAAATGTGTTAATGGACAGAATAAAAAAAAATCAGATATTGTTCCACATTTTCAGGCCAATATCAGCACAGTATCAGGCAGGTACATCCCACTGAATTTTTAGGGTACTAGCGGTACATGGCATTATGTAACCCACCTTTCAGAACAACAGTGGGAGAAAACTCTGCTTTCAGTAGTTTAGTTGGGCTTTACTCCCTAAAAGGCAAAGGCTCAACTAACCTTTTTTTTTTTAACAGAACAAGTAACAGAAGATGTCAAAACTCAGGCAAAGGAGGAAGAGAAAGGCACAACACTGTCCCTCGTTGCCCCTGTCATCCCAACAGAAAAGTATCCCTGTATTCAGAGCAATACGAAAAGCAAACCAAAACATTCATACAAGCCAACCCGAATTAAAGCCAAGAATCACATCATCATAGACACGGACAAAGAAAGCAGACATCCTTTTGCTATGTATGGCTCAGGAGAGAAACAGGCAGATATGGCCTCAAAAAGAACACACAACGTTGGTCCAGCTGCATCAACCAAGGAGGTGAGCTGCTCCCCAGCTGTATAATGTTATTTCTGTGAGCAAACAAACTGGGTAGAAACATTACATTACAGTAGGACATTAAATTCTTTGAGTCCTTGTGAATAATTTTTTCTGTAGACAATTGGGATTGAGCATTTATTCTTGGACAAGGCTGTAGTGCTTTCAGGTGTGTATGTGTGACAATTTTAGGTTGACACCTAAAGTGGGTGAACTGTTTCAATGGTAAAATGTTTTTTAAGACTTGATTCATGTTTGTTCATGAAACACATTTCCTCTGTGCTTAGATCCATGAGTCAGCACTACGAGCAAAAAACAGACGAGAAGTTGAGAAACAGATGAAGAGAATGGACAAGCGAAGAGCAAAATCAGCTGACTTGGAAAAGTTGAACAAAAGCAAGCTCGTCCCTGATTATAACCCTTGGATGACTGAGTACATGCGCTGCTTCTCTGCTAGGTCACAGTAAATCTCTGAGACTGCCGGCAACATTACTTCCAGTCACAGGTAGAGATGTGCATCCAGCTTGCCTGTCTTCCTAAATGGGCTGGCATAACGAAAAATCAAATGACATTTTTGGTCTGTGCTATTTATTTAATCTTACTTGACCAATTTTTGCCACGTTTGTTGACTGGTATTGATTATCAGAGTTATAACAGATGTCAGGGACCAGTAAAATAATGGATTTTATATGGCATTTTAAAGACAGTCAGCCACCACAGCATTCTCTCAGAGTTTGCCAGTATAAAAATATATGTTGTATGTTTTCTTTGCATTGAGAACCTCAAATCTGGCTTTTCAGGTGCATTAATCCAAAACAGAAGCTTACTGTTAAAGTACAAACCAAAGCTCATTTTGGCATGGTTCAATAATTGTAACTTGCATCATGAACATATCATGAATACTGTACTGAAGGTGCAGGCTAGATTTTAGACTCCATTTTAGACTCTTCCAATTGTCTAGGGATTTCTTGTCAGTTTTGATGGTTTATATTTGCCACTTTGCACTGGCAAATTAGATGTAATTATGATGTTTAAACTCAATCCATTCCATAGTGTGATTTATGGCATAAATGTAACTTGTATTGAGGACACATTCCTACAACGTTTTGATATGTCTGTCTTTGTAAAAGACTTCCGATGCATCCGTCATGCCAATTTTACTATACAGATTTAGAAAACATCTGGTTTACATGAAACCATTGTCTTTTTCGTTTTTCTAACCTATCATGTCCCCAGCACTTTTCAAAGTTTACAAAACTCTACTCATTAATCTACAGTGTGTAGCTGAATGGAAGTGGGCGAAAAGATTTTATAAATTATCTCTGGTTTACTGCGAAGGTGTATTATATATTATTGTTCAGCATAAATTACATTTATGCTACAGATATTATGCGTAATGTCTTTTTCAGGGAGGGCTTGTAGAACTGCAGCTCTACAGAGTTTTTTCTCCTTGATTTAAGTGTGTAGTGCTGTGGTCAGATATGAATAATGCAAAAAAAATTATGAAGAGGGATACACTGGAACATGATGATAGAATAACATGAAATGCCATAACTTGCAGGTATTACACACCGGGTTTTCCTGATGACTTCTGAAATGAGCATTGAACAATGTAACATTGTCCTGTTCTGGAAAATATCATGCCCAATGGTGCACCAGTATATTGCCCTGGTTACTGTAATGTTATAACAATTAATGTCCTACAAATCTGCTTACTTTTAATAGTGGTTTGGGCCACCACTGATTCCAGGTTTTGTGAATATAAAAATGACATTAGTATTTCTCAAGGATGCATTTTTTTCTGTACTGTAATAGTGATTTGTTAAGTAGTGACTTGTTATGGTGATTATAATGAAGCCATAATGTTGCTTCTGAGCCACAGAAACAGAAAAATCTACCAATTATTATTTATTTAAAAATCTGAGGAGTCTGGCTCAAAGGGTGCATAGATATGACTTTAGGGTTTGTGGTTTTGGCTGTATGTGAACATGCAGTAGTGTATTTGAACAGTGAAAGCAATGGGATTTTGAGTCCCTATTTGCATACTCATGGGGACTAATTACTTAACTCCCAGCTTTAGTGTATATATCATTATTACTTGAAAAGGTTATAGTTGTGAGGGTTGCTTAAGTCAGTGCTACCATGATGTTTCTAAAATGTATTAATAAAACTTTATCACAATGTGTTTATGTATTTTTCTGTTATCTTTATTATTCACAGATATGCCATCCAAAATTATTGTACAACATGGATTTACACATGGGGAAAATTATTATATTAAAATAATTTAATATAATAACATCATGTTTGATAGGAGTTTCAGTGTAAGCCAGATGGCTTGACCATGTAACTGTAATTCTTTCATCACAATAACTGTTATAATATTGCAGCATATCTGTCCTAGCTTTGCTTCCGTCTAGACCTTTTACAGTTACATTACATAAAAAAATAACACTTCAAGAGCAATGAGCAAGTATTACATGATTATTTCCTCTCTCCTTAAAAAAGTGTATTTTCTTAAACACAATGCAGCAATAAAATAATGCAGATATCTTGTATGGTCTGTGAAGCATGTGCTTCCATTGTCATGACAGTTGACTGATAATGACTAATGATAAATGCAGTGTATGCATACAATGTTGAAACCACAGACAATATTACCCACCCCATTCTCAGTAATACAGCTGGGTTAAGAATAAATTAAATGTAGGATTGAACACATATTTTCTAAAAATGTATGAATGAAGCTGAATGCAGATACATTGCAATTACATTTAAAAATGTGATACTACATTTAATAGCACAGCATGAGTTCGTTAAATGAACATTTTTAAACAGGACAACAGCATTTAAGTATGCTGTGCAATAACACTATGTAACAGTGACAATGTATTTATTTATTTAAATTTTTTTACATTTTATATTTTCCACTACTATATATGAATAGAGGATAGGTATGTGACTCAATATATACTACAACTTGACATTCCAGGTTTTAAAAGTAACAACTTCTGATATATGTGCAAAAATAAAGTAAAAGTAAAACAGTGCATGCTTTCCAAAGAAAGCAATCACAATTATAAAACATAGTTTATATATCAGTATATTACTTTACCAGATCAAATGATAAATCTGTCTTCTGCAGAAAAATTCAAATAAATGTTTTCAGCTGATATGATCTAACCAATAACACTCCTGAGCTGATGAATCAATCATTCAAGTTATGGAAATGCATTCCATAAACATGCTTAAAAAATTATTTAAGTTCTTCTTTACACAAGACCTAAATACTTTAATGGGAGTAGGACAAGAAATAGAGGGTTAAATGGGTCAGCAGAACGTTGGGCCTTTATTCATCATCCTCTGTTGGTACCTCTGCCTTGGCCCGATTGTTCTAGCGCACAGCAGCATACCAAGATCTCAGTCTTGTTGGAACCGGAGTAAAAGGAAGAAGAGGGAAGAGTTCTCCACTGCTTTTGGTCGGTCATCCCATTCCTAAAATAGTCTTTACAAAACCATTTTCTGTAGAGAAATCAGAGAAACCTTAAAATTGAATAAGGAATTAAACACAGTAGGGCATGTAGTTATTGGAAAATAATCAATGTAGGGGAGGTGTAATGTAGCTAGACACAATATGATAGGCTATTACTAGCACAAAGATAATTATTTTCCTATAACAGCATGTAAGTGTTTTATTATTCATATCGTAGCAATTTGCCAGCAATTTACATTTTTTACATTAATTCTAGAATGATACGTCTTCCTTTTCACCCGTATATTTATACATTTAGTGTTGTGGAATATCACTTACATTTTAAAAGCTATAAAGAGTCATCACCTCACAAGCCTCTATTTTTCAAAATTTTAAGTTGGTCATTTAGTCATGTGACTGAAACAAAGTGCTGACTGTCTCCTAACAGAAAACTGTATCAATTATTATTAGTTTTTCTTTGTTAAATAATGTTTTGTAATCCATTTTATTAGTCGTAGATTATATGGAATGTCTGTCCTACTATAGAAATCATAACATTAGAACTAGCACATTAATATGAGCCTGTATTTTGAATTATAATTTTCCTACCATCAGGAATGCTGTTATCGAATATCAATCAACACCTTTCCCACCAATCAGAATGAAGAACTCAACAGTGGTGTGGTATAAATGAAAACTGGTGCATACATTCTTAAAAGACACTGTCTGAAGAACCAAGTCATTAAATTAACTGAGCATATGCACAATTACCAGTCACATAATAATAAATTTGTTTTAGCTTTAAAATATTTGACTTGGTATCTTCCATATACAAGTGCATTTGTCAGGCAGTGCAAATACATCCGTGTTGCCTTATTTAGGTAATAAATTACATGGGTAATAAATCACATATTTAGCATATGTGCCGAAACTTATGGTGCGAATCCAACCCAGAACATTTTCAAAAATTTCTTTCAAAAATTCTTTCAAGAAAGAATGCTGACTATTACTAACCGAGACCCAAACCAGACACCTTCTTATACGTTTCTGTGTATTGAGTATAAAGTTGTCTATGAGTAGCTGCATATTAATTACCCTTCTCCTTTCATAGATACCTTGAATCCTGGACCACCTTGGATCTCTATTTCTGGTTAGCATTCCAAAGTAGCCAAATAAGGTGTCTAAGATTCTAAGGGTCTGGGAAGGACACAGAGTCTGGAGTTAATTATAACCGATAGCCTGCACTGTTATGTATTTGTGAGTGAGTGCAGTCTAGCTGATAAGTTCTAGGGGTGGGAATAAAGGTTTAGGCACTTGTTCTTACTCTAGTTGGGAAAGACGATGACCCTGGGTGTGTATCTATGAATGTGTGTGTGTGTGGGGGTGGTGGTAGGAGGCGGGAGAAGAATATGCTTAGCGTGGCTTAGCATTGCTGTGTCATCGTCACTCGGGCATGCAGAAGCAAACTTGATCAGGGCTCCGGGGGCATTAATGACCAAAATAGCCCCCTATATTAAAGTGGACTCCGCCTTCCCTGAACAAACTAAATACAGAACAGATGCTGCTGAGCTGCTACCACCAACGTCCTTTTACAGACAAGAAGGAAAGGAAGGGGAAATCATACAGGACAGGCCATTATAATATGCTTGGGGTGTTAAACTCCAATCATGGGGTGGCTACAGTCCTAGATTGATTTATACTTTCACTCTTCTAACACATCAAATGTAATTAAATAGCTGGTGGGCTGAATATGGTCAACGTATGGTGGCTCTCCCAGACTTTAGTCTGATTCCTTTTACTAGAAGAAGTGATTTATTAATTTCTCTTATTAGGTAGTCAGAAATGATAAGTAATACATATAGTAATATGTATATAGATTTTGGGTCATATTAGATACTGTATAATGTCAAACTGAGCCTTAAAATCAGTGCCAAAAAACGCAGACACTGAAACTATTAATGTAAATAGCAGAGACGATGAGGCTCAATAAAAATGCCTCTCAATAAACATGCTTTCTGATTTCTTACATACATTAATATGTCATGTAAAACTGATCAACAACTGATAGAAATTACTAATAAAAAAAGTTTGATACTAATATACTACATACAATGTCAAATGGAGTTAAATCCTGGCACAAGCAAGACACAAATGTCTAAGAACTTCTATTTCTAAACAAAGAACAAATCTGAGATATCTGAATGTGACCAATTCTATCCCTAATGAAAACTCTAGGAAGCCTTCCTATTTTTAGCAAGTGTAGTGTTTTAAGAGCTGTGCATAAGAACAGCAATCCCTCCCCAGTGCATGTTATATCTGTAGTCCAAAGGTGACAGAGTTTGTCTCACATGCCCGTGTTCAAAATGCCAGAGGTACACACGACAAATATTGTCCTTATTCAGTCCAGTTCACATATAGGGAACCACTTATTTCAAAGGTAAAAAAAAGTTTATTCTCACCTGGCTGTTGGGCTCTAGCAACCACAGTCCTGCACGCTTTCAGCTTGAGCTCGTCTCGGGGAACGAAGCTGCCGTAGAGCTGCATCGCCATACTGAATCCCTGAACCCATCCGCTCTGGATCCAGCTCACCTGACCAGCACAACAAAATCCTATGAGAAGAGTATTTCTTAAATGACATGGCACACTGTTTCTGTTTAAATTCTGTGCTTTTACCTGATTCTATTTTGTTGAGTATTTTGCGTGCACACTGGACAAATGCCTCTTCCACGTTTTCCCCTGTTAAAGCACTGGTCTCTAGAAACATGAGCTCTAGAATATACAAATGCACAAATATATAAGCTATATTTTATGGATTATATACTGTAGGTAAACCTCTAGTGGTCTGATTTGATATTGGTTTTTAAAACATTAGTAGGCCCTTTCCCATATAGGTCAGGTTTCTTTGGGAAGGGATGGGGGGGTTTCGCACCTGGGATGTTCAAGCTTATTTACAGTCCTGCAGTGGCCTCTTGTGGTACTAATTGTGACTAGATGAAACCAAGTAAACCATAAAACATAACCAAGTAAAACATAAAAATAGCCCCAAAGAATCATTCTTATTTATACACCACTGGGTTTAATATTCTGAAAATTGGAATAAAACTTTTAAAATACAATTTTCATATTTAGTATGGACATTTTTTTTATATTTATTTAATCTAGGTAGACAGTAATGTTGAAATAATGTGAATTTAGTAAGCTTCAGTGTAGATTTGTGTATTTATAGCCAAGCAGACGCACCATTCTCCTGAGCGAAGCGAGATGCCTCCAGAAAGGTGACCTCCCGATCAGCATCCAGATCCTTCTTATTGCCACACAATATTATGACAATGTTCTGACTGGCTAACATCCTGGCATCTGTCAGCCAGTTGGTCAGGGCATTATACGTCTCCCGACTGATGTGAAAATTTGAAAAATATCAGAACACAATTAGAAGTACAAAATGTATATCATTAGGGTTTTTAAAATATTCCATACAGGAAGTACACTTCGCACTAAACCAAGACGAGGTATAAATGCAATGGCTGTTAAATAAGGAATAACAGAATATAATCAATTTGCCGTTTGTCTTGTTCTTTCTTTTCACTTAACATTCAGTTCTCATTTCTCTCAGCTCTTTATTTCATTTCCTCTCCCTCCACAGCAACCTTCTTTAGATCCTCAGACAGAACCCTGCCTTTCTTCCTGGCCCTCTAATTACACTTCTCCATCTTGTTCTGCTGCAGTTCTGTATATTTCTGCATCTTTAATCTCACCTCTTCTTTATCTCCACCAGCATGTGCTGACTCCTTTGTCAGTGTTTTTCCCTCTTTCCCTCAGTGCCTTCGTTTTCTCCTTACTCTTCAATTAAGCATGCAGAAGGTCTTCATTGTCTTTGATTTTCATGAACCTCAGCCTTGTAGAGGATGTTAGTCCACCGCATATTCTCTTCCTCCTTCTTGACTTTATTTCAGTTTTTTTTCTTTCAGCTCCTCAAGATGGGCTTTCCTAGCCTCGACCTGAGATAACATCTCTTAGTACGTAGTTTCTGACTGTGAGGGAAGTGAGTTAGTTTTCGCCTCCCGTTTTTACTTCTCCTTTAGCTTGGTTGCTTTGTCCACATACTACACCCCTACTTCCAGCTTGTTAAAGACAATTGTGTCCTTTTTGGCAGGTTTGCTTGTTGTAGAATTGTCCTAAGGCAGTAGTACTGGTTCTGTTTTGCTTACTATTTTGACCTCTATGGCAGAACTCCCATTAACTTTTTTATCCAGAATTCTTTCCTTTTTCTCTTCTTGTGCTACCTCTCCTGTTTTCATTTTGTTCAGCATTTCTGGACTTTCTCTGAGGAATGAATCTTTTGCTGCATCTTTACTTGATTCCCATGCTGAACTTTCACCTGGGAAGAATTATGCACAACTGTACCACTCAGCTTCCGGGCTGGTTTAAGGATGCTCCGTGCTGTCCTTAATTATGTCCTTTTCTAGGATTTTGGTTGTTCTTTTGCTTCTTTGCAGGTCCACCTTCACTGTCACCTTTGCCTCGAAATGGAACATAGCCTCTTCTCCTGAGCTTCTGATCCTCAGAATACTAGATTTTGCTGTTAATCTTCTCCAGGTAGTCATATTTGGAGGCAAGGCTAGTCTTCTTAGGAAATGAAACTGCTTGGCAGTTAATTGTAATACAGAAAGATCCCCCAATAAGTAAACATACAGATATAACGGCTGTACTGTATTAGAGAAAAATCTGTAGTTACGTTTCTTATCCTTTAAACCCCAACATTAAATCCATGCCCAATTCTGAAACTTACAACAAATCATAACTGGTATAAAATATAAAAGTAAATAACATGAGGTAGAAACCATAAAAACCAGCATGCCTCTGCAGCAACTTTCAACTCAGGCATGTGGAAAACGTATTGGCTGCTACAAACTGCTAACACTGGAGACTTCCATCTCCTTACAGAAAGATTATTATTATACATTTTTCTTTCAACAACACATTTTTTAATCCACTCCATATTATGTTTAGAATATCTGGAATCATACACGTCCATGTCACCATAGAAACAAGGCTATATGACAACAAGGGCATCATCATTAGCATATAACTTGCCTTGCACCCAGAACCAAATTATTCAATCTCGTCTGATCAATCAGTTGTATGAATTTAACAATGCTGTGGTATAAACCTAAACAAATCCACCCACCAGTTCATGGTAAAATACATATCTTTTTATCTAATTATGTTACAGCCACATAAGACCTTTTGTGCCACAGGATTAAGTAATAAAGCCCAGTTTCCCAATTACTGACAGATGGAAATGTGTTAGCTCTCACTACATGAAAATCCGGGCTTTATTTGCAACAGCATAACCTACATGACCTGCCACTGTTAACTTACCTGGTGATGTCATAGACAAGAAGAGCTCCTGCTGCCCCTCTGTAATAGCTTCGTGTTACAGATCTGAGGAGACAAATGTGTCTGTTACATAAAGAATATGAAAACCACTGCAATGTAATCAGTTAATAGGGAATACTTACCAAGCACATAAAAATTAAACACTTATTTCATATTACTCATCTTCATTAACCAAATTATCTTGGTCAAGGTTGTGGTAAATTCAGAGCCTATCCAGGCAACACTGGGAGCAAGGAGGCAAAATTCACCCTAGATGGCATGCCAGTCCATCACTGGGCACCAATCACTCAACACTCAAACATTCATTCACACCTGGTGGCAATCTAGCACAGCTAATCCACCTACAAGCATGTTTTCGAATAGTGAGAGGTTTTTAGACATAGAAAATAACCTGAGCTCAGGATTTAACCCAGAGCCCTGGAGCTTTGAGGTAGCAACACTATCAACTATACATGATATTTCTATGATCTTAATTTTGGTAGGTAGTTAAGTTTCCCCAGCTCTTAGCACTAGAAAAATACATCAGTGAATAAAAAAGCAAAACAAAAACCGAGTGTAAGGTAGAATATATGTTTTATTATAATGTTGCATACTGCATGCCCATTTTAGGCAAACTGAACTCTGGGAGGAAGATGATGGTCAGTGATCAATGAATATTGTACAAGGCATGTTAACAACTCCCATATTAAATGGGCAATTGACAGTCTCTCTAAATTCACTACAAGTACTGACATGCACTGAAACAAAGCACCAAGGCAATCAATAAATAAATAAAAAATTGAGCAATGCAAACCAGCATTCCAGTCAAGACTCTGATTATATGAGTAACAGAGATGTAAACATACCTGAACCGTTCCTGTCCTGCTGTGTCCCAAATCTGGAGCTTGACAAATTTGTTGACCACACTGATGATCTTTGAGCCAAACTCCACTCCGATTGTATGATTTGAGTCATCTTTGACTGAAGAAACAAACAAACAAAAGTATTTCTGATATGTATGCTAAATAAATCCTGTTACTCATGACATGGACTTAAGATGCATTTGTGTGGTGTTGTTGTTGTTGAAAGATGACATACATTTCTTCTCTATGAACTGGTGAAGGAGACATGATTTTCCAGTTCCTGCGTTCCCGATAACAAGGAACTTAAACAAGAAATCTGCAGATAAGACAAAAATTTTATTTTATTTATGAAAATCATCTTATTAATTATTAATCTGATTAGTTAATTTGTGTCTGTTCTGAAAGGCCACAATCCACAATGAAGTTTAATAACTGCTTTATTACTAAACCATTTGAGGCAAATAATCAAGTACTGTTGCGTGAAAAAGTTAGCATACTTTCTGGACAATAATCAAGAAAAATAAAAGACTAACAGTAAATATATTAAACCATCAGTAGACATGCTTAAATTTCTCATTCTGAATGACATCAACATTCGCTAATAGCTTGTCCATATCTATACTATTTCTTTATCACTGCCTCCAATATCTTTCATATCCTCGAAGCGGCTCTTGTATCTCATCAATTGTAATATTCACCAGAGTCTCCTTGATTTATAACAGTTATAACAGTCAATCATCGCTTTCTTTAAATCATGTAGTTGCAGGATATACACTCTATTACCTATTTGCTTTTTTCCCCCACCCCAGGGAATACATAACAGTAATAATATTGAATTGACATTGATGTCACACCACTCAACTGTGTAGTGTTGTTACCCTCAAGAACTGGGTTTGAACCCTCGTACTCTTTGGTACAACAGCCACCAAACTAATCAAACATGCATCTGTATGCGTTGCACAATACTCAGGTTTTTGTGTCCTGTCGAATAGCAATCAAACTGAATTTATGATTGCACAATACAAGAATGTACTGTTGGGTGTAGCGGTGCAGGGATTAAAGCCAGCTGACGGAGTCAGTATAACATTATAACGATATAACGGCTGTTTACAGTCTCTCAGACAGGAACCTGGAGAAAAGCGTTTCTGTGTTATTTTTAACTATTTGACTCGAATCACACGTTGTAAGTGCTACAAAGTTAATCCGTCGCTCCTCTGTCAGCAAAAACCAGGTACTTGTGGTGAGATGGCTGTAAGCCCCCACGGGCGTAGCTGCTTGTGTACAGCGCTATAAGCCTGCGAGCCGTTATTATCGCAGTGCAGCCCATCGGGACAGCGGCTGAACTCATGCAGCACTCAGCCTGTACACTGGTGCACGAAAATAAAGATTCCCTACCGTATGTCTCGGACATGGCAGATGTTTATTTCAGATAGCTATATTTTCACAGCGCGGTCGAGGAGGATATTAAATCAAGGGAAAATCCCTCAGCGGGATCCGCGCATCCTGCTAGAAGTCACTTCCGGTTCCGATTTTCAACGTAAGAGCCTGATAGGGTGCAGAATGAGATGGGGGATATTAATAAATCAAAACATCGTCATATTTTGCAGTCGATTCTGCAGGGGAATATGTCTGGTAAACCCCATGTAGCTACAGTATTTAGGCAATAGACACGTGGACACATGAGTCTGATTTTCACTAACCTGGGGAAAAGCGAAATGCTGCTTTGCATTAGATCATACTATAAGCTAATAAATCTAATCACCGAGTCTAAGTAGTGTCTACTAATCAGGCTAGCCTAAAACATATTTTAGGCAAGCCTATGTACCATAATGTTTCCGCGTTAGACTCTGGTAAAGTCATAGTCCAAGATAGGAGTACATTCATTAGATTATAAAGCTTACTAATATAATATATAGTATTTATACAACAGTTAGTTCCGTTCCACTAATTTGATTGGTCGAGAGGCGTTGCTATATTACTTATAACCGCACAGGGGCGCTTCAACGTGTGTATCACTCAGCTCGTCAGTCTTCACCACTTCAATTCCACTTCCTAGTTCAGAATCGTTACTACAGCAGTGTTAGTGACATCATCAGTACACATGGTAAATTACACTTTTCAAGAATATAACTTTCGACATAAAATATGAAAGCTCATAAAATTGTAACACCAATTTTACCAGAAGCATGTAAGCGGACCTTTAAGCCGAATAGCCTGCTCGCCGACGGGCTATAAAGGGAGTGTAGCTTCTTCGAGATCTGTTTCCTTTAGTGGAGCAAAAATCAATAGAACATTTCACCATATTATGCCCGAAATGTCATTTACTCAATATTAATTTCTTGTTCGTATAAAAGCAACATCTCACTGGCAAGAGTGCAGTTATACTGAATATCGGTATGGCTGTGAT
Organism: Ameiurus melas; assembly: GCA_012411365.1. Lineage (NCBI taxonomy): Eukaryota > Metazoa > Chordata > Actinopteri > Siluriformes > Ictaluridae > Ameiurus > Ameiurus melas. The sequence goes on along the minus strand of CM022755.1, from coordinate 24,365,365 downwards.
TTGCCACTGAGGCGAATTACAACTGTGCTTCTATTCAGTACATGCGCACGCTTGCTCCTAAGATACTGCTTAAATATATTTATCCTTTTCAGCTTTTCATGATCAGAAAATGTATTGCTGTTTTTCTAGGAATTTATTACTATAAATTTTGGGGATTTAAAAAATGGATAACTTTCCAGACAGATGACATATAGACCTGTCAAGTAAAATGTTAATAAAAAATGTTAATAAAAGTACAGAAGTCACGTTTTGCTAAGATTTCTTTAATAATTTAGTGTACAGAGTTTTAGTCACGATTAAAAAAAATGTTGTTTGTCAGAAGTGGGATTCGAACCCACGCCTCCAGGGGAGACTGCGACCTGAACGCAGCGCCTTAGACCGCTCGGCCATCCTGACATACAAAGAATACTGACAAAAACCTCTTAAGATCCGATCCCCTACGAGGCAAAAATTAAAGAAACTAGTCAGTTGTCTAAATCAGCGTTTCCAAAACTTATTTCTGTCATGACAGCCTTTCAAAATTAAATATAAATTGTCGTACCCTACACAAACACTAATGCTAGACAACGTTAAGCCCGATTTATACTCAACGCGTTCGCAATAGCGCGATGACGTCATCGCGGAGTGGGCGTGGTGCATCCGAACATGAATGTCTTCGAGGCGACTCTCGCCGAAAGGTTGTACAGCCATCTCTATGATTCATCCATGCGGGACCATGGAGATAGCTAGATGGCACAAAATTCATGGAAAGTTTTTTTTTTGTTTTGTTTTTTATTTCGATTTGCTTTATACACACTGTTGAAAGAATAAAGCCAAAGCTGAAAGTTTTCTTGGGGGCTGCACCATGTTTTCATTCATCAGTATCTTCAGAAATACCGTCTACATATACAATACACTACACTACACTGTCAGACAGTGATTAAACCTCATTCTTTTGTCTTTATATACAGAAACATTCACATGCATGCATGGGCGGCCATACAGAGTGATCATTCTGTAATATCTTTCTTTTGTCTTTATACGCAAAGAGACATTTGCACTGATGGGCGAACAATCGCCTGATTTTGTAAATGTGAGAAATGATATTTGCAGGAAGATCCCACTTTTTGCTTATGTGACAAGTGATAATCTCAAGGTTTACTGGGTGTTAATATGATTCTTGTATGATTATTTGCGCCATTTTTCATACAGTGGGTCTTAGTGAAAACAAACATCGTCAACAACAAATACAACAATTCCTCCTCAGCATTCAGCAACTCCACGTGAGACGCCTTGTTTATAAGCGTTGCTATGGTTGTTCCGAAAAATTACTTCTTCTCTCAACTATTTCCTGTTGGTTTATAGGACGATTACTCCGAGTCGCCCCCTTTCGTTTCAAAGAATATTACAACGCCAAGCGCGTCAAGTATAAACAGGAGGTGCGCGCGCAGTCTGTGCAGAGCCAGGCAGAAGTATAAACAAGGCTTTAGCTACATTAGGATGAAGTTTATGGTCCAGAAGCATCTGGAGTTTTTCTTACTAATGTTGACGTGCTGCTGACAGGTCAGCGAGGGGGTCGAGGGAGAAAAATAAAAAATAAATAAATAAAAAATAAATATATTTATATATATATTATATATATATATTTTTTTTAATTAATATATTATATTTTTTTATTTTATTTTAATTTTTTTTTATATATTATATTTTTTAAATAAATATATATATTTTATTAAAATATATATATTATATATATATATATATATATTTATTAATATATAATGTTTTTTATATTAATGGATGTTAATATTAAAATTTATTATTGAGATTTAAATGTTCATAAGCTCATAGGGAATACTTATAGTCGTTACATGAACTTTAATAATTAATTCCAAGGCACTGAATGCACTAATTAATCTTAATCATGTACAGGCAATTACAGGCAAGTTACGTCAAGTAACATTAATCTAGTGCTTTTGGAAATAACTGCATGAGCACTTACTTACACAATATGCTTTTCAGAAGCACTACGAACCACCCCCTTTTAAAATAGATTTTTATGTTTACCTTTGCACAACTTCACGACTGTTTGACTGATAAAGCGTTTCGACACATTTGGAGTCGCTGTCGCTAAAGTTGTGTACATTATCAGCTGCCTAATTTCAGTAAATGTCTGAATGAAACTGCACCTACCGTTCAGTTCTCCAGCTGACTGGTCCACACAGCTAGCATAGTTATGCTGACATCGTTTTTTAATTTTTATTAACATTCATCATGAACAGCTGCCATTTTAGTTATCAAAGTAATTTAGAGAGCTAACATTATATGCACAGAAAATAATTGTATTCAAATATAACAATACCACATTCCCATAACTTATCTCAAAATATTGCTCATCCATCCATCTTCTACCGCTTACTCCTTTTCAGGGTCACGGGGAACCTGGAGCCTATCCCAGGGAGCATCATGCACAAGGCAATGGTACACCATGGACAGGGTGCCAGTCCATCGCAGGGCAAAATCACATACACACTCACACACTATGGACACTTTAGACATGCCAGTCAGCCTACTATACATGTCTCTGGACTGGGGGAGGAAATATTGTTCATTACGTGTGTTATTTATTTTTGCTAATTTTATGAAGGTGCCAACAATTCTGGAGATTCCTCCTGTCTCACTAAAAGTATAGTGAATTTGACATATTTTATCACTGCAACTTACACACGAAAAGGGATACAATCCAAGTAATAAAGTAAGTTTAAGGGCATCTATCAGACCAAACTATGGCAGTCCTGTGTTTTGTCACTAGTGGTCACTAGCACAAAACTGCTGAGCTACTGCTTAAGGAGGGTTTGTTGAAAACCACAAGGTGGTGATAGTCATCCATCCATCCATTTTCTATACTGCTTATCCTACAGGGTTGCGGAGAACCTGGAGCCTATCCCAGGGGGCATCGGGGTAGGGTACACCCTGGACAGGGTGCCAATGCATCGCAGACACACCCATTCATACACAACGGACACTTTGGTCATGCCGATCAGCCTACCTTGCATGTCTTTGGACTAGGGGAGGAAACTGTAGTACCCAGAGGAAACCCCCACGGCACGGGGAGAACATGCAAACATGCACACACAGGACTGCGGCAGGAATTGAACCCCCTGGAGGCGTGAGGCGAACGTGCTAACCACTAAGTTACCATGCGCCCTGGTGATAGTCATGCTTTAGTGAAAGAAATTCACATACTGGAGAGCAACATTTTACATTCAAAAGGTGTATAGAGTTATGCTAAATTACATTAATTAAAAACAAATTACAAATACTATGAGATATACAATCACTGAGCACTTTATAAGGAATACTTATAAGGATTCTTGCAATTATTTAATCAGCCAATTGTGTGGCAGCAATGCAATGCATAAACTCATGCAGATACGGGTCAGCTTAGAGTACTATTCACATCAACAATCAGAATGGTGGATGAACTACAACAGCAGAAAACCACGTCAGGTTCCACTTCTGTCAGTCACAAGCAGAAAACTGGGGCTGCAGTGCGCACAGGCTCACCAAAACTGGACAACTGAAGACTGGTAAAAATGTAAAAATGTAGCCTGTCTTATAAATCTTGATTTCTGATGAGACACACAGATGGTAGGGTCAGAATTTGGATTCAAAAGCATGACCCATGGACCCAACCTGCCTTGTGTCAACAGTCCAGGCTGATGGAGGTGGTGTAATGGTGTGTGGAATGTTTTCTTGGGACACTTTGGGCCCATTAATTCCAATCAATCATCACCTGGATGCCACAGACTATTTGAATATTGTTGCTGACCATTCCAGCATGATAATGCACCATGTCACAAAGTGAAAGTCGTTTCAAACTGGTTTCATGAACATGACAATGAGTTCAGTGTTCTTCAGTGGCCTTCCCTGTCACCGGATCTGAATCCAAAAGGACACCTTTGGTATGTGGTAGAATGGGAGATTCACAGCATGAAAGTGCACTTGAAAAACCTGTAGGAATTGTGTGATGCAATCATGTCAACATGGACCAGAATCTCAAAGAACTGTTTATAACATCTTGTGGAATCCATGCCATGAAGAATTGAGGCTGTTTTCACACCCCATAATAATAGGTTTTAAAGCTATGCAATGTATTGGTGTCACATCTAGGTTGTATTCTACTCTTCAACCCAATGTTTCTGGATAGACTACAGATCCATCGTTAGGTGGAAAGGTGAACAGGATAAAGAAGATCCTGAAGAACAAGTGAATGAATGGGGAAAAATCCGATGCACAGAGCATGGACTTTCCAGGACTGATCCTGAGAATTATAAGCATATACTTTTAGCTTAACACATATTCCACTGAGTTTTCTAATGACAATGATTATATATACTGTACAGATATTCATAGTATCAGTAATTCAACCTAGATTATAGCTCTACTTTGAGTATAATGTAGCTACACTATATGGCCAAAAGTATGTGGATACCTGACCAATCACAACCATATGTGCTTGTTAAACATCCCATTACAGATTTAGTCCCTGCTTTGCTGTTATAATAACCGATACACTTTTGAAGCATGGCTGTGGGATTTGCCCATTCAGCCGCAAGAGCATTAGTGAGGTCAGGCATTGAGGCTGATCAAGGAGGCCTGCTGTGCATTCGGTGTTCCAGTTCATCCAAAAGGTGTTTAGTAGGGTTGAAGGTCAGGGCTCCATTCAGACCACTCAGGGTCTTCAACACCAACAGCATTGTCATGTTGTAACATGTCTGGGCCCCTTAGTTTCAGTAATGAGGAAATCTGCTAAATAATTCTACAGCATATAAGGACAATCTAAACAATTGTGTACTTCAAATGTTGTAGCAGCCATTTGGGGAAGGCCAACATACGGGTGTGATGGTCAGATGTGCACATACTTTTGGCCATATAGTGTATTTTGCTATGTTACTGGCTTAATGGCTTAGCATATAAATAGATGTCATGGGCCATGCATCGGTTGACAGCATTCCATTTATAGAGGTTTGAGTACTTTCTATATATCCTCTTCTTTGTTTTGACATTTCCTGTTTTGTTTAAATCCTTCCTGACTGGAAAAGTGCCTTGCATAGACTTGCATCATATATATTCAAGATTCCTGAGTATTGTTTCAGTGATATCTGAGCTCAAAAACCCTTTGTGCTTCATCTTAAAAGTTCTCAACAATAAGCATGTACTATCTATTATGTCAGTAGGTATGTACTAGGTATCTGCGTTGATGCTGGCCTGAAACACTAACCTGAAAACAGAAAGAAATTGGAGAACTGTGCCTTCAGGACAGAGATTGCATCAGCTGATTTCTCTGATTTTCTGAAAACATGGTTCAAAATGATTATAGGTGTCCCTAGTGTAAAAATATTGTTTATATAATATTGTAAAATACTGTAGCTGTAGTTATATTGATTTGAACAGTTTGATTTGAATAGTAGCTAGAAAACGGTATCCAATTAAATATAAGAAAACAAAACCAATTTAAGACGCAGTGGGTAGAATTGCACCTCACAGTTCCAGGGTCCCTGGTTCAATCCTCAGTTCAGGTTACTCCATGTTCATGTGGGTTTCTGGGTTCTGTGGTTTCCTCCCAGTCCAAAAAGTTGCATTTAGGTGGACTGGCAACGCTGCATTGCCTCTATGTGTGAATGAATACGTGAATGTGTGTGAATGGTGCTCTGCGCTGGATTGGCATCCGATCTGGGGTGAATTCTCCCACCTTGCACACAGTGTTACTGGAATTGGCTTCGGGTCCACCACAAGCCTGGCTAGGATAAAGTGTTTCTCAAGATGAAGGAAATTTTTATTCATTTTAATGTAAATACTGCACCTCAATTAAAGGAACAAGTCTAGGACAAAGGTTATTGACTAGTGCTTTCTGGTAATTTTCAAATTCCAGGGCCAACTATCCATATAATGCACAATAATACATCCAGATATGTATAAAACCTTTGACTGACAGTGTATTCATTCTTGCACGGAATTCTCCAGGACTGAGTTGGAATTTAGTAACAGGTTATGACTAAACGCTGAACTGAATTCATCTCAACCTGACAAATTTTTCTTTTTCATGAAATGGATTTAGAATATTTTTGTCTCTTTTTACTTATAACCTGATTGCTTTGTTGTTCTGGGCTCCTTGAAATTGCTGCAATGCACATCACAGATTTATCTATATGAGATTAAAATAAATAAATAAATAGAAAAAATAAAAACCAACCTAAATTTCCTCTGTCATTATGAACCTGCTGTATAAACCCTGGGGGACCTAGGCCTCACCAGGGATCTTCACTATCACTGCGGTACAATGGTGTCCAGGAAGCAGGGAAGCTAACTATCCTTGAAATCTAAAAATGTCATCACATTCTCCAAGGCAGGATGTTATTCTGAAATGTGGGAGTCTTTTTTTTATTTTTTTTATTTCAGCTGAAACCAGTGACCAGAAGTGCTTGCATCTGTTCCAGGTTAAGACCACTAGGGCAGAGAACACCCAACCATACAGAAAAACATGCCAGACACTGTCATGATAAGAGCTGAAATGCTATTGTCCAAATTGTCTTATTTTACAGTGACCATAAATTCCGCCTAATTTGTACAATAATATACATACAGCAATTAAAAATAATAGTTTTTATTTATGCAATGTGTGAAGCTACGTATACATTTGAATGCTGTCATTTTAAATAGGATATTTTGTACAACTTGTCCACTAATATTTTAATGAAACAGTCTTGAATTAATGAGAGTCATTTTGGCAGGTGGTTTGAATTTGAGATTTCAGTCATAAAATAACGTCTTATGCTGGTAACAGGAGAAAAACACCAAGCATTTCCACTGTGCCGTAAGGCTCTAAACAACATGTGGTTTGTTAGTTTAAAGAGGCCTTGGGAGGCTGTACATTAACAGTGCAGGCTTTCACTGGATTGGCCTTGTGCAGACAGTATTAGTGCCACAGTGTCTCGCTCCTTTCCAAACCCAACAGACCTCTGTAGACCTGTTTGTCCTATAGGCAGCTTTGTATGTGTCGGCCCAGGTTGAGTGGAAGCTTAACCTGCACACCTACAGACAAACATTAACAGCAAACACTCTGTCCTTGTGCTGAAGCCAGGAAAGGCTGGAGCTAAGAGCTGAGAAATAGTTCTGAAGAGGAAGAAGTGCAGTGTACATTGTGTAAAAATGTTGTACACTTACTAAGCACCTACAAGTGTGTGTGTGTGTGTGTGTGTGTGTGTGTGTGTGTGTGTGTGTTGCAGTTATACTCTTGCAAGGTTCAGAACCTAAATGATATTAATTCATTTGATCACTACCTCCAGTTATTATATGATTTCTAGTTGGTATTATCACAATTTGTTTTCGAGTTAGTTAAAATACATGTTTCTGAACATGTCCAGCTTCATCATGTATAATCACTGTATGACAAGTGTCAGGCAGCATAGACTAATGTCTTCCTCTCGAGTGAGCTCTGACTCATGGTTTGTTGATTATAATTTAAATTAAAGCCAATCATGAGGCACATATATGTTGAATGGCTGAGGCTCAGGTTGATACATTTCATGTCATGCCCCACAAGCTGTACAACTCAACTAAGGCCAAAGATCACAAAGATGTGTACTTGCCAATAAAAGATCTTCACAATTAGTACACACACACACACACACACACACACACACACACACACACACACACACACACACACAGGCTTACATACTGTATCATATAGGTGCACTTTGAAGATTAACAGTTACTGACTGTAGCCCATGTACTGATATGCAGAATTTGTAGACCCTCCTGTACTCTGTCCACAAAACGTCATCAGTGCTGCTGTGTTGCATACACTATTACCAGTTCAAAAACCAGCCACACAACCAACACATGGTCATGTCAGTATCACTGCTGTGCTGAGATTACCCAAACATTATCTGGTCAGTTCAGTTTGATGGTTCCCTCCCATTCATGGATAGGGTGGAGCTTGGCCTACAAATTGTAAATACACTGCAAAAGAATTGTATGTTTCTTAATATGAGATTATAACAAAAAAAATATACATATTGCTAGATTTTTTTAAACTAATCTTTAAATTGTCTTGTTTGATTGGCAGATCATTTAGCTTATTCCAAGCATTTATTTCAAGAAAGAAGTAACATTATCTGCAAAGAGAACAATTATAATTTGCTTGTACAATACCTAGAAATAGACTCATATATTTGTTTGATTGTAATCGCATAATGAGAGACAAACCCAACTATAGCCAAGATATTCTCATTTAATATCATTGCTTGCAGTGTATGTGTGTGTATGTGTGTGTGTGTGTGTGTGTGTGTGTAGATATAAATTGCTTCTTGACATATTCATATCTCTAATCTTTGGCATCACTTAAGCTGTATAGTTTGACTGACAAGTTGTGCAAAGTATCAATGTAGCTCAAATGCTGCAGGTTTGTAAATCTGTTATGTTACCTCTGTTATGTTATAGTCAATAAACCATTAGTGAGTCAGACCTCACTAACACATACAAAACATACTGTATCATGTTTCATGTTGCATAATCCTTTGATGTCAGAAGACTTAAATTAATTCGTTGCATTTAGATTCTATTGATGAAGGGGACTAACAAGAGAGTTGTATGTAAAGCTCTATAAAATAAGATAATTTGCTTTAATAACAGAGAGAAACACTTTGTGTGTGTATGTGTGTAAAGTGTAAAGCTGAAAGCCTTCTTTGAGGCAGTGCCGCTTCCACAGTACTTCATGGTACACAGAGTTCTCCATTGTTCCCAGCCCATCACTATTGGAAACAGACAGCCGGGAAGGCAGCGGGCAGAGCAACAGGAGTGAGAGAGGGAGAGTTGAAGAGGGGAGAACAGAGGGGGTGGGACTTGGCTCCAGTGTTCACTAAGCAGACACAAAAGGAGAGCCACGATCATTCTGCATGTCTGCTGTGGGTCACTCTAAGCATTCAGGGACAATATGAGAACCCTAACACTGCTGATCATCAAACACTCACATTTGAATACAAGCAGCACTTATACCTAGCACTCCGTGGACGCTTATTAGATCACTTATTTGGTCACTTATTAGATCATCCTATTAAATTAATGTATTTATTTTTTCATAAATTCGTTAAAATGGGGGTAATGTTCAACCCACTCCAACACTGTACATGCTGTATATTTCTTACAGTGATTTTAAATAAGTGTCAAGTAAAACAATTAAAAACCATATACCTCTATGAGAAAGCACAAACTTTCTAAATATATAATCAAACAAACATTAATCCAAAAAGACTATATTGGCTTTCCAGTGGGAACAATGCACCTTTAAACATCTTGGATCTAAACATTTGCTGGGTTAGACCTATTCTAGTTCAGGCATGTCCTCTCAATCTGACTCTCCACCCTACCACACAGTTTCTCTTCATTGTGCTTCTTTTAAACTTGGAGGTTCTAGTTGCTCTTGTGTCATTTCAGAAAGAAAAAACTTCATGATAAAGGGCTGCAGTGACAATATGCACAAGCTGAATACACATCTCTGTGGTATTCAAGTGGCTGTGGACTGAATGCTAATGAGGTGAGTGCAGCTGTCACATGGCAGCTTAGCAAGTCAATTGCATCAGCGATGACCCCACTGCACCTTCATGGGGACCTTTCACTGATGGCAACTGTGCAGCTAAAAGAGTTTGTGTGCAGTTCTGCAATAAAAGTTTTTTTTTCTCTAAACCAGCACACTAGATCTCATGCTGGCCAATTTCTCTCATTAACCCAAATGTAAGATTTTGGAATAGTCAGAAAAGATTTTTGCAGCCAGGGACCTTTTTTAACTGTCAAAAATTCTATGGACCCCTTCAGTGCAGACTTATTTTATGAACAACTATATCCAACTATTCAAATATAAGGCTCGTTATTTAAGCTTGTGGATGAGTATTTTGGACATTTAGTGGAGCTGTGGAGTTTTTTCATTCCTGATCTTCATTTTTAAGAAAAGTGTAATTAGATTGTTGACATTATTTACTTGTTTTTTGGTTATTGAGGTTTGGATTAAACCCACTCAGGCAACAATAACAGATTAAATACATATGGCAGTTATAATACATAGATTTGGCCTCAACTGTACATGCTAAAAATATCGTTTAACAAAACGTTATCTTCGCGGCCTTAGTCTAATCACATTTTTAGACTCCCTGACCACGTTTAGTTGGAATAATCCAGATAGAGTACAGATTTTCAGTCCTACAGATTTTTTGCACACATTAGTAATAAATATCCAAAGCATGACTGCACATTTCACTGGAGATGTTTCTCAGCAACAAAAAAACAGTCCTTTCATGTTTACTGACAGGCTCTAAAAAGCCAATCATGCAAACCTAATCAAATCAGTTGCTCAGCAGGTCAGGTGTGGGGCATTAGGTGTTTGGAGGACAACTATAGATGTACCTTCAGGTCCCGTATACAGCAGAGCTGTGATCACACAGTATCTATCTGAAAAACAGAATCTGTAATGAATGAAGGAGCAGAAAGGAGAACAGGATCCAACAGAAAACAGGATCTAGCAGATAACACTTCTGGAAAGTAAAACAAACTTATCTTGCAAAACATGTACTTGGCTTCATCATCATGCGCTGAGCTTGCTGATCTTCTTTCTGCTATACTTGCCATTCAGAGGTGAGCTGGGAAAATCAGGCATGCAAATGTTTGACACACAAGCTAAAAAAAAAGATGAAACCAAATCTATGTTTGCAAATTCCAAATGGAGTGCATATTTTTTAATAATTCCTTTATCAAAATTTCTAAAAAATAAAGTGTCTGAATACTTTTCGAGAAGTATTAGCATATTGTCTTTTCTTTGAGAAATACACTCAAAAATGTAAAATACAGTAAATGCAATAAGCCTGTCTGAATATAATTTACTGAACTAGCACTGGACAGCATTTGGTTGAGGTTTGCTTATGCTGACATATTGTCTGGCTGCTGGCCAAATCATTACGTAATAGGTTTCTCAACACACTGAAGCTACAGATGTTTTTTCCTGCCTCAGTAACATTTCTGACTGGAACACAGATTTACCAGAACGTCTATTTCTGTAAGTCTAACAGAAAATTGTATGTGTGCAAATCCTCAATATCCTGTGTACATTAAAGTTGTGAACGCTGTTTCTGTCCAGCTTTCACAACTGTCTGTTTTTGTTTCCTTATTTTTAAGTCGTTTCGGATAAAAGCGTCTGCTAAATTAATAAATGTAAATGTAAATGTAAATGTCCCCTACTGGGAAGAGTGTTGAACAAACCATGTTGTTTTGTCTGTGCAGGCTAATCATAGTCATTTGTCTGCCTAAAAGCTGTGTGACTGCATGTGGGTGCCTGTGTGTGTGAACGAAAGAGAGAAGGTGCATGTATAACAGTGTAACATTTCAAATACTACATTAAAAGTCACACAAGTGCCTTCTGGAGATTACAGTTAGTATATTATTAATACACTTAATATCAAATTTTAGTAACTAACAGTGCATGTTTATATGGTTCCTTGACTGCACACAAGTGGTCTTGCTGATTGACTTTCACTGCCTCGTTTTCACTTCATAACACAGCTGGCCCCACACAGACTGCCCTATTATCAGTGTAGATAACAGCAGCTACTCTTTTTCCCCTCGCAAAAATATGCTGTATAAATACCAGATCTGGGCATGGCCGCATAAATGGAACACAACTGTAAAAAAAGTACATGGGACCAATAGGATAAGAAAAGCCATGTGGAAAATAGCTATTGGGTTCAAATTCCATTGCATGTGGGATGTGATAAAACCATGACCCTATCTTTTGGGATTAGGACTTTTTCAACAAAAAAGGAAGGTGTAAACTGGAGCCTTTTTTTTTTATAATTCTGGTGAACTTCTTCCTGGTGTGAACTAATTTTGAGTGACACTCCATGGAACAATCGATTTACACACTCATTAAAAAAAAAAAAAAAAAAAAGAAACCCAGACAAATAAGAAGTTAAATGATACAGATTCTGTATATGATCTGCAAAAAAATACTTTTACAAAATCATCTGTTTTAGAAGTCTTCCTTCAAAGTGAGGCAGGGGTACAATTCAGAACCACTGTCCTTGATCATTGCATGATAAAATGATCCCACACACCCAAAAGACAAACAAGCCAGCTGTATATCAGCAGATGCTACAGAATTCCAGCATGCAGAGGAGGAGTTGTGGTGCAGTCATGCCCTAACACTGACCAGAGCCTGCAATTCATCATCACGACATCACACTACTCAGATGAGGACTTCAGAGAGATAGAGATAGATAACAAGAGAAGAGTTTTAAAGTAGGAAGTATATTGTATACAACAGGTAACTCAGTTTGATTATGTAAAGTTAATTTGAACATAACAATTTATAATATCAAACCATGATTATACTGCAAACCATAATTATATTTTATAAATGACCGTCGTGAGTTAAGACCAAAGAAATTGGCTTAACTTACAACTGTGCGTTGTTTGTAATTGCAGTATATTGAAAAAGAGTAAAACCTGTAGACGCAGGGGTGTCCAATCTTACCTGGAAAGAGCAGGTGTGGGTTCAGGTTTTCATTACAACCAAGCAGAAGTCACAGTTTTAATGATATTAATTACTTGGAGGCATGACATTGATTTTCCTTTCTTTATTATTGGCTAATGTTAGCTAAATATATAATTCATAACACTAGCATACTTCCTAAGATCTAGCACAATGTTAGGTTGGCTGTGGATTTTTGTATATTGCTAGACAAAAAACAAATGTTGTATAGCTGTGTGTCTTTTATGTCCAATGACGATCCTACTCAGGCCATGTGCAGCAGGGTATTCACATTATGTAATTTTCTGTGGGTGCAGATTAGTATTTTTGCTCAACCCTAGATTGTCACCCCAATAAACTGTTAGGGTCTAACCCAGTGACCACACTGTAAAAGGTCTCGCTCCTGCCAAGAAAATCTCTAAACATTTAACAATCTATACATTCATAAATTATGTGAAATTATACATTATATTTTTTCTAACCTTTTCAACACGAATCACTACTTAAGTAACCATATATAATTTTACATACAAAAACACATTTAACTTATTAAAAGGTTGCAGAGAGTGTCAACTGATTCCATAGTATAAGTGTATCCAGATATTCTTGCGAAGAAGCGTGAGTCACCATTCCCAGAAAAACACTTGCTGCTTTCACATTGTGTCAGCAGAGAAAAGATGAAAAAAAGATAGAGTGTGTGGAGGAGTGACAGAGTCCTGGAGTTGAGCCAAGCATGAGCTGGGCGAGACCAGGGGATTCCAGAGTCCCACCAAAACAAAATATACCAAATCAAGTGCACAGAAGAGGATGACAAGTGATATACAAAGTATAGTTTAAGACTAGTTTACACAAATGTATTATTTATTATTCATTCATTTATTCATCTTCAGTAACCACTTTATCCTTATCGCACAACAATAAAGTTGAGCCTGCTCTATATAACTGTTGCCCATCACAGACACCTGATAACCCTGATGTTAAATGTTCTTCTTCAAAGAGAAGCAAAGAGATGTTTGGCTGTACCTACAGCAGAGTCTATCCCAAGTGGATATGACAAGTGGCACTGAGCAGAAGGATCATTTTTCAAACTGGGATCTGTTGTCTTTAGTTGAACAATGACCGAAACAGAAACAGAAGCTAGGGTCAGCAGAGATGGACAGCCTTGACAAAAGGCTTGCACTGCTCAATGCAACAAACTCGAGGTAGATTTGCAAACAGCTGTGTGTTTGGACGCTTGGCAAATGGTTTGTTTAAGGGTGGCTCTGCCTATTTGGAGGAATGCCTGATCTTGAATTTACTCACGCCCACACACACACACACACACACACATACACACACACACACACGGACAGACATTGACCATATTGCTGTCTCTGCCATATTCACAATGATTCTCAGATATCAGACACTTATTAAACTTACTTGTACATGAGAGATGAAAAGCGCCTCACAGAGCACAAGCCAGGGAGAAAGTAATTTTCTCACCAGATTACTTACATAGGTGTAGTAACAAGAGTATTGTTTTATAAAGCAGATTTTAGCGGTCAACTTAATATACAGTATCTCACAAAAGTGAGTACACCCCACACATTTTTGTACATATTTGACTATATATTTCAATGTGACAACACTGAAGAAATGACACTTGTGTACAGCTTGTGTAACTGTGTAAATTTGCTGTCCCCTCAAAATAATTAGGTCTGTATATATGCTTGGCCAGTCCATCACCTTCACCCTCAGCTTCTTTAGTGTGTTTGAAGTCGTTATCATGCTAAAATACTGCCCTGTGGCCCAGTCTCTGAAGGGAGAGGATCATCCTCTTCTTCAGTATGTCACAGTACATGTAGGCATTCATGGTTCCGTCAATGAATTGTAGCCCCCCAGTGCCAGCACCACTCATGCAGCCCCAGACCATGACACTCCCACCACCATGTTTGACTGTAGTCAAGACACACTTGTCTTTGTACTCCTCACCTGGTTGCCGCCACACACACTTGACACCATCTGAACCAATTAAGTTTATCTTGGTCACATCAGACCACAGGACATGGTTTCAGTAATAAATGTCCTTAGTCTGCTTGTCTTCAGCAAATTGTTTGTGGGCTTTCTTGTGCATCATCTTTAGAAGAGGCTTCCTTCCGGGTGACAGCCATGCAGACCAATTTGATGCAGTGTGCGGCGTATGGTCTGAGCACTGACAGGTTGACCTCCCACCCCTTCAACCTCTACAGCAATGCTGGCAGCACTTATATGCCTATTTCCCAAAGACAACCTCTGCATATGATGCTGAGCAAGTGCACTCAACCTCTTTGGTCGACCATGGCGAGGCCTGTTCTGAGTGGAACCTGTCCTGTTAAACTGCTGTATGCTCTTGGCCACTGTTGGCCGCTGCAGTTCAGTGTCAGGGTCTTGGCAATCTTCTTATAGCCTAGGCCATCTTTAAGTAGAGCAACAATTCTCAACAATTTTCAGATCCTCAGAGAGTTCTTTGACATGCGGTGCCATGTTGAACTTCCAGTGACCAGTATGAGGGAGTGTGAGAGCGATGACACCAAATTTAACACACCTGCTCCCCATTCACACCTGAGACCTTGTAACACTAACAAGTCACATGACACCGGGGAGGGAAAATGGCTAATTGGGCCCAAGTTGAAAATTTTCACTTAGGGGTGTACTCACTTTTGATGCCAGCGGGTTATTATGAGTTATTTTGAGGGGACAGCAAATTTACACTGTTACACAAGCTGTACACTCACTATTTACACTGTAGAAAAGTGTCATTTCTTCAGCCACATGAAAAGTTATTATCAAATATTTACAAAAATGTGAGGGGTGTACTCACATTGTGAGATACTGTAACATCCATGCATCCATTTTCCATATCACCTGTATCTTTCACAGGGTTTTAGGGGGAGTATTGAGCCTTTCCCAGGGAACTTGGAACACAAGGTGGGGGACACTCTTGATGGGGTGCCAACTTTGGGCAATGTGTGCTGTGAAAGCAGGAATGCCTGCTACATCACACTGACAAGGCTGCAAAGTTTGTTTGCAATCGGAAAATGGATAACTGCTATGAGTCAAAGACATTGTCAAACATGTTTTTTTGTTAAACTTTCTGACCAGTAATGCAGTGAGGGTGTTTTTGCATATATAGCAATTGAATATATTTAAACATATTGTGACTATATTCCTAAATATTCCTAAGTATTAAGGAAGTAAAACATGATGGAACATGATGATATAGGAAACTAATCAATGACAGGGTAATGGGATGCTACAACTGCAAAATAGTAAGTGTTATAACTATGCTGGCTGGTCTTATATTTGTATATGTACAAAATTTTTGAGAGACCTTGTTATAGATACGAAAGCAATTTACCAGCAATTAATTTTTTTTCCTTAATTAAAATATGATAAATAATACCTTTTAATCAATTTATATTAAATTGTTGTGGAATGCCTGCAAAACAAGTTGGTTGCTTTTATAACAGTTGTTTAAAAAAATCTCTCTTGACGTTAATAAGACAAAAAAAAAAAGAAAAGGATATCATACTATTAAGAAAACCGGAAAGCACAAACTCTTCCATCCTGAAGACTCTGGAAGGATGACCTTTACCTCTGACTGTTACAAGGAACTGGAGAGTTCTTACATAACTGTTAACTAAATATCTGCTCACAGAAAACCTCACCAAATTTATAATTACATACTTTCTAAAATAGTTTTGATTTATTTTGAAAGTTCATGTATGTGGAGGGTCTACCATATGAGTCCCTGTTAATGAGTTGTAACAACAAAGATGTATATTAGAACAGGTACATCAGTATAAACCTGTGATTTGAATTATAGCCATAATTGTGGTACTCAATTGTCATAATTGTGGTACTCAAGACCGATTAGATATAACAGTAAACCACTTGCCAATTCAACACATTGAACACTTTATTATGTAACTCGACCAAACTTGAAATTTTTTTGCAGTGTGGCAGGGTGCATTATCCTACTGACAGTAGTCACTGGCAGTAGGGAATCCCGTTGTCATGAAGAAGGAGTACTTGGTCTGCAACCATGTTTAGGTAGGTGTTACGTGTTAGGTAGGTGTTAGGTTTCCCAGAAGAACATTGCCCAGAGCATCACACTGCCTCCACTGGCTTGCCTTCTTCCCATAGGGCATCCTGGTGCTATCTCTTCCCCAGGTAAGCAATGCACACACACACCCGTCCACATGATGTAATAGAAAACATGACTCATCAGACCAGGCCATTTAATCTGTCAGCTTCAGAGATATAATAAAGACTGTGATGCCTTGTGTTTTTAATTTATTTGCTTTGTTATTATCCAACAGAATTCTTATGTACTTGCTCATCCCCATTCCTGTTGCTGCTCATTACTGCACATTTTAAAATTATGCCTGCCTGTAGTTAGTATAAGACTTGATCTAGTTTTCTATCCTTTCTGTCAGATATGAAGTCCACAACAGTTAAACAATGTAAATGTGTTACACAGTGGATTTGTTCACAACTGAAACTTTAGACCCATCATGCAGTGCTATTTACAATGCTTAGAAATGAGTACACAGGGTGCTAATAATTCTGTTAAAGCATAATTTGTTCCAGATACACTTACAGATGTGGAGAGCCGTCTCTGTAGTAGTGCCCAGGCTGCATTCGTATTACAGCTTATGATAATTCATACAATATTCTTCTCACTGAAACCTATTGCAGAGAATTGCAGGGATTTTTTGCATTTGAGGAAATTGACTCATGAAAAGGTGGTTTATAAAAAGATGTCAAGGAACGTGAACAAATGGGATGTGCAGGATCTGGTTGTCAAATACTATAAAAGTCCATTTGACCAAATTAAGTTGATTGTGGTTAAACGTGCTGGTCTTCTGATGAGGGCTTTACATATGGCCTGTTACAAATATTCTGAACACCTCCCTGTACACACACATACACAAAGACACACACGTTCAAGTGACCTTTGAGTAACCAACTTTAAATGATGTAGGGTGGCCTGGGGCTGGGGGAGGTTGTGGGGGACAGAAATATATATTTTAAAATTATTTTATTTATACATTTTGTGTACACCTTAACACATTGTTCTTCAGTACATAGCTCATACATTTCAGTCTGAATCCAGAACTTAATCAATCATCTGGAAACCAAGTTAGAGGATGTGTTTTTCATTTACTTTAAAAAAAAAATCTAGGTGTAACAGGGCAGTTCAGTCAACATTAAAAACATCTTTGACTTCTGGCTGAGGATTAAAAAGATTCTTTACATCTTAATAACTGCAGTATTACACTAATTCAAAGTAATAACCTAATAGAATCTAGAAGAATAACTGAATGCTGAATGTTAATTCTTTAACTCAATTTAAAAGGATTGGATGTCAAAAAGATTAAATATCATGTAATATCATTTCGTTCCATAAATGTGTCTAGTTAACAGTAATAGTCACCAGAAAACACAACATAAATTAAATTAAAGAGTAACAATGAGGTGTGTATGACATCCCCTCCAACATATAATAATAATAATAATAATAATAATAATAATAATAATAATAATAATAAATAAATAAATAAATAAATAAAACAGTTTGCCGTTAGGATTAGTGCCCTCCACTAATATTGGCACCCTATGTAAATATGAGCAAAGAAGGCTGTGAATGTCACAGGGCATGACGGCAGGCAAGTAGGCAGGATGCAATCGCAGTTCAAATGGAGATCTTTATTTGCACAAAGGAAACGCAAACCAAACAAACAAGAAACGTAAAGCGAACAACAAACTAAGCTAGGCTCACTTGGCTAAGGCTAATGCTATGGCTAAAGCTAGAACATGGCATGAAACTAGGATGCTCTATAAGCGCTAAACATGGCAAAACAACACACACATAAATCGCTAGAACTGTTTATCGAACTGCGCCATCTCGAGCACGGCTCATGATATATATAGGTCTCTCAGTCATTAACCCGCAACCGTTAGCATCTGCCGGCAATTCCCAAACACACGTGACCCAATGAACTATGACCCTTGACGAGGCGAGACGAAGGACTGACGTCAACCTGGAAGAGGTCCGCGCATGCGCAACAGCGCTCAACACACGCTGTTGTACGGGGGAATCATGGCAGAACCCCCTCCCCAAAGGCGCTCCTCCCGGAGTGCCAAGAGTCCTCCCCTTCATCTGCGGCCCCGGCCCCACAGGCTGAATGTCCCAAGCAGCGCCAGGAAGAAACCACACGGTGTCCCTGGAGCAGAGCAAAGTCCCTAGCGGAACACGGAGGCAGAGCAAGGACTACAGCCGGGCAGACAGGCTGAGCGACGCTCTCATCGACGCTTGGGAACGGTGCAACGTCCTCAGCCGGACGGGGCTGCCGAACGGCGTTCTCAGCCGGAAAGGGCTACCGAGCGGAATTTACCGGAACCGCCGGCTTGGACAAAATGTCAGGAACTCTAAACAGGACCTGCACTTGGCCTGCTGAGACCTGGAACATGACAGGACAAACAACATGGCCTGGACGAGAGACATGGCCTGGACGAGAGACATGGTTTGAGCTTGAGACGTGGCTTGGACGAGAGACATGGCCTGGACGAGAGACATGGCTTGGATGTCCGGTCCCTGAGACTTAGCTTGGACATCAGAGACTTGTGACATGACTTGGCTGTCGTGGACTTGGGACTGGGTCTGGACTTGGGAATGGGTCTGGACTTGGGTCTGGGTCTGGACTTGGGACTTCGATTTGACTGAGCATTCCAGCTCCTGTATTTTGGCAGTCGGATCCTTATTCTGTCTCTCTAGCTGCTGCCGAGCAGTCTCACTCCTCTGAGTCTTACTGCGCTCACCTGCTAGCTTCGGCGCTGCTCCGTGCAGTATCTCTCGCTGCTCGGAGTTCATCCACATCCCACCACTGAACCTTTAACTAAATCTGTACTCTCTTCAGTTGTCCCTGTGCTTCATCTCAAGCTTTAATGGCTTGGATGAATTGAGCTTCCCGCTCTGACAGGTCAAGCTCCAGCTTCTTCTTTGCTGCTATAGCCAGAGCTTTCTGTTTCCTCTCATCCTCCAGCTCTGCCCCCATTTCATGCACCTGTTCCAATTTCTTCTCCAATTCTGACATTTGTGTCTGAACGGGGTGAAGCTGGTTCTCTGCACTTCTTTCCTTTTCCTCCTCCAGAAGCTCCCTTAGTCAATTTCGTTCGTCCTCTAGTTGACAGAGCCGTATGTTCAGAACCCATTTCCGGAGTGTCTCCTCTTGCAGCAAAACCTGTGTTGCTTGTAGTTGCGACTCCACAGATGAGCCCTCTTCAGTAGCTTTGACGTAGCTACTCTGAGAGACTGTGCCTGGAGCTTAAGGAATGGCTTGGGAAGGAATGTCAGGAACCTGAGACTTGGCAGGAACTTGAGCATCAGATACCCTTGACGTGACTTGGGCTTTGCAATCAGAGACTTGAGACTGAACTTAGAGGTCCGAAACGGTCCACCAACTAAAAAAAAGATACCGATCCGGCATGTCCTTGTTAGTCCGTTGTGCAAAACTCATAGAATCCAAGGCGGGGATACGTGGCATGGGTACCTCATCCTCTCCGTTTGTGCTGCACCCATGGTTAAGGCGGTTTGATCTGTCACGGAGCGTGACGGCAGGCAAGTAGGCAGGATGCAATCGCAGTTCAAACTGAGATCTTTATTTGCACAAAGGAAACGCAAACCAAACAGAAACAAGAAACGTAAAGCAAACAACAAACTAAGCTAGGCTCACTTGGCTAAGTCTAATGCTATGGCTAAAGCTAAAGCTAGAAGATGGCATAAAACTAGGATGCTCTATAAGCGCTAAACATGGCAAAACAACATACACATAAATCGCTAGAACTGTTTATCGAACTGTGCTGTCTCGAGCACGGCTCACGATATATATAGGTCTCTCAGTCATTAACCCGCAACCGTTAGCAGCTGCCGGCAATTCCCAAACACACGTGACTCAATGAACTATGACCCTTGACGAGGCGAGACGAAGGACTGACGTCAACCTGAAAGAGGTCCGCGCATGCGCAACAGCGCTCAACATGCGCTGTTGTACGGGGGAATCATGACAGAACCCCCTCCCCAAAGGCACTCCTCCCGGAGTGCCAAGAGTCCTCCCCCTTCATCTACGGCCCCGGCCCCACAGGTTGAATGTCCCAAGCAGCGCCAGGAAGAAACCACACGGTGTCCCTGGAGCAGAGCAAAGTCCCTAGCGGAACAGGGAGGCAGAGCAAGGACTACAGCCGGGCAGACAGGCTGAGCAACGCTCTCATCGACGCTTGGGAACGGTGCAACAAAAAGGACTGACATCAATCCGGAAGCGGTCATGCGCAACAGCGCTCAACGCGCTGAATCGTGACAGTGAAAATGGTCTTTCTTTTATTGTTTAAAGTTTTCATCTTTTGTTAAAAACAATCACAAAAAAACTCTGCTTGATATCAAACAATTGCAAACAAACCACAAGCTTATCCAAAAAATATCTTTATTAAATATTGCATGCAATGATTATTGGCACCCTTTTAGTCAATACTTTGTGCTACCTCTGTTTGCCAAGATGACAGCTCTGAGTCTTCTAGTATAATGCCTGATGAGGTTGGAGAATACATGGCAAGGGATCTGAGACTATTCCTCCATACAATATCTCTCCAAATCCTTCACATTTCGAGGTCCATGCCGATGTACTCTCCTCTTCAGTTCACGTCAGGGGACTGGGATGGCCATGGCCGGATCTTAATTTTGTGGTCAGTAAACCATTTTAGTGTTGATTTTTATGTGTGTTTTGGATCATTGTCCTGCTGGATGATCCAACCACTGCCCATTTTAAGCTTTCTGGCAGAGGCAGTCAGGTTTTCATTTAATATCTGTTGATATTTGATAGACTCCATGATGCCATGTATCCTAAGAAAATGTCCAGGTCATCTGGCAGAAAAACAGCCCCGAAACATTAAAGATCCACCACCATATTTAACCGTGGGCATGAGGTACTTTTCCCTATGGCTACCTCTCTGTGCATGTCAAAACCACCAGAGGTGGTTACCTCTGGTGTTTATTGCCAAAAAGCTGTATTTTGGTTTCATCTGACCATACAAACCGATCCCATTTGAAGTTCCAGTAGTCTCTGGCAAACTGAAGATGCTTGAGTTTGTTTTTGAATGAGATTAGAGGCTTTTTTTTATTAAAACCCTTCCAACCTTCCAAACAACTTGTGGTGATGTAGGTGACTTTGGATTGTAGTTTTGGGGGCTTTTTGACCACAATATGCAACTAACTTCTACAATTGTCCATCAATTTTCAGGAAGGAGTAAACATCAGTAAACTATAATTAACTGTATAATTAATATATAATTAAAATAGACAAAGTGGATTCTTCAGTCATTAGTAGATATTTTGCATCTTTATTTTACAAAGGATAGCAATCTATATACACTTCTCTCATCTCATGTCCCATTGGATCATGACAAGGTCCTGAGAATATTTTCATCTACTGTAAATCTTACAACAAGTTCATTACCATAAAAAATAAACAGTTCACAGTGTTGCAAGCAATTTGACAATAAAGAAATTGGCCCAGCAAATGCGAACTGACATTTTACCAATCCTTTTACCAATCAACATTCAGTTTGATTCAATTAAAAGATTAGCAAAATGCCAGTGTCAAACACAGTGGATACATTATGTGACTTAACAATTAGATTGGAAACATGCTGACTGAAATGTACCAACTATTGTGTTCAAAAATATTTTAACAGCACCTTTATTTCCAGTTGTATGTGTGTACAATGAGCATTCTCTTTCACGTGTACAGTTACACTATTCGGTTTTTCACATTCTAAAAGCCAATAACTCCATCTCTCCACATTCATTTACACTCTTATGGATGGTAGACATGAGGAGCTATCTTCGTTTTTTTGGTATATGAAGGCAACTTTCAAAGAGACATCAGTTTCAGGTCATTGCTGATACAAGCTTGTTGGGAAGGGCAGGCTTATTGATACTCCAGTGTCTACCACTGCTTATCTTGTGAAACTTTAACCTCTCTATTCAGTGCCACTCCATTTTCACTTGCTCATGTCCTGTTTCAGCAGGTGACTTTTCCAGTTCATCCTACATGGGTGAACCTGATCAATTATTTACCCAAGGATAAAGCTCTGGTTTACGACAACTGGGGAAATGTTGAGCAATAAATGATGCTAGTGCTTCATAACTGTAATGTCTTTCATGACTTCAGATTGAGATGTCTCAAAAGGAGACAAGGCACAAAGTTATATTGATGTCTTTTCACAGACATTTTAATGCCTACAAGTCATGGAGTCTGATTCCTAATAAACAATGGCACTTTTATTATTGTAATGGCCAATGTTTTTAGGTATTAGTATGACTTATTTTTTAATGAAATAAATCATAAGTTTTTCTGTGATATATATAGTTTAATAGCAGGTAAGTAGTATTATCTGCTAGGGTCACTTGTTCTACACTAGTTAACAAAACATGTATGATACAGTTTTACCTGAGCTATACAGAAACCATATTGGACATTTCTCTACATACTTCATCACATTTTATGTATATATCTTATAATTTCAGGCTACTTATACACTTTAATATACCGCTTTCATAGATTCATGGTTGCTGGATTGCTGTATGGAATTTATAAAAAGCTGGTATTTTTTATGGAAATGAACATAAAAATACAGAAACTGCAAATAAAACACACTGCATATAACTATACTGATTTTAAAAAGTTATACATTCAAATTGATCAGCATTATAATTTTTTTCTGAAACTTACAGCTCTGGGAGATATTGATCTGTAATTTCAAGGGAAACTCCTGCATTCAACACTAACCCATATTCTACACATTAACTTCATGATAGATAAACAGCCAATGTCTAGTGACATAGAAAGCAAACACTGTTTTTCTATATCAAACACCCCTCACATGAGTGAACATGCAGTACTTACAGAAATTTTAACTAGCCTATTTAATACTCACTTACTGACCATGACCTCATGGTATGTTTTGAATGGAAGCTCTGGATTAAGTCATAAAGTAAACATACTTTTTTTTGTTCAGCTGTTTTTGAACTGGGCTGTCCTTCAACCTGAAAGATCGCTGAAAACAAACCGATATCAAACTACTGAGAGAGCACCAGAATATATATTTGGTTTTGACAGACAGTGATTTAACACTTTAGTAACCCTTGACTGAAACAGTCCTTGGCAGCTTTCCGACAGGAAATCGCAATACTCCAACTCAAGGAAAGCTGATCGTCCAGGTATCTTAATTAAGATTTAGAAATAAATTTATGTTGTAAAAGAAGGACAGCGCATAAATATTGGTGGACTATAAATATTGTCCTCTATCCGAGACCACCTAAATGTTTTTTATTATTCACAGTGTAGACTGAGTAGTCTGAATTTCAAAAAGGGAAACTTCATGAACATTGTATTTTGTTAGTGTTAGAGAGGATCTGCTGCATAATAAAACACCAATGTTAAATTAACTGCACCTGCAATGATTATTTTAAGTCAGTTTAACAGCAAGAAAAGGTATTCAGTGCTATATTGCATGTGGCTCTCCTTTGCAATGCTATATTGCATGTTTGCTTCTTCTTGCTCTCTGTTCTTTAGGACAAAGCAAAAACACTGGCTGGAGCAGGAAAATGAAACTAGACACAAGCGACACATTTCAAGAATCAATTTTGCATTTTCCAGGAGGGAAAAGGAGGGATTAGTAAAGGAGGGATTAGTAAAGGAGGGTAGGTAATGTTTGTAGAATCTTGTCATTTCACTTATCCTGTTCTTCTGCATCGTGTCCCATCAAATTTTAATATAATTTTAATCTCTGTTCATATATTATTCCAGCAACCCCTTAAGCCATCAGTTTTGTCTTACAGTCCATACTTAAAACCTCCAAGGGAAGGTTTTTGAATATCCCTCTATGCCAAACAGCAGTATTTCCTCCACCAGGATTTGGAGAGTGTCCTCATCTTATTGGGTGTGCGTTTCATCAACCTCTGCTGCTGGCTGTCTATGTTCTGAATGCTGGCTAGTATCGCTGCATCGAACACCTCCTTCAGGTTCTTCTGGGTAAGTGCTGAGCACTCCATATAAGACACAGCACGCACCTCCTCAGCACACACACAGGCCTCTTGTGGCTCCACTGGACGTTCTTTGTATTTGGCCAGTTGGATGAGAATGTTGACGTCCTGCCGGAGGTCAGCCTGGGTGCCCACTAGCAAGATGGGGGTGCGAGGACAATGCCGTCGGATCTCAGGCACCCACTTTTCCCTGACATTCTGGAACGAGGATGGTGTGACAACACTGAAGCACAACAGGAAGACGTCAGCGTTGGTGTAGCACAGAGGTCGCAGTTTATCAAACTCATCCTGAATGGGAAATGCAGAAAAGATCTGTTAAGGCCATCAAATCTACCAGTTGACAGCCTTGAATAATATCAGAGGTGGGAAATTAGTTCTTTTTAGCGCGTTTGTTTCACCAGATACTGCTGAATAAAATCTACACCACTGAAAAAACTCTTGGGAATCCATAAAACACTGACACTTGTATTATGGTGCTCTGAATTTACACTTTATTCTCACAGTTTATAAATTTGATACTACTGGGACCAAGACATCTGGTTTACTCCATATCTTAAAAACAAACCAACAAACTGGATTTTTTTTTTTATCTCATCTTACTTCACACTCCAGTCTAGTACATATTTATGGTAATGAATAACTACACAATGGTTATGAATTTTTTAGTGGTCTTACATTTAATTCCAATTATTCATTCAACGAGTGAGTCTCTGAGAATCTGTGAATTACCCATGTGAAATAGACTTTTTGGGAAGGCATAAAACAAACAAAGCTTGGTAAGCTTTGTTTTTTTTTTAAAGAAAGAAATGCCGTAAATGTCGTAAGCATAATTTATCCTTTAACATTAATCAACATACTTATCTGCTGTAATGTGTCTAATTTTTTTTCAAGTGGCAAGATGAAAAGTGGCAAATACTAATCTTGACTTTATTTATCCAGACCTGTGATGTCAAGCAGCGCTGAAGGTAAAGTCTAACAAAATACTGTCATTTATTAACACAGTTTTCCAACACTTTCACTTTTCCTCATAAACTTTTCGATTGGAACTAGTTCATATGCCAAAAGCCATTTCCTTTAAGCTCAGTTAACGGGGAACTTCTCACCACAAGGGAAAAACCTTCATGATTCATACCAGTTAAGCATTTTTTAAAAGTTAGTTATAAAGTTAATTACTGTGGGTGAAGTGAGTAATAAAACTGACATTTCCTTAGCTGGTTTGCAGATGGCAAAATAATATTGTATTTACCTGTTTACTTGAAAAATAAAACCACAAGACAATGTACTGTGTCTACATGAGTCTGCTAATGCTCAGACGTATTTAGATAAATGACATTATATTAGATGTTTATAAATAACAATGTATTGCATTTCACAGCATGTGTCACCATGTCATATTTGTTAAAATAAATAAATAAATAAATAAATTATAACTATAAATTACAAACAATTATTTTTGCTACCATGTATTATCGTGCCTCCACTTACTTGTCCTCTGAACCCAAAATTAAATCTAAATTTCTTTTTCTCTATCAAGACAGCAGTGTTGCTCCATGTTCTCTTGGCATACATCCCTGCTCACTCTTTCCCCAGCCGGCTTGGCTCCTTAAAAACACACTGGTCTCTCACGTTTCCACTGACTAGCCCCAGCTGTGCCTCAACTGAAAGTAGGCCTCCTTTTTCCCCAGATCACGAATCATTTATCACAATTACAGAGCTTCCTATTTGCAGTCCCCTAGAGCTGGTTCTTCCCTCATCCTCTGCTATATACAGTATTTGACTGATGTAACATTATTTATTTTATTCCCTCAGGAGGAAGCAGTAAATCAACACTGGTGAACTTTACGAAAACTCTGTATCATGAATCAGCAAGAAAATCTGAGCAATTCATTACTCGTTACTCACTTGGCTTTATTCTACTTACACTCAGTCATGACCAATTAAAAACATGACTGCTGTTCTAACACTTATTCACTTCCTCTACATATTCACAGAATAAAACAACTACTTTAAAAGTGTACAGAAACAAAATTAGAGCTAAAGTCAGCACTCTTGCATAAACAATGTGTCATATGTTTACACCATGACTGGATCCAGAGGGTACAGAGACAGAAGCTGCCTGTCCTTAAAGTGCATGTGTGAGGTGATGTGATGTGATCAGAGGAATGCTGCACTGACCTGGCCTGCAGTGTCACACATCTGGAGTTTCACAGGCTTCCCATCAACAGCGACCACCGCTGCAGAGAAAAACACATCCAAATCAGAGATCACCATGTGTCTGGTGGGACTTCCTTCCTCTCTCACCTACACTGGTATGGTAATAGCAATGGACTGAAAACTCATCATGGAGTTTTCAATTCACACACATACTATGCCCATCTAATCTAATCTTATAATTCCTTTAAGTGTCCAAGAAAAGTGTTTTTTGTTTTACAAGGTACATGTAATGTCAACATATGCTCAAAGTTACAACAATTATGTACACTATATAGGCAAAAATATGTGGACACCTGACCATCACACCCGTTTGTGCTTGTCGAACATCCAAAACAGTGAGCATTAATTTGGAGTTGGTCCTCTGCACCCTTTTGCAAAGGCTTTATGCTAAATTTTGGAAAGTGACTGTTGGTATTTGTCCATTCAGCCACAAGAGCATTAGAGATGTCAGGCACTGATGCCGAACAATAAATCCTCGGAACAGATCACTCGATTTCTTCCACACCAACCATGGAAAACCATGTCGTTATGGACCTCGCTTTGCACCCAGGGGCTGTCATGCTGGAACAGGTTTGTACTAGTCTCCTTAGCGCTGATGAAGGGAAATATTAATGCTACAGAATATAAAAACTTTCCAGACCATTGTATGCTTCCAACTTTGTGGCAACAGTTTTGGAAAGACTCACATATGGATGTGATGGTCAGCGATCTACATATTTATGGACATAAAGCGTACTTGACATAAAGGTAAACAACGTTCACGTTTCAGTGTGAAAGATACATATATAACAGTGACATGTACAGGTACTTTTTTGGGACTTTTTTTTTATTAGGGTACTACATACAGTAATAAACTAGCTGCTTTATTGATTGACAGATTGGTTATTTATTTGTCAGATCATATTAAGGATCTTTCTTAAGTAGATTTTTGCAAGGTGGAATTAATGAGTTTTAAAGGGACTTCCATGTGAAAATATATAACATGACACCAAGTACCTTTGCTCCCTGGGTTGTTGATAAATTAGAAAATATTATTATTGAATCGGCTCAGTTTTGATCGATTGATTTATATTTGTTTATTTAAAGACCATATTCAAGATCTTTCCCAAGAACAAGTTAATAAAACGCTTCAAATGGTTGAATGTACTGTAGTTTATCTCAGCGAGAGGCAAGTCAGTAAGTGTTGCAGAACACTTCATAAATATCAGTGTTTATTTAATGCTCTTATTAGTTACCTGAAAAGTTATCAAAGGCCGTTGGAACATACTCCGTGGGGTAGCCGTTGGTGGTGTAACTGATGATCAGACTTGTTTTACCAACAGCTCCGTCTCCAACCAGCACACACTTCACCCTGCGCTCCGGCGCCGAGCCCCAGCGGCTCCTTTTCGCCACATCTTTACCCCTGAATCTGCGCGGTGGTACCGGTGGCACTAAAGAGCCTGACACGGGTTTATACTCCCCAACACCCTGCGGAGGCATCGCTGCACACAGACAGCCCGACACTGTTAAGCTAACCCTGATTTCTCCGGTCCATACACGTTCATGTTTAGCCGCAGTCTGTGATGAGATATCTCTGCCGTGTCCGTGAACGCGAAAGTAATATCCATATGCAAATATATCTCTATATATATTCCAGTTAAATAAAGTGCAGTTAATTTTAGGCACGCCTAAAAGCGAGCAAAGTGTGTACGGCACAGATACAAACTTGGATTCAGTTTTGGAACGAGGATGGCGAGGGTCCACTCCTCCTTTCCTCGACCATGTGATTCAGCCTCATCGCTTTACTCCAGTAGGATGACATCATCGAGCGCGCGCACACACACATTTCAATCACACGCACGCACGCACACCACACACACACACACACACACACTCAGCATGAGAGAGTATGCTTAAGATGACGTACACTTCACATGCACTTTACTATGTGGCTTTCAGTGAATATAGAATCATTTCTATCCTCGTTGCGTGTAGGATTTTGTAGAGTGAATTGGGCTGAGTTCCATAAAGTTGGGTACACACTTTATAATCTAGCATAAGCCGTAGTGTAAATGGTAACAACGCTGATTCTAATTATATTTACTATATTTATATTAATCCAGTAATATGTATATAACATATTTAATGACATAAAAAACAATTTTTCTGATGTCACTATCCAATTAGAATATACGAGCTAGATATTGTACAGAAAGATCAGCTCAATCATGCCATCTAGGGGATATTCATGGTTAATGGATTGGGTTTCTCATTATAAAACATTGTCAAAACATAGTGGAAATACATAAATTATACTTCAACATCACCGAATTTGTTTCAAACAACTACAAATAAAGCGTTTGCTGACTTTATGATCATCACTGATTATCCATTAGAAGCGTGGTAGTGTTTCCTACACATTTCATTTATTCACATAAACGTTTTTTTACTGGTGGAACAGACGCCAGTCCAACAGACAATCAAAAATTGTTGTAGGCGGGGTTACATGTGTTAGCTCCTCCCCAATTATTAACTTACTCTGTCTTGTTTTTTAAGTAGATTAATAAAAATAAAAATAAACATTTTTGTATTATATTGAATTTGGAATATGGAATTGCAAGTTCTCCCTGCAAAAACAGTAAATGTAGATAAGCAAGAATTAGAGTCCATGTAAGTCAATGGTATATAACTAGTACAAATATGTCACTCACTGGTTTACGGAAATATAGACCAGATATTATGACTACTAAATATGGCAAAGTAGATGTCTTGGATTGGAATAACAAATCATGCAAATATGCCGAATTTTAGTTTTAAGTAAGCTGAGTTACTTATAGTGCTTGTCAGAGGACAATACTCATCATTTCGCTCATCGTGTGTTTTCCTGAGTACTTTCGTTATTTTTCTTTTCTTTGCACTAAAATCTGTTAGACTGGTTTATCACTCACACAATAGGGTAACGAATCCCTAAACCAGTATCTCCGTCGTTATAATAAAATTTACCACAAGAGCTGAATGTACCTTTATAGCTCGCATTTTCAAGTTTCATTTTTATTGAACATTTCTGCCGAACATTTCTACAGAACATTTCTTCAGAACATTTCTACATTTCTACTGAACGTTTCATTTTTATTGAATATTTTTGCTGACCTTCTGATGAATCATTTCTGCTAACATTTCTAATAACCTTTCTTCTAAACATCTTTGTTGAGCATTTCTGCTAAGCCTATCTAAATCGCCTTTTCTGTTCTGTCCTCCCCACCATTTCCCAAAAATAAAAACAAATTGAGCAACAGCAGTAAATATTCACAGTTTTTTTTTCTTTTTATACAAAGGAAAACAAAATTGAACCCACATCCCACCCCTCCGGCTCATCATGGCTACCCATTAACTGTCGCTGGTTATAAAGATATTATAAAATTCAACAGGCACCAACCTTTAAGTGGGTAGTGTCTGTAACTCCATAAAGTATGCAATAAAGGGATGCAATTTATGAAAAAACTTATCTGTACAATCATTCATCGTATATCTTATTGTCTCGAGTTTCATAAAAAAAAAAAAACACCACGTCCTTTATCCACTGGGAGATAGATGGGTATTTAGCAGACTTCCAATGTAACAGTAGGGAACGTCTTGCTATTAAGGGATGTGAAAGCATAGCTCGCATTTTGAATCAAAATCTGCTTGGGACCGCAACAGCGCGGCCACTTTTCACCACGTCTTCTGTTTCACCCGAACTTTATTGCGGACACGCACAAGAGAGCACATCGTGCTGAATAGTTAGCTGATGCTGTAGATTGAATATGGCACAGATGTCTGGAAGCCGTATTGACTCAGAAAGAGAAACCGGGGTTGTGTTGGGCTTTTTAGAGGAGGCAGAGCCTTGGCAGCTCGCTAGCGCTCAGTTTCCCAGTAAAGTCGGCGGGAGGCCTGCCTGGTTGAGCCAGCTGAATTTACCAAGCGTCGCCGAGCTCGTGTGTGAGAAATGCCAGCTTCCGACAGTATTTCTTTTACAGGTTTATGCACCTATTGTCGAACAGGAGCGGAGTTTTCACAGGACACTGTATGTATTCTGCTGCAAGACACCTGCGTGCTACACTGCAAACGACAACCGGTGTTGTAAAGGTAATGTTACTTTGACAGACTGGAACACGGTACAGCTTTAAAAAAAACAACAACAAAAAAAAAAAAACAGCGAATATAGTTTGAAACAAAACCATGGAGGAACCAACTACCATGTAGATCCCTGCTGAAAAAAAATGCATTGGTTATAATTGGATTGTATTGGTTTTAATGGAAATTGTAATGGTTATAATGGGATTTTATTGGTGTTAATGGAAATTGTGATGGTCAAAGGGGTCTCTACAGGTAATTTGGTGCCTTCTAGTGGTAGCATGTTATGTCTAGTGGATACCATTTAAGGAGCAGTAATGATTAGCTGATTATTTAATGGTATTTGTAGTGGACACTATTAGAATTTCTGTGATGGTTTCTGTTGGGGTTTTTTTCAGCAGAGATGGTTCTTTAACAAAACAGTAATTTTGATGTAATTCAAAAGTTCAGGGCCTTTTTTTTGGTCCAGGATTTTGTGATCGCAGAAATGAACATAGAATCAAGCAAACTCCGCAATATTCAGAGGAGCTTGCAATTTTTCAAAATTGCTGTATTTTTTTTTTCTTCAGATTTTGGCCAAGCTGAATCTTGTGACATCATCACAACTCACATTTAGCCAAAGCCCTCTTCGATTCATGTGTGTCGAACAGTACAGCTAATTTACCGACAAACATCACTGCGAAAGACAGTGCCAAACAATTTCATGCAATTGCAATTTCACCAATTCACAGTTTTTCGCAAAATAAGCTAAAAAAAAACAAAAAAAAAAGCCACAGCAAAAATAAAGCATTTTTGGCCGCAGCAAGATAACATTTTTTTTTACCCAAAACTTTCATTCACAGAACAAATTTTTATTAAAAACTGTCATTAGATTTAAGTTGACACTGTACACCTATTTATTTTTCAGTTTAGTTGTGAAATAATGAAGCCCATACAATTCAGGTGACTATTCAAATAGGTTTATGAGAACTAACTATAGCTCAATGTCCAATATATAAAATAAGTTTGATAAAGGATTTCCAACACTGTAATATAATGTAAAAAATCACAGACCTAGCTATGCTTCCTGGACCCCACTTTGAAAATCATGGGTACACTTGTATTAATTGTGAGTGTATTCATTCAGTTGAGTCATTGACATATTCTGATCTTATGTAGGTTGTCATAAAATGATGATTGCCTTTTTCTTCAGTGTATAGAAGCCAGTTACCAAGGAAAAATGACTTCTACCCCTATGACCCTCCCCCTGATGAAGAGCCAGCCACCAGTGCAGATGACAAGCGTGTACTAGGATCGGGAGTGAAACTGTGCAGACTGTGTGGCTGCGCCGGGCACAAAGCATGTTCCCGCTGCCACACAGTCACATACTGCAGCAAAGAGCATCAGGCCATAGACTGGAAAAAACAGCACAAGAAAGAATGCAATAGTGAATGTGAGTGTTGAAAGATGATCACACTCCACGAATTGAAATCTTGTATCCATTCCATACAAAGACAACCATTACAATGAACCTTGCAGGGTTTAAAAAAAAAAAATTTAATTTTACATTTTGACCAACAGCATCCTCTGCTTCTGATTCTGTAAATATGTTTCTGTTTCCTGAGTGGGAGTTGGTAACAGAACCTGAAGAACTCCCAGCAAAGGATGACAAGCCACCTTCAGATTCATTGGAACAAGCAAATATGTCTTCAGGTAATTAAAAACAAAACAAACAAAAAAAAACACCATTGTTAAATCTGGACAGTTGAGAGATTTGGTTGCAGTGATGATCTCTTCCACAGATTTGGAGGAGAGCGAGTTAGAGTCCATGGCCTTCCATGAATCACAGGACAGTAAAATGTTTCAGAAATTTAAGGAGTGCATAGCTGCAGAGCCACATCAGGTCAGTGGTAATTAAGAATATAGTCTTTCTATATATGGAATTCATCATAGCTCAGTTAGTGAACTACTTAAAGTGGGCAGGATTTCAGCATACTGGGGCACAGAAGTTCAGAAAGCAAGAACTGACAAACACATGCAAAAAAAAAAACACAAAAAACCCTAACTAGGTTTGTCTCCTTTTTTTTTTTTTTAATAAAGGTCTTGCGTTATTGTAGACAAGGATCTCCACTTTGGGTGTCATCTGAACATGTGCCCAGCAAAGAAGCCATTCCAAAATGCCCATGTGGCACCAACAGAATCTTTGAATTTCAGGTAATTGACCATATTCGTTTTGCTTTATATTGCATCATACAGCTCCATAAGCAAGCATGCAATTTTATTATACATCATAAATTCAGCTGGAATATGTATTCATTTTAGATCATGCCTCAGTTGCTTAACCACCTGAAGGTGGACAGGCCAGATGCCAGCATAGACTGGGGGACACTGGCCATCTATACATGTGCTGCCAGCTGTGACAAAGGCAACAACTATTCAGCCGAATTCATCTGGAAACAAGACTTCTCAGAGGATCTGACAGTTTAACTACTACATAGTATATAATGCTTATGGCAGTGTTACTTGACAGTTTTCAATGTGCTGGGAAAAAAAATAAAAATAAAAACCTTTACACCACCATAGAATTATGAATTTCAGTTAAGGGGTGCTGAAGTGTCTCACTAAAATTTATGAACAGGTTGGTTAAAGTACTGAGCAGAGATGTTTTATTTAATGTGGGATGAGCCAGTTGAAAGAACAGTATAGCAAAAAAAAAAAACACAGTAAATGTATAGGAAACATTTATTTGCTTGCTTCAAAGCAAATCAATAACTGATGTGCACCCCCCCCCCAAAAAAAACCCACCAACAACATTAACAGTGCTTGACAAGAAGCTGAATATAACCCATATAATGAATATATCTAGCCACACCAAATCACAGGTCAGGCTCTCTGCCAGTCCAAAACCTTGATGAACAGAAAAGGTCTACAGTGACTTGTGCAGAAGGAAAGTGCACTTGGCTAACAATACAGCAAATCTACTGGATATCAATATGCACCATGTATTTGAAGAGCCAACACTAACATGGATGCAAACAGCATTATATTCATTATACGGGTTAGGTGGAAGACTTGTAACATTTCCACGAATTACAATGAAATGAAGTTACAAAAGCAGTTCTTAACATACTGCACAGCTGCTTTAACAAAATAATCCAGGCCGGCAAATACAGAAACTTCACTGATTTTCAACCAACCTGTACATCTTAACACACATACCTTCCACTGGGGGCAAATGAACTTTAAGTGACCCAGACGCACTGTTAATGCTGTAATGTTTAACACTTTACATCCTGATAAATATTTCCAACACTTTTCTTGTATCTTGATAGTCCAGCACTTCCCAGAAATTATCCTAAAAAGAACATGCCTACTCATAGAAGGAATGTGAATAATATGATAAAATAAAAATACAGATGGTAAAACCATTAAAAGATTCTGGTAAGATTGTGGACTGAATAAAAAAAAAATTAAAACAATAATAAAAAGTTCTCATTCACTAGCCGTGAATAAAACACATTAGTATTTACATATAATTAAACAAAACTTAAGAGAACGGATGTCCTAAAAACTCAGTTCCATCAAACAAGTACAATAAGAAAAGGTGCAGGTCAACAGGATTATGTTGTCTTTCTGAATCCTTTTAAGATGGGATATATATTTTCAAATGCTTCATAGATTTCACCCCTCACCTTTGCACCTGAGGAGGAGAGAGAGACAAAAAAAAGCCTTGCATCAACAGCTAAGCATAGAAATATCTTGATATTCCAAACTGTACTTTGTGTATTTAAATTTTATTGATATACAATACATATATAAAGAATTTACCTGTGAGTACAACTTTGCCTGAAACAAATATTAAAAGCACAATTCTGGGCTTAATCATTCTGTAGATTAAACCAGGGAATAACTCTGGCTCATAACTGAAAAAGAAACATTTTGCAAGGTGTCAGTCACAAACAGAAAAAATGGTCTAACCAGAGAGATCAAGTACACAATAGTTATTGACAATGGCAGACCTGCTGAACTGCTGATGGGTGAGAACCAGGCCCTCCAGTCGGATTGGGAACTTGACATCACAACTTCCAACCATGTTCTGGATCTTGAAGTCTAGAAATTTGGCAGGGAAACCGAGTTTCTGCACTACTCTTGCGTATTTCCTGGCAGCCAGACGAGACTGCTCCTCACTGGGGAGGGACACAATACACACATCAACTATTATAGCCTTTGTGACAGTCGTCAACATCCAGGTTTGATGGTAACAAAGTATATTTTCTTACATGCAATAAAAAGTGTAGGAGGTTTATTAGAACAAAGCTGCCTCTAAACCAAGATCTGAGCAAAGGTGTGGTTGAAATGGTGGCAGGAAACCCCTAGAACATCCCTTCACTAGAACCATGTTTTAACCCTCTTACCCTTTAGTTCCCACAGTATTATGTCCCACAACCCCATATTCCCCGTAGAAACAGCATACCAACCCTGAGTTCCCGGGCCAAGATTGGCCCCAAAATCAACATTTTAATTTGAAAATTTTTAGGCCTTGAAACAACTTATGTATTTGTGTAATATTAATTTGAAAATTAAGCAGTTCAGTGTTTTTACTCCACTTAGAGCACAATTCTTAACTAGAGAAATGACGAAAAATGCTCGCTAAAATCCTTATACTCATTTAGAAGTACCATACGAGCATCAGCGTGGTCAATGCCTTTGAATAAATGTATTTTAGTGCCAAAAGTCAACTTTCTGGTGATAATCAGACCAGCAGGTACTGTTTTCACAAATGCACAGAAACTGTCATATTATGACGCTAAATCCCTCCAGTTTCAGTCGCACTTGTTGATTCTAAAGATGAAGACGAATCAGGGTCTGAATCATGAGAGTTCGCGTCACTATAAGTTTCAGTTTCAACATCACCTGAACGTTCACTGCTGTCACTATCTAGAATCCTTGCTCTCACCGGTGTATGTTTTCTTGTTTTTTTCCCCTTGTTTTATATGAACCTGTGTTCATTATAGGTGTAACACGATTAGCTTTTCGCTTTGGCATTTTTAGTTAACCAAGTTTATCAACAACAATCACGCCTGGATCATCTTCATCGCAATGACGGCATAATAACGTAATCACGTCATCAACCTTCCGGGTCAAAAAAAAAATTAAATAAGTAAGGAATCATAGCAGAGTAATGCCGGTATACCGGCCGTACGGTCATAAAGTTTACACTGTAAAGCCTCTATATCGGACTAACAGGGATTTGGTATAGACGACCAAGCCGGTATATCGTCCTTACGGGAATAGGTCAAAGATGGGCAAGCCGGTTTTTCGGCCTTACGGGATAAGAGGGTTAAGCCTTACTGGCATATTTGTTCAGGGTCCCCCCCCGTTCGGCCATGGAGCCGAAGGGCTCACTTATGTAAAATAGTCTCTGCATTAGGACAACATGCTTTTATTTTAACAGAAAGACTCAGCTGTTTGGGTTACATGATCATACACTATATGGCCAAAAGGTATATGGACATCTGACCACACACCCATATGTGCATGCTGAACATCCCATTCCAAATTTAATCCTGCATTGCTGTAATAACTACCACTCTTCTGGGAAAGTTTCCCACTATAATTTTGGACATGGCTGTGAAGATTTGTGCTCCTTCAGCCAGAATTGCATTGTTGAGGTGAACAACTCATGTTGGGCTAGAAGATTTAATGTGCAGACAGTGTTCCAATAAATCTCAAATGTGTTCATTTGGGTTGAGGTCAGGGCTCTTTGCAAGCTAATCAAGTTCTTCCACTCTAACCTTAACAAACCATGTGTTCATGGTGATTGTACACATGGGCATTCTCATGCTGGAATATGTTTGGGCCAGATCCTTTAGTTTCAGTGAAGAGAAACCTTATTGCTAAAGCATACAAAGACATTCTAGACCAGTGGTCACCAATCCACTCCTTTGAGATCTATCTTCCAACCAAAATGTAACACCTGTTTTAGTTGAACAAGAACTTAAGTCGATGATTAGACGGTCAGCTGGGCACAATTATGGTTGGAACTAAAGTGTTCAGGAAAGTAGATTTCCACGAACAGGGTTGGTGACCACTGTTCTAAACAATTGTGTTCTTCCAATTTTGTGGCAGCAGATTAGGGACGAACCAATTATACGGTAGGTGTGAAGCTCAGGTGAAGCTTTTATTTCCCTCCCTTTTCTCCAGAGTATGTAGTTATGCTATATGAATTTTGCCACCAGTTTAAATAGAAGCTGGGCATTTCTATCATATGATTACTTGTAACGTTTGAGACAAAAAAAAATCAATTCCTGCTTCAGAGGTTAAAATGCTTAAGTCAAGAAGAGATTTCATTGTTACCTCTTAGCTCCCGTGCAAACCATCTTGCCTGAACTGAAAATCAGAGCAGTTGTTCTGGGCTCTCGTATTCGCATGATGACGGCTGCAAAACGCTGAAAGTAAGAAATCACTCATTTTATGTGAGGTCAAACAGAACAGAGTATTTTAGATAAAGTAAGCCTTCATTTAATATCCTGTGAAATCATTTAATTTAAATAAAGGATGGTAATTCCCACTTCACATCCTCAATGACAGTACATTGTATTCTCCCTGCTTCTAATACAACTGACTCAAGCATCTGAGAAGTTACGTTCTCATTTCCTAGAACCTGTTGACTCAAAACCCACTCATAAATGCTGGAGGGCAGCTGCTAGTCAGTCAATAACCATTTACAATATGCAACATTAATTCCAAACTTCAACAGTAACAAAAAAGGGTGCCAAATAAGCAAGACAATAAAATGTAATATTTCATTTTAAAAAATGCTTGCCTTCCCTTAAACTTAGATTTTGTATGTGTATCGAAATTCTTGTCCATGGTAAACAAGTATGTGTGGAAAAAGTGCTGGATCACTACTTTAATGGTCAGTTTGTAGGACAGTTCAACAAATAGGCTCTTTTCTCTCAGAATACAGATGAATGTGGAGAAAGTACTTGTATGTAGGAAAGTATTACCTTAGGATTATATTCAGCATTCCTGGCTCGCAGGGCTATTGTCTTCAGATCAAGTTTACAGCCTAAGTTCACAGTTGAAACAATATTTCTGTAGAATAAAATAAAATATACATGTAATGAATTATTACATATAAAGGAATACATGAACACAATTACGCTGTGTATCTGAACAAATGCCCAGTACAACAACAACAGCTCAAAAGTCAGAACTCACTGTAATTGAGGGACGATGCCAGAGCTTTCTGAAGCAGGTGTGGCGGGAGTGATGGGGGTCATGGGTGTTAGAGGGGTTGTGTAGAGAGGGGTGTTTCCCGGCAGTGCTGTGGTGGTGGAAACTGCTTGAGAGTGATAAAGCTGAGGAGTTTGGCCTGATGTTCCCACTATCCCACCCTGCTGTTGAGATGCCGCCTGCTGCTGCTGTTGTTGTTGCCGCTGTTGCTCCTCTAAGAGTGATAGGCTGTTGGTGTTCTGTACTGGCTGTGGTGTAAGCCCTGTACCATATGGCATCATTGGACTAAAGATGGGCAGACCAGGTGTCATAGCTCCCTACAAACAAAAAGTACAAAAGGATTACATCTGAAAATGAATACAATTTTTTTTTTTTTAGCTTTAAACACAATTATTTGAAATAAAAAGTATTACAGTCATTTATTGAATCTATACCAAACTTTGATTTTAAATCTAATACAAGTAAGGACACATTTTGGAAACGGAAATAGAAGATTTGAATAAATAAAAAAAGAAACTATCGCATGCTGATCACCTGGGGCGACGCAAGGCTTTGTGGGAACGGAGGCAAGCTGTTGTTCTGCTCCATCTTGTCCAGTTATGAAGCCGACAGCAGACGAAATATATCAGCACAGGACGGACCAGAGAAGGAGTTTATATGTCCAGCATTCAGGGACAGAGACCTTCAAAAACCAGCACACATTTGAGTCATGTACATCAGCTCGAGCTAAAGCATTAACTAAAAATGAAGTTCCAAAACATGCAGGATTACGGCCAAAGACAGCTTACATAAATACACAACACTACGAGCAAAACAAACAAACAACAATCAAACAAAAATAACAGTCCAAATGTGGTGCAGGCTTTCATCCTGAATAATTATCAGCTTGGATCATAACATTATATGGCAACAGAAGCTGAAAAAAAGATTGGACTCGGGTACAAACTGGATTAAGTAGTGGCAGGTACCCACAGCCGCAACATTGCAGTCTTACACAAAAACACACAAAAAGGTTCTTCCTAAAGCACAACAAACTACAGCTACTGCATATGTGGCATCAAATGTAGACATTATACCAGCAGTCTCAGTCCCCAAAACACTCAAATGTTCTGTTCCAATTCGAGATAGAGGAGCAGTGGTGTGTCGCAACGTATAAACACGCTTCTCACGGTCTTTACGCTTGTAATCAATTTAAAACGCAAAACTGGTGACAAAATATTAACCTATGTGCCAATCACGCTAGCGGTGTAACGCCGCGAGACGGCCAGCCTCACCGAGTAAATCTCCCCGGTTTAAGTCAAACCTAGCTACCGTTAGCAAAAGCCCGCTATGCTAATGCTAACCCGTCACCGCTAGTTACACTCGCCTTAATCTGAACAAAAACATTTCCACAAAACTGTCACGCTGACACAAAAAAACCTGAACGCACACAACACTGTATAAATGAAAGACTTTAAAAACGTACGCATTCTAAGTCCAGGTGAGTGATTTGGGGTTACCTTTTCTCAGTTTAGGCGCAAAACCATGGACCTTTACAACCAGTTCCGGCTGCTCTCCGAACTACTTCCGGCGTTTTAATAACTCTGGGCCCCAAAATGCCTTGCACGAATTGGGAACTCCACACTTCCGGTAAAATGTCAACAATCGACAAGTTTTCGCTGTAGCGTCGAGTGCACAGCATCGAAGGCAAGGATGAATATCAAACAATATAATTAAAGTTTATTTAATTAATATAATCATAATTATTACCAAATAATATTACAATACATAGCAAGGACATGGGAGCTTTATTTATTTATTGATTGATTTATTGTAAAAGGTAGTTGATAATTGAATCATTAGTCACTATAATCTATATATAGATTTAATGTCTTATAAATGTCCAGCTATGCTCTAACTCTTGATAAAGATTTAAACTTTACTTCACACAGGAGGTTAAAGGGTTTGACTGGTTTGCTTTTAGGGCTTCTGTATTTACACAATGAGCCAAGACATATTTGATGCCTGAATTTAGCTTCTTTACCTTTGTATTGCAGCCATGAGACTGTAGACTGTGTCTACCAGTTTGGAA
The DNA here is from genome assembly GCA_012411365.1 of Ameiurus melas. NCBI lineage: Eukaryota > Metazoa > Chordata > Actinopteri > Siluriformes > Ictaluridae > Ameiurus > Ameiurus melas. The sequence continues at coordinate 24,325,087 of CM022755.1, read as the reverse complement.
TTGTTTATATGTGTAATACATTTTAAGTACACTCTCTAAGCTGAATTGCTTATTTTGTCAAATATAGTAAAAGTTATAAATGTCCATACCTATTGCATTTTTACATATATTTGACCACTATCTAGATTACATTTTTACATATAAATGACCAGCAAAAAATTCACACCTGCAGGCTGTTTTTCAGTCTCTTTGCTCAGGTGCTGATAGGTCACTCAGGCAACACTGAAAAGAGCAAGCTGTACCTGGGTGCACATGCACAGTGACTGCGTAATGGCTGCTGTGGGCACTTGGTCTTTCTCCCTCCCTACTGTAGAAAGAATGCGGTGCATGATCCTAGCTGGACAAAGTTCCACTGATATTGTAGAGAGAGCAATTTCAGGTAAATAAAATGCCATGTATAGTGTACTTTAAAGTATAGTGTCAGAACAAACATAAGTCCCAGTCCATTCCCTTATGGAGTGAGAGATGTGGAGTAATGTTGCTTGTGGATATTCTATGTGAATATCAATATTAAATTGTTTGAAAAACTTTTCAGTAGTGCTGTTATGAAGCACGTAATGTGACAAAGTTTGTCAGAGCCATTGAGGTGCAATGTATTTAACTGTTGCAAAATTACAATGTAAATTGGGACCATGTATTATTATTTTTCAGATGTTGAGAATGACGTGCAGACAGGCCGTTATATAGTTGGAAGAGGAGGCTTCCCCAATAACAGGGGAATAGTTGAATGTGATGCAGCAATAATGGAAGGTGTGCCTGGGAGATTTGGGGCAGTAGCTGCATTGCGTGGGTAAAGAGATACTAGTTGAATCATATTTCAGACTCAAATGGTGTTATGAACATCTGAATATATTATTTTTATTATGTTTTATCAGGGTTTTTTCATATAGGGTGTTTTGTCCTACTGTTTAAAAATATTGTTCATGCTACTGGAATTTAAAATGAATTCTATCCATTTTTTGATTATAGCAAAATTCTATCCATTTTCTTTTGATTGCAGTATATAAATGAACTTTATCATATGAGTTTTTTGTTGTCAGGGTAGGGCAGCCATGTCGGGTAGCACGGCTAGTAATGGAGAGAAGCCCTCACAGATTTTTAGTTGGCGAAGGAGCTGAAGTTTTTGCACGGGAACAGGGTATTACCATTGAGCCCAATAACAAGATGCTTTCAAACCATACAGCCACTGCATATCAGGTACTCACAGCCAATATCAGCTACAGTGTCAGTGGGTCTCTAAGCTAGGGGCTGAGGCCAATACCATTCACCAATACAAGAGCCAATACTACAACAATTTTATTTTGTCTTTTTCATTTTTATTTGATGCACACCTTAAGGAATTTCTTGAAAAGGGGAAACAAGTCAGCGGACATGACACGATTGGTAAGTCTGAACCAGAGCCCTTTATATTTTTTCATGCTTCAGTCAGTGAGGCACAGATTAATTACTTTATTTCAGTTTAGTACATTTGAATTGTACCTGTAAATAATTTGGATAATTTACTTTATCTGTAATATGTTGAAGCTGTTTTATGAAGCGTTGTGCTTATGCCATTTTTTGTCAATAGAAGTCTCATCTCCATTATCATAACCTATCCTATCCTGCTCCATTCAGTTGCATTTTCCCCATAGTGTATTAAGAAACTGCTTTATTTTACAGTATTTTACATTTATGTTACATTTATTCAATTGGCAGACGCTTTTATCCAAAGCGACTTACAAATAAGCAAAGCGATATATCAAGCAGAGAACAATATAAGTAGTAATGCTACTATACTGATTCTGTTTCCAGAGACAAATATGTTGTATTTGGTAGAATTTGCACATTTGTTACTCTGAGCAGTTTCTGACATAATACATAAATCGATTAATTATTGAAGTAATACTAAAGTTCACTTGTGAGGCTGTCTGTTGTGACAGTTCAATCTATTAAGCAGAAAAGAGAAGAGTAAGGCTGTCATGTTTTTATTTACAGGTCTCATAGCTTTGGATCTTACAGGAAACATAACTGTTGGTGAGAATAATTTGATTTAATAGTTGCATGAAGGAAATACACACTGCTTGCATTGAGCTGAAAATAATCGAGGGATAACAGAAGAAATGAAGGGAAAAACAGAAAGCCCAAAGGAAAGAATGAAAGAAATAAGACGAAAGAGGGAGATGGACAGAGAAAGTAGAGAAAGAGAGAAAATAAGAACAAATAATTTGTTTTATTCAATTTTAGTGAGCTGATAATGTGAGAACAAAAATATAAAAAATAATTATGCAGAATGGTGCTGTTAGATTTCCACCTCACAGGAATCTCAGATTATGCCTTTCAGATCTTCCGTCATGCCTTCCAGCCTGTTTTAAGATTAACTTCTATTAACTTTTAGTTCTGTGCTGCTATGAGCTAGAAAGTGTGGTTTGCCTCAGAGTCAGGCGCGCCTGGAGAGTCCGAAATGAATACACACACTGACAGATATGAGTGTTCACAGGAGACTTCCCGATTTATTCATTCAAAAAAGAAGTATTTATACACATTGTACACATTGATAACAGCACTGCATGGACGGTTGCTACTGGTCCAGGTGTCAGACAGATTTAGTCAAAACACACAGCACATAGTCATGATACAAAATAAGTCCTGTGTCATGTTGACACGGAAATACATATTAATATAATCAAGGATAGCAGATGATCAGCTTATTCAAAGAGGTAATTAAATGATTACATTCATCATAGTTATTTGAGAGCAGTTCATAATATAAGAGGGTACATAATATAAGAGAATTTCCTTTCAGGTGCCTTGTTTAACTGACCTATTAAATTTCTGAAGATATGCAGATGATGCAAATATGAGTAACATGTCTCATTTCAGCAGATGAAAGCACATCCAAGTACTGTACAGAATGATACCATGGCATTCTCTAATCCAAACTGGATCTGAGAATCATATGTTACCTGTTTATTTAATTGTTTGTTTATTGAATTATGAAGAGTATCCCAGATTGTAGAGGTCAGAGGAAAACCTGGATGTCCTGGACAGTATGTTCATCATTGTGGACTAAAAGGAATGGGAACATTTCTAGAGTGCCTGGAAAAGTGCTATATAAATCTAAGTAATTATTATTATTATTATTATTATTATGGATGCATAATGTACTAACGTGGTTCTAATAAATTGTTAAGGTGTTTCTACATCAGGAAAACCCTTCAAGGCTCCAGGGCGAGTGGGAGACTCTCCACTTCCTGGTTGTGGCCTATATGCTGACCACACAGTAAGTTTTTCATCTTGCATTGCAGCAGAAGTATTACAGTGCATTTTTATAGTGCATACAATAATTTATTTTTATGGGAGGAGGTTATTCCAGCAACCAAGAACAAGCTAGTTTAAATATCATATTGTATTAGTGATCTCTATATCACATCAGTACAGTTTACCGTTTTTAGAATATTTTAATGTAATGTCAGGTTTTGGGGAAGTGCGACTTTAATCCTTCTTTCTGTATTTTAGGTGGGTGCTGCAGCAGGTTGGTGCTCTATAATTATTTATATCAGATTCAGCATTTCTCCCCTAATATACACTATGATTATAATGATTGAAAGTTATACATATCACTATACATAGATCATATTATCCTGGATTGTATAAGGAGGCTACACAATGGATTAGATTGTTTCAGTATTGTTGTATTTTTTTAATGTTGAAGCTGTTTTGTCTAACCCAGCATCAGGTGATGGGGACAAAATCATGTGCTACTGTCCTAGCTTTCAAATTGTACAGTTAATGAGACAGGTATGTAATCAGTACTTTATTAAAGGTATTAGTTAATAAAGAATATTCATTTCTACTATTATGTTCATAAGAAATGACAGGTGAGAGATCTGATGTAAACACATTCTACTGCATGTACAATACTGTGCAAGTGCTTGCGCCAACATTTTTAATACTGATTTTGTCTTACATGCCTATTTTATGTCTGCTGCATTCATGTATCAGTAGAAAAGGAAAAAAATATTTAAAAGACCATATAGCACCATATACCTATAGCAACCCCCCCCCCATAAAATGTTTTATAAAATAAATAATTATAATAATAATAATGGAACAACATACCAGCTAATTTCTTTGAATACTGCACCTCAGTGTACCAAAGAGGATTTATGCAGTTTTAAATTCAACCAATACATTTGTATTGGTTAGTTTTATGTTTACTGCTCAGTATGGTTTTTATCTTGATATATATGAATTTTTTATTTAATTGTTTTGCAATTATTAATTTTGCTGAATTTCTTTAGGTGTGACTCTAAGAATTTTGCACAATACGGTATATTGGATGTTGATCAGTTCGAACACTACCTGGCTTGTTAACGCTCAGTGATTATGGTAGCATTTGCAGTTTTTCATATAAAAATTGACTGCATATCAACTTTTAAAAGCATAAGTATGAGATCATGTGTGAATCCAACCTTTAGTGATATTCTGTGCTGAAATGTAGAGAAGCTGCCACAGGTCAACCTACAGTTTGTTTTTTGTCCTTGCCCACAAGGGTTTGTCTCCTAAAGAAGCCTGTTGTTCTGTCCTTGCTGATATAAGGAAAAGAACAGGAGAAGACAAATGCTTTGAGGTTGGGCTTATTGCCTTAAACCTGAAGGTAAATGAATTATATTGTCCGCTGCAGTCTAAATCAGTTAGGTCTGTAATTGGACACATTTGTATGTTCCAGGAAATGTTCCTTAAATACATTCCTTATTTCTACATACGCATACAGAGCAGAATTCTGAGCACATTAGCACACACACACCAAGTCACTTACAGCAATTTTACTATTTATACTACTTCCTATACAGCTGAAGGGAAAACAAATAGGAAATATATTAGGGATTACAGTAGCATCTGTAAGGTGATATGTAATTGCTAAACATCAGCCATGTTCTTTCAGGGAGAGGTTGGTGCAGCTTCCTCAGTGGAATTCCCATATACTTTCTGGAACCATGGAATGGATTCAGTGGAAAAACATGTCCTTTCTTATTAAATTTACTCTTCTTTCTCCACATAGTACTAGAAACATTTCAAATATACAATTTCAAGAGGTAAAAATCTTGTATTATTTTGTTTTGTACAGCAGAATGATTTATATAATAGTACTCGGTATACATAATTACCACTGTACTAAAGTATTTAGAAATGAATTTCATTGTATAATTTGTCATGTTTTTAGTTAATTTCAACACAGAACTTGTATTCTTGTTTTGTTGTTGTTGTTATCCAGTCAGTCGGGTCCGACTCACGGCCATTCTATAGGCCATCTCTCGCCATGCCCGGACTTTCCCCTTCAGCTGCTCTATGCCCAAGCCAGTGTCCGTTTTGATGGCGTCGAGCATTCTTTGGCGGCCTCGTCTTCTTGTTCCACTGACCATTCCAAGCATCATTGCTTTCTCCAGTGAATCTGATCGCATCTTATATTTTATTCTTGTTTTAAATTAATATAATTTGTTCTTTTATTATTATAAGTCATCTTGTTTTTTTTTTACTTAATGTTTGTGGGCTGTAATTGCAAGTGGTTACTGATCAGAAATAATGATAATTTTTTATTCTTATTGTACTATTAAAGAAATAACCTATAATCTGACTCAGGATTTCTTCACACACGCACACGCACACACACATATTGATCAGTAATTCATATTCACACCAGTCTATGCCACGTTTCACTAATGACGTAATTTTTACATCTTATGATAGAGGGCAGGATTGCTGCACTAGCGATTGAGACGGCCTAACAACTATGAACTCATTACCAATTCTTTGCCGTGTAGGGAATTGTAGTTTTCAGGTTTGCCTTGTTCAAGCTGTATACGTCCCTGTTCTTGTAAAATAGAACTACTACTTCCGGGAAGCCGAGCCAGCGGTGAGTGACGCAGTATGTTTGAAGAGCCGCTATTTCCTGGTTGAGCAGGCAGCCATTTTGGGTTTCAAACGAGGAGCCTCTGGTCTGAAGGAGTAGCTAGCCGGATAGTTATTTTTTTTTTTAATCGGAGGAGATTGACTGTTTCTACTTCGTTTAAGCCGACCGAAGTGTTATTTAAGAAGAGGAGTTACTTCACAGTATCTAATCCACGATGAATCCTGAATAGTAAGTGCATTAATCACGGACTAGCCTGCTATTTCTTACCAACCTAGCGTTAGCAAATTTTTCCTCAGTGGTCAGGTTTGACAGCTAGCCAGGTTAACTATCTACTACTGTAGTTCTCTGTCAGCAGAGGCGACTTGCTTGGGGGTGTCAGAATGAGAAGTTTTAGCTTGACATTCGTCTTATTATTAGTTATATAATTGCTTTTATATCTGGGGACGTTTACTTTTAGTTTTCATTAATAACTAGCAATCGCTTATTAGCCGTTTGTGTTGACTAGCCGTTTAACCCCGGTATCTGTTGATTTGTCGACCCACTGTAGTTATATCTTACTGTAGCCTGGTTAGTAATGTATCCAGATAACTGTTACATTTACAGTGGAAGATGTAACAATGTAGCTCAGGTGTTACATTTAGTTCAATATGTAACGCTGGACATCTGATTTTAAGGTAATCAATTAACTATGTATATGAGGGTGGTTTGTTATAATAAATAGCACGTAGACGTAAAGAGTCACATTAACAATGAGAGATTTTTCAGTTTTCACACTTTCACAGGGTAACTTTGTTAGTTCTGGAAACCAAATGTTTCACACTATCCAGCTGGATGTTCACTTTTTGCAACCATCGGCATACAGGATTCATATAGGTTATGTTATAGGTTAACCAAAGGTGAACTTCTAGAGTTAAAGATTGGCTGTATGTTTCACACTTGGTCCAATTGTTTGCTGAAGCCAGACAACAGTGTATGTAGATCTTACTCAGGATTTTGTTTCTTATTAAGTTTCTCTGCACTTTTATTATCATCTAAACCTACCTGATCATGCAGTTGGGTCAGTTAAAAAAAAAAAGTTTTCTTTTTCTTTTTGTGATTATGGACCCACAAAAATGATTGTTTTATTGATCAGTAAATAGAAGCTATTGTTGACCAAATACCTTGTGTTTTAACATGTATTTATTGGAAATAATAATCTAAATCTGTTAATGGTTCAACCAAATTTGTTATATTTCAGATACGATCTGGTCCTACGTTAGCGCTTAAATAAACAAATATGAAAAGAATAGATGCTGTGCATGTGTTACTTGGTTGGCCATAGACCACAGATCAGCCTCATAGTGCTTCATGCTTTGGTTCATTATTTTTAGACAGACAGTGCTGCCATGACCACTGTCACACCTTTGCCTAGATATTTTTCACAGTGTTTGTGAAGCCATCAGTCTTTCATAGGGTTTAGACAATAAGTGCAGGTTTAGGAACGGAAGCCACCCTTCCTCTGCTCAGCTGTGTGTTAGTCATGTGCAGATCACATGCCAGATGACACGGCTCTTACGAACTTTTATGCTAAATCCTGAACAACTGGAAAGACACTTTGGGATGTGTTGCCTAAAGTTTACATTGTACCACATTTTGTTAATATCATATAAATGAAAGATTTATGAGGGTGGGTTTTGCTTGTATTGCAAATGCCTTTTTGCTTCTCTCTTTTTTGAAAAGGCATGTTTTCCATGAAGAGTACAGTAGATGTTAATCAGGATTGTGTAGCCTATATATTTTTCTTTCCTTATATTAATATGTAAACCACACAGCCCAATAAAGCAAGTTTACAAGGATCAATCAAAGTTAATGCTGCTCTATTTTGTTTAGGGAGTAGGGATGCATCAAAATTCAATGATAGTTTTTCAGATCAGCAGACATTGTGCCAGTGCAGTATGTTTACAACAATTTTCACATAAGATGCAGTGTTCATATGACTAAACCAGAACACAGATCAATTAACATATGACTAAACCAGACAAATCAATTACATCTGAGAATTTCTGTCATACACGATTGAAAGAGCAGATTTACTAAATGGAAGAGCTTTTAAGAGGTAGTATTGAACATTAAGTTTTCTGTGAATTTGTTGTGTTATCATGTGAAGATTAAAAAAAAGAATAAGGAGGGGAAAAAGAAAACATTTTATTTTGGGGTAAACTACCTAAAATATGCTGCCACATTTTGTTCTGGATGTCTGTGTAGAACACAGCAATGGTTATTGTCAGCTGTCTTCAGCATAATGAGGAGAGTATGACTCAAATTTATTGCAGTGAGACTGTGTGAGAACGTACAAGGCCCCTCAGCTGAACCAAAGAAATAAACAAGCAGATCAGTAGGACAAGCAGACACAAATATACATACTTTACTTAGCTTTGTTGGGACTCAGAAAACAGGATTTCCAAATATCCACTCCTCGTCAAACATTCTACAACCTCACCTGAGTTTTCATAGACATTGACTGTGTTTGAGAGCAGGTTGTTGGAGCACATGTATGCAGGCATTGTACAGCAGCATGTACGTAATGTATTCTGTTATGTGCACAAAATAATGTTATTTCTTTGATGAAATACTTTTTAATCTGCAAGGTTGCACTCACTGTGTGAAAAGAATGGTAGTTGTATTTAAACAGGGAATAGAATGACCAAAAAAATAATTTATTTAAGAAGCCAGTTTATGTAAACATAAACAATTGGGAACATTTCGGAATGAAATATTTGGATTCATGTAAAAAAAAAAAAAAAGCATGTGTTTATATACGGATTGTATTGATCAATATGGATTGATTTGTATGTATATGTCAGAAATAAAGGTCACATCAGGGTTTATGATCTGTTTACAGGAAGCATAGTTAGGTTGGTGTTTTCATTTATCTTGAGACAAATGAGACCCACAAACATGTACCTTTTGCCAGAATCCATTATCCTTGAAACATGTTTTATTAGACTGTACTTGTCTTAACCCCTTGATAAACCTTTTTTATTCAGTCAGTAGTCTGGAAGAAATTTAACAAAATCAAACCTAATGCAATTTTAGGGTTTTTAAGAAAAATAGACATTTCTCGTCGTGAAGCTTGCATGGCGTTAAAACACAAACAAACAACATTTATCTTAAAAGAAGTGATGTTTGAGGACTGTGCAATTGAGTGCTTTAGTAAAGCATAGCCTTACCTCAGAATTTTCTTTTGATTTGCCTGTTTCAGCCTCATTTGTATTGTTTTCAATAGCAATCACACAGGAACCTTAATTTATATATCTTGCACAGAAACTGAGCATCCTTCTCCTCATACAGTTTCATCTCACTCTGTTGTCTCATGAATACAAAACAGAGTGGAAACTGGCCAACTGATCTACATCAAACATAAGAATGCAGATCCTTACTCTGAAATTGAACATGTGGCTCAGCCAATTATGTTTGCCTTGTCAGTCAGTTGGAAATGGAAGCACTATGAAGAAGTGTTTAGGGGCTTGAACACAGCAAACTAAATTCCCCCTCTGAGGAATCCTTAATTTGCTTACTCAAGTTTTCCTAGCATCAAGCTCCACAAGCACAGAACCAGCCATTGTACCACTTTATAAGTCGCTATACTTGCGATCATATAATGTCATACACTAATGTCACGCTTCAGTGTTTCTCTGAAGAGTCTTAAGTGTTTAGTGTTTAGATTTCTCTACAGATTTATTTTTCAAATCTGCCCAATGTACTTATTCAGTTCACACACTAGTGAAGTGGTTCCCTCTCCTAATCCCTTTCCTAAGAATCTATTGATCTGTTCTCCCAGTTCATGCCTCTAATACCAAAGTTCCTGTATGAGCTAAGTCAGGTCAGATCAGGAAATATGCAGGGACCAACCTCTGGTCAAGGAAGCCAGAATCTAAACAGTATTCATTGTTCCCAACTTTGTACTAAATGGCAAGTGTTAAATCTGATAATTGGCTGCAATTAGAACTGGTACTGTGTAATAATTTTCAGCAGCATTAAAATACGAGGAATTCAAAACCCTAGGCTCAATAATGAGCCTCATCTAATCTGAAATCATAGTGGGGCATATTTGACCTGCTCATGAAGTTGCAGATTAGCTTGGTGGTTGTATTATTCCTGCATATCAAAGCCATGAACGTTCAAGAATTTGTACATCTGTGATATATATTTTTTTTAACCTGTGAAGTTACCTTCTTATTTTGACTGATCCAGACATTCTACTTAAAATAACAATACATTAATCATGTTAAATATTTGAGTTGATAATGTTGATACTGTGATGTAATCATTACAGCTCTAATATACTGGATTAAAATCCCTCCTGCTGTTTGTTTAATTGATGAAGACTAGTGTAGCTGACACAGAGTTTCAGACAGAGGCATGTTAATCAAGCCTATCTATAACAATATAGAGGCCACAACCAGACAAGTTCTCAGATATGTCTAATCAGTTAATTCAGCTGGTGTTCGGACAGTGTTTTGCGAAGTGTCCTGCCACAAGTGTCTAACAATACCTCTTATTACATCCTGCCAAAGAAGAATTAATGTGAGATGTGCAGTATTGTAACTTAATCCCATGTAGCCGTAGCTCAAATGTCTCAGTGTCTAATTCTTTTTGTTGTCTCTTTTCCACAGTGACTATTTATTCAAGCTGCTCTTGATTGGGGACTCTGGTGTTGGAAAGTCTTGTCTTCTCCTCCGATTTGCAGTAAGTGCTTACATCCAGTTCAGATGTAAAACAGAAATTGATGTGTCTTGAGTTTGACGTGTGTTCACTGTATATGGTGTCATTCACATTACGAGCCTTGTTGTTCAGTTCCAGTTTTTGCTGAGATCAAATTGTTCAGTCTTGATGGTTCTCACTGGTGTTTGTAGGTGTCATTAATGTTAACAGACTTCTGACTAAAAGCCCAACATGAGCACAATTTTTAATATCAGTAATGGCATTGTACATATTTCTCTATCCCAAATCATATTTGGGAGACAATTCTCATGTATAAAGAAGATGGCATTTCAGCAGTTTATGATTAGGGCGAGACGATTTATAAAGAAAAAAAGCCCAGATGCATATCTTTGTCTATCTTTGCAACTATAACTGGCGGTCGTCCCATTTTAGCAGCAGCTGACACATTGCTGATGTTTGGTGATAAAGACAGCCACATGCATATGCACAGTGAGGTGTAATTTGGGAAGCATTGCATAAATCCCTATTCAGCTACAAGCATAATGAGACATACTAGTATGTGATCGTGGACCACATAACTAGTTTGTTTAGACATACGACTTAAATATGGTTTTTTGTTGTTGTTTTTTTAAACCGCATGGTGCGCTGTTTATTGGTGTCAAAAAAAGAGCTTGAACAAAAGCAACATGGCAGTGGGTTTTGGTGTGAGACATTGGTCCTGGAACGATGTGGACATGTCCTATCTCCTTTCTTTTTTCCAGAGTTTCTCAATTTTGTCTATACCATGTATGTTCAGCACAATGACTTGACATTAACATCTTATATTAAACCATTACCCTGCCCTACTAAATGTAGGCATATCGGCTTACTTGAAATGTGACCATGCAGGCAAATGTGATTACAGTCTGAACAAACTCTGTCAAGATGCCTTGCTATGTGAGGGGGGAAAGCAGATTTCAGCTACTTTTTTTGTGTTCACACAGCTTATCAAACCGTCACCTTTAGACAAAAAAAACTTTGAAATGTAATATGTTTGATTGCACTTCTTAATAGTCATCATTATTTATTTATTTAAAAAAATATATTTTTTTTTTTTTCCAGGATGACACATACACAGAAAGCTACATTAGCACTATCGGTGTGGACTTCAAAATAAGAACTATAGAATTAGATGGAAAGACTATCAAACTTCAAATTGTAAGTCTCCTTCAGATTACCTTCAAATTGACATGTTTTAAGATTTTTAAATCAAACTTTTATTAATCATATGTTTGGTTTACATGTTGGGGTAGACAAAATAATGCAGAATATTTTATGCAGAAGAGCCCTGATCTCGGTTGTCTTTGAGTCCTGTGATGTATGGATTTTAAACACCCAACCTTTTAAGGCTTGTAATTCATAATGTTTTTTTGTTTTTTTTTTCTATCCACACTTTACAGTGGGACACAGCAGGGCAGGAGAGGTTTCGCACAATCACATCGAGCTACTACAGAGGAGCACATGGCATTATTGTAGTCTACGATGTTACAGACCAGGTAAGACTGCCGGATACTGTAGCTGTTTTCTGAAGCTTCTCCGTGTTTATGATCAGGCTGTAAGTTGATATTAGGTGGCCTCCGCACAATGCTGATCTCTCACTTGTTTCCCCCCTTTCTTCTTCTTCTTCTTCTTCATTTTTTTGTCCTAAGGAGTCCTTCAATAATGTTAAACAGTGGCTACAGGAGATAGATCGCTATGCCAGTGAAAACGTAAACAAGTTATTGGTGGGCAACAAGTGTGACTTAACAACAAAAAAAGTGGTGGACTACACAACGGCAAAGGTAAACACGCTTTTTAAAATAATTTTTCATTTATAGCATTTCTTCCTTTCTGTTGAATTCTCCAACATCAGCTATTCTATAATAAACTGATTACAATGCATCATTATTTAACAAAGAAAAACACGTAATCATTGATATGTTTAAGTTTTCTTTAAGGAAACATTTATTTAACATTTACAGAAGGAGTCTCTGGTGTCAGTATCTTATAACAGGAAAAAGCTGTTCCTTTTGTCTTCAGGACAGAGGACTGTTAATTTTTTTTCTCAGTAACATGACAAGCTGCGTCTTTTGTCGTCTTAAAAAAAAAAAAAAATTTATTTTTTTTAAAGCTCCCAGAAACGAAAGTAGTAACAGCAACTAACTTCTCAAACATTCCACAATATGTATAATTATCAATAATAATAATGTATCATAAATGCAACTTTAAACAGATAAAAAGTATATTCCCTTCATTGAGTAAGAAAAAAATCATTGCTGACTTGTATTTAACCCTATGAATGATACCACTTTGTCATTATTTATTTTCATACAACAGCACGTCCCAGCAGTGTTTTATTCTTTATAAAATATTTGTTGATTCAAGAATTTGTTAACATGTATGAACAAAAAGACCTTTGTCTTTCTCTAGGAATTTGCTGACTCCCTTGGTATCCCTTTCCTGGAAACTAGCGCTAAGAACGCCACCAATGTGGAGCAGGCCTTCATGACCATGGCTGCTGAGATCAAGAAGCGAATGGGACCTGGAGCAACAACTGGAGGCACGGAGAAGTCCAACGTGAAGATTCAGAGCACTCCAGTGAAGCCTGCACCTGGGGGCTGCTGCTGAGGGCGCTATGCTCCTCTACCAAAAAGTCCCAGAATCCCAAGCAACAATGTCCAACAAAACCAGAGAAACAGAACTAGACCACTTATTTCCACAAAGACAAGGGTGAGATCAAGAGACAGGAAACAACTTAAGTTGCCTAAATTGTACTGTATGTAGCCGCACTACCAACAAAACAATAGAAGAATCTACAACCTTACTGGGTCCCCACCCCCCACACACACACACCTTTTAAACATGTTAACAGGTCAGATATTTGTTAATGGTCTGGGGCTGCATTGATCCACCCCTACAACCACCCCTTCCCCTGACCCCCACCAAAAAAATAAAAACCCAGACAGATTCCATTTTCACACAACTGTGTGTCTGTTTCTAAGGAATATTGTATGTATTTCTCACTGCATTTCACTGCATTCCTACTGCAGGGCTACTGTGGTCAAAATACAATGACTCCTTTTTTTTTTCCTTCTTTCCTCTCCTTTTGGTTTCTTTTATTTTCTGTGTTGATTATTTTTCTGTTAATATCAGCATGTGTAGGTTTTTGTCCCCATATTCGGTGATATGCCAATCTGCATTTTAACCAACTGCACAACAGTGGCTGTCCAATGTCAAAAAGTCTAGTGAAATATGTACATATACATTATGTATATATATGTAAGATCGAATTGCCAGTTCTGTAGAAATGAAGACATTATCAAAGTAGTTTTACTTTTAAAACTTTTGTATTTACTTTGTGGCTGCAGACTTGTACTTTTGTTGCGCTACATGTAACATCTAACAAACAAGTAAAAATAAATATTGTACCACCACACTGTACAATATCAGATATGTTTGCAATTATTGATAGAACATGTATAGATCATGTATGTGTTTATTTATTCAACATTCATATTGGAAAAGAAACTGTTCCAAATGTAATCTAAAATCAGTTTCAACTTAGCCGTTACCTGTGGACTATCTTGCAAGTGGCCCAACTGCATATAAAACACTATGTTCTCATTTTTCATAATAAAGAAAACTGAAGTCCGCTTTGAATGAGCGTGTTAACAGTATGGCATATAGTTTGTGTTGCCTGATGCCCTAGTTTACATTTTTGACCTTGCTAGACCTTGACTATTATGCAGTGTGTTATCCATTGGATACCTGCCTCTACAATTTACCAGTGTTCCCTCACAAAACCATGATCCAGACTGTTTTGCGGTTATTAGAGACAGTATCTCAGGTACTCTTTAAGGATGGAATGTATGCATCAAACAAGATATTACTTTTTAAAGCGTTTCATTATATTCAAAACAACTCAAATTTAACACATTAAAATCCTTACACCTGAACATGATTTTAAGTACGGGGGAAAAAAAATAAATAATTTATCTAGGTGTACTCAATTTTATATATTTTTTTTATATTTTTATATATATACACACACACACACACACGACCCCTTTTCAAGGCACAAGCTAAAAAACCCCCCCACTTATTTATAGAACACGGTACAGAAAAATGGGTTGTACAAATTTTATTGTTGATGGAGAACTGCAACAAAGACAATTCTTAGTCTATAATCCAAAAATAGTTAGATTCTTTATTTGAACATGGAGTGTCTGTAATACCATACATAATTAGGTTCATGGTGGATTATCGTATATTATTTAGATCATGGTGCTTAAAAAAGGCACACACTGTGCTGCCTGGACAGCAATGTACTGTGCCTTTTTGCTCACTGAGAAATTAAATCTGCAGGGCTGCTATTGTGGACCTGTGAGCTTTATTAAAACTTAATGAATAGCCATAAAAACCTGAGCTCCTGATGTGTACCAGGACAGAAGAGCACTTCGCTGTAACAAAGTGTTGCAAAAATAATACTATTATGACAAGTGACCTTTTTAGTAATATAAGAGCAGTATACAGTACGTGTAACTGAACAAAGCAAATGTGCAAAATTAAAGGTGCATCTGTGGTAACAGTTGAGATACAATACAAGTATGCTTAAAGTACTGTATAACATGAAAGCGCTTCAAAGTAAACGTTTAAAAGTGTAACGTACAAACATAACCATAGATGTAATTATGGCAAGATGTGATAAAAATACAGATAATTAATATTAACCATAAATGTACAATAACTGCACAGTGTTAAATACCTCGACCATTCAGAATTACTGCTTTGCTTCAGATTTTTTTTTTTGTTCATGCTGCAGCACCTGTACATAAAAGTCCTGAAAGACATCTAACGGAGGACACAGGTACACTGATCTCTACTGATCCTGACTGCTGAATGACGTCTCTTCTGTTGAGAAAGAGAATGAATGTTTATAGGACAATATCCCACTAAACATAGGCCACTAGCTATCTACAATGGCAGCCATTTAACATGTAAATCAATACCCAATAAACAGCCAGTATACAAATAGACATATTTTATAATTGCAAACATAGTACAATATAAATGTTCGGAGATATCTGAACACATTCTTCAGTGATTCATCAAGGCAACCATGGAAACATTTAACAAACATGTAAACATCTGAGCTCAAGTTTGTCTAACAAATGTTTAAGTGATCATTGCTTACCTGTGTCGTCCTGAGAGTTTGGTTCAGTGAGACAGTCCATGGTAGATAGGATCGAGGAGAAAAGGTACTCTGAATGAGTTTCCAACTCATGGGACTGCCTCTCTATCAATGTCAGTGTATCCTTCAGAACTGGATACCCATAGGAGTAAGAGAATATATGATGACAAAGTTATTATTTAAACAGAATGAATGGTGGATAGACTGTAATAACATAGGATGTTGGGTTTTAAAATATGTACATATTTTCAGTGCAAGGCTACCAGAGTTTGGTGGTGATATGAAATGTCAAGGAAATGGAACAAAAACAGTACTGCCTTTATGTTATGTGTGCGTGATCTTATTCTGAAGCTGGATTGCTGTTACACATGACTATGGTATTGGGTTACAGTGTACTATTTGTTCGCAACTGCAGTGCTATAACCGTATGCCACACACACAGGAAAAATGAGGCAGTGCATTTGCAAAGTAAAGAAGAAAGTGCTTTAACTGCACTTTGATCCTTTTGAAGGTTCAGTAACACAATACAAAAAGTTCTGGGACTTGAGTGGAGATCTAGAGGCATGACTTCCGTTCGAGAACGTTCAGAACCTTTTAAGACAGGGTCCACAAGGGGGTGCTATTAACAAACAAAAATACTTGTTTGTTACAACACTGGGACTGTACAGCCTATGAAATATTTCAATTAGAAATTATGCTAATAATTATCAGCCTCAGTGGACACATTAGTCATGGCACCTTGCCCATTAATATTTTACGTGTAACAATGTTCTCATTGCTGAGATATTGCACTAGTATGATCATTTGATATGTAAATTTTAATTTATACATGTCCAGATTTTCTTTAAAAAAATCATTGGATAAATTAGCTAGTTTTCTATGCAAGAAATTGTAAGATAATTTATATCATATATTATTTTGTTTACTAAAGTGAGTAATGTAAGTAGGTCATATTCAAAAGTCACTTATGTTTAAAAGTAGTTTACAAAGTCATAATATAATTCAGGCTTGTTTTAGAAAAAGAAAATCTCAGAAAAACATGACCATGAAATCATGAAAAAGACACTTAAAATGTTTTAAAAATCAGAGCATTGTATCTAGGGTTGTGCTGTTAACATGAGACAATATACACATTTTGTCCATCTCTGAGCAAACAGATATATCTATAGAAATAAACATAGGGTAAACAGTAAAAGTGTCATATTTGATAACTGAACAAATTCTGCAAAAAAAAAATAAAATAAATAAATTAGAAGGAACAGACATAAAACATGTAATTTCATATCTAATTAGCCTTGTAATACAGTACATACAAGTACGAATGAATATTAATAGAAAATTACATCACTATCAGAGATTATATCCATCATAGAGACTCACAGGGAGAAGCTGAGTTCATACAGCACAAAAGCATCTCTCCAGTCTGAAGAACAGATGCAGTAAGTGGCCTGTGGTCTTGGACTTCCTTTTGAAAACTCTGGAAATAATAAACTGATTGAATCATTGATTTTTTTGATAGTAAAATAACTTGTATGAAATGTTTGCAATAAATCAGACAATGCATACATCCTAGTATCTTATATACAATTCATAGTACTGACCTTATAGTCAGCCAGAGAAGCTTTAACACTTTCAATGTCCACTGAAGGAGGGGAAAGGACGTCTATCTTCTCCACCACCTTGTGCAACCAGTGGATCAGTTTTTCTAAATTTGAACAGAAAGTCTGACAAGAAAGTTACATTATTTACATTAGCTCCCACATCACTGGCAGTTCATTCAGTCCAACACAAAGTTTCAACTCACTTGTAAGTACCGCAAGAGAGATTTTTGTGTCTCTTCTGCTACCTCGTCAGACTCTGCCTTCCTCTTAAACTCATACAAAGACATTCCACTCAGCTCATCCACAATGGTTTCCACATCCCTCAGGTTCAGGTCCCTCAGATCCCCCACATCTCTGGTTACCTGCACTCTACTATCAACTCTCTTCATCTGCTCTGTGAGAGGAAATACTTCAGCAGACCCTTGTACACAAGAGACCTCAGCTGCCTGTTTCACCATTTGTACTGATGAAGAGCTAACAGAGGCACTCTCTCTCTGCAGAGACTCCCAGTTGGTGGTGACTGGCTGACTTATCTGTGCTGTGATGTCTTTTAGTTTCTGAGAAAGATCCTGGATCTCCAGTAGCTGTTCAGGCAAATGGAGAAACTCCTCATCCCACTCGCCAAGTGACCCCAGACGGGGTAAGATGCTTGTGGACCTGATAAAGGTTGGAGCAGACCTGGATGTGGAAAAGATGCCACATTTCTTATAGTGAAAGCCGTCTTTCCCATCACAATCCATACTTTCCAATGATAAACCCACCTGCTCCAGTGAGGAATTAAGGCTTCTAGACACCCCAATGTCAGATGACTTGGAATGTGCCAGTTTCTTCAGATTCGGATTTTGAAATCCAAATGTTTGAGTAGACACTGCACCAGATCTACCCTGCCTCATTCCAGAAACAGGCTGTTCCAAAAAAGAAAGACTAGACGAGCTGAGAAAACTGTCCACTTCAATGCCAGAGTCTTGTAAAGGTTGATCATTTCCAGACCTGTTTTCACTTGAACCCCAGGCATTGGTCATGTTGGGCCTTAGAGGGTATGTATAATCCAAGAGGTTCTGATACTCCTTGTCAGGGTCCCAGCTGGGAGACTTGCGGTCTGGAGAAGGTGGTAAGGTATTGGGGATAGCACAGGCCCAGTAAGTGGTTTGATAGTGGGACATTTGTTTAGGTTCAGACGAGTAGCTCTTGTTGTTACTTAGTGAAAAGCCAGTGTTAATCTGAGAGTCTCTCTCTTGCTTAAATGCTCTTGTCCTTTGGGACGTATGGGTTTGGGAAGTGTATGAATGAGGAAAAATTTTCTGCGTGGAAGTCCAATTAGGGCTTAATGGTACTGTAAGGCTCAAATCATCTAGAGAACTAGAATGGCTCCTACTTTCAACTTTGCTTGCTGAAGGAACAGGGCTGAAATTAGGTTCCTCATGAGAAGAACATAGCCTGAGCTCTGACAAATTCAAGGAAGCACAAAGGTCTTCTCTGGTTGCTGAAAGAGAAGAAGCAATGATCTGGGGAACACTTGTGCTATCCAACATTTTAGAATCTGTTCTTTCATCTTGTGTTTGAGAATTTGCCACATTGCTCATGTGAAGCTGTGAAATGAAATAAAAAAAAAGGTTTTAATATGTTGCCATACTGTTTATATGAAACTATCATTTACACAAAATTCCTATAGCACAATGCTATAATAATGTATGCATGAATATGTACATTTTTCTGCAGGTTTTAGTCACAAGGTTTTATCTACAATAATGCAAATACCAAGTTTCAAATTCCTAGATATACTGCACCTAATCAGATCTTAATCCTTAGCAACTTATTAATAAAATGTACAAGCACTAGAACCTTACTAAATGAAATTTATAACCATTATCAACTTACCCTTTCTGAGTATTCATGTGCGAGAGGATTCTTCAGGATTGAAATCTGGTGCTCTGTTGAAATCAGTGGCTTTCGAGCAGTATACAAGCTCCTGCTTGTCATGTACCTAGAAGTAGGTGCCATGGTAACAATTTTTTTGCTAACACTACTCTCTCTGTCAAAGTCCTTAGAGTCCAGGCCATACAGTGACCTTGATCTGTCACTGGTTTCCTGTGTGAGGTGTCTCGTGTAGCCACTGCGAATAAACGCAGGGATCCTGCTTTTACGCCTCCCATAGTTCCTCTGCTCCATCTGAGATAAAGCTCAGTCAATTCCCAGAGCCATAGGAGCACACCAAACCCAAGAATGCCCCATCTGTCCTCAGTAGGACAGATTAACTGTCAAAATAAGGTAAACAAAAGTAAGGTGTCAACATCACCTTTAAGATAAATATATGCTTCAAAAAGTACCATTACGAAGAAGCACATAAACTTAGAAATTTACAGGACATTGCATGTGAAAAGAAAAACGTGTTTAGTTAAATGTAATGATGCGGCTGCTACTTGATACGGCTCAGGAAACTCATCAAGAACATGCTCAGGCTTGCCTGCTACTCAAGATTAAATTTGCTCTTTGTACACTGGCACAATCTGCCAAGAAAGTTCCAGGAAACCAAAGCAAAAGACTACATTAAGAGAAAGTCTGAAAATGAATATAAACGGAAAAAATAGAAAACATAAACACTGAAAATAAACAACATTTCACCCAGAAGCAATCAGATGCGCGTCTCCACACTCTACGTACTGCATATATCTATTTCCATCAAATCCAACTGCAGTGCATTTTTATTGTGAATTGAATTAAACCTCTGTAGCAGATAGAAATGCTTGTGGAAGACCACTCCTGCCATTACCAGCATTTGATGGCTCAGTCATTTCAGGTACTTCTGGTTTCCATGGTGAATGTTAGAGTATGGCTTTTCTAAAAAGCAACTCACATGTTGAGTCCAACACATTGCTTAAAAGTATAATGTACATTGATACTAAAACCTCAGCATGTTTTCAAGACCCAGGGCTGCCAAAAGACAAAGGGAAACTGCCATTACTGGCATACAATACATATGTTTAAATGTGTCCATTTTGAACTAAAGATGTTTGGGAGTCGGTCTGCTATAAAATCATGTGTCAGATATGTTGTAGCAGTTGCACACAGTAGCATTGCTGCCTCACATCTCCAAGGTACTCAGTTCAGTTCTGAGCTACAGGTGTCCATGTGGAGTTTCTGTGCATGTTCTGACCATGTCCGTGTTGCTTTCCTCTGTGTTCTCTGGTTTCCTCCCACCTCGCCAAAAAAGGTGGTACGTGGATCGTGGCTATGCTAAATCGCCTAGGTGTGAATGCGCATGTGAATGTTTGTGTGCCATCCCAGCTATGTGCAAAGTGTTCCTGAGATTGTCTCCGGTTCCGCTATAACCCTGACAAGGATAAAATGGTTGCAGAAGATGAATGAATGAATGAACGAACGAATGAATGAATGAATAGATATTTGGTCAAATTGAAAATGGCCCACATGTAAGTCAAAGAGTGAACTGCTGATTTGGCTGTAAGTTAGGCTGTGTTAACGCTACTGATATTTGAAGGCTTGGCCTTGTAACTACAGTGGAACTATAATGTGAAACTTTAAAACACACCTATTATGGTTTTCAAACGTGCCTAATTTTGTTTTAGAGGTCTCGTACAATAGATTTACATGACACTGAGACACCGAACCAAAATGCAGAGCAGCAACAATACAGCAAAATTCCCCGTGCTGCATTAGCTCTTACAAGTGTATTCAAGTGTGTTCTCTTGGACTTAATTCAACACTTTTGGAGTGCATAAATCAGTGCATTATAATGCTTAACTCAATGGTTTATAAACTGACCAATCAAAGCCTTTTTTTAAATCAGTATTTCAGATAATTGAATTTGGTCAGTATATAGTATATGACCTGCGTTTATGGCAAACTAGGTTATATTCCTGAGGTCACAACAGACCCAGCAGTTTGCATAGGATAGCTTGGGAGCTTTTAAATGTTTAATCAATCACATTCATCATTTAGACCTGAAGCAAGCTTAAACATACAGCATAGAGAAGCGGCAGGTCAGCAAGGTTTTTGAGACTAAGAATAGCTCTCGAGCTACTGAATGCTGTATGCCCTATGCACTGTATGCCCTAAATAGATGGAGTTGATGAAACGGAAAGGTAGTTTCATTGTAGGCATTATCTGTAAAGGACAAATGACGAAAGGGTTAACAAAGGAACGTCTTCTGTCACACATAACAGAGAATAGCTGTCATTTATCAACACGGTTATTTGTAAACTATCGAGTTATTGGTGCCGACGTCTGACATCTATATATTGCGTAATTTCTATTGAGCGTTAACGAGTGTAAATGTTATAGCGCTTCTGATCATCCCAAAAACACAATCTTCCATGTTAGCAGGCAGCCATTTTATGTAGGCAAATAATACAGTGTAAATACCTTTTTCCCCCAGATGTAGCGTGGAAGGAGTTTTAAAGGCTCAGTGTATATGAAATTCACACGCATATAGCGCGTAGTGTAACGTTCAGCAGTGAAAATACAGTTCAGCCCGGTAGTAAAACGGTTCCTATTAAAGGCAAGCGGGAAAAGCGGAAGAGCCCGAGACAGCCAGCCAATAGAAACATCAGCCTTCTTCTCCACTGACCGGACATAGCAGAGGAAACTCTGAGGTTCCTCTTTTCTTCTATTGTGTTTTTATTCACTTTTATGTGTTTATGTAGTCGGCAAATATGCTGTTATAACAACAACAACAATAATAATAATAGTTATTATTATATTACCAATATGCCAGTCAAATGCAGTGGCCTGAATAAAACATACCATGTAAGAACAATGAGAAAGTCTGAATTTTAATATAAATGAACATTAAAAAACATGTTGAAAACCATACAGTAAATAAAATTTTACCAGGCTATACTGTACTCTAGGCTACTAAACTGTAGGCTACTAAATCTTTCTCTTTTGTCAACTTAACCTGGAAATGTGGATATAGTGTTTAACAAGATTTAAGGCACTTAACTGGACCGTAATTTACTTTTAGAGTAAGGTTTTAAAGGTACACTATATGCACTGTTCTAGAGAAAAGATACTAAGGTCTGCGATGGACTGGCACCCTGTCCAGGGTGTACACTGCCTTGTGCCCGATGCTTCCTGGGATAGGCTCCAGGTCCCCGCGACACTGAAGAAGGAATAAGCGGTTGAAGATGGATGGTTGGAAAATACTAAGGTTAAAAAGGTAAGGTTGGTAGCCCTTTCTCCCTTGAGAATCTATTTCCAACAGATAATTTGATTATGAACTGCATTATATTGGGATTTGCATTATGGTCATACTGACGTATTGGGATACACACACACACACACACACACACACACACACACACACACACACACACACACACACACACACACACACACACATTGCATGCTTTTTTTTACGCGTTTCACATTTCACATTTACTTAAAAAAATAAAAATAAAACCTACTAGGGAACATTCAACCTGTTTGCAACACCATAGAAAAGACAAGCCACTTTGCTCTTGATTTAATGGCATAAAGATATTACAGCTAAGGGAAATCAGTAGTAGTTACATAGTTAAGTCACAGTTTTAAGATTGATTGGTGTATTATTGTATGTACCGGCAATATCTCAAAAACACATTATTAACACATACAGTGGCATTAACTTGCTAAACCAGCCAATAACACTCTTTACCAATTTGGCAGCCAATGCTTTTAGCATCTAGATTAAGATAAATATGTTTAAAAAATTGTGTACAAAAATAAAAAAAAAAAAAAAAAAATTGAAAAGAAAATTTTTTTTTTATAAAAAAAAAAATATTTTTTGTGTGGGGGTGGTGTTGGAAAAAAAAGGGGGGGTTTTTTTTTTTTTTTTTTTTTTTTTATCCAATAGCGCTTTTATTCTTCTTATTTTCCCAGAAATCAGTGAAATCATGCACCAGAAGACACATTCAGATTGTCACTTTGCAATGCAGTCCCCATCAAATCTCAGTGTCCCTAGACTGGGAAACAAATATTTACAATACATGTTTTATTTTCCATCTTCAAAATGGTTAATGTTTCACAAGTGAAGATACAGCAAATAAATAGAGCCAGTGAAAGAGGTCAGTCTGTAAATGATTCTCTTCACTATCTTTAACAACTACTCAAGATAGGGAATAGTCTCCCTTTTAGACATGTAAAAAAAAAATTTAAAAAGGAAATTTTCCCCAGAAGAGATATTAATAAAAATGTTTTGGCACAATAAAAGTGGTATGAATGTAACTACAGTGATCATTTCTCTATCTCATTCTATCCCATTCTATTTGCTAATACCACAAAACAAATATACAGTAAGTTTCACAACTTGTAGACAGGAAATACGGCCTGTATTCCTGGACTTTAGAGAGGAGTAAGCAAGGATTGAGTTTGGAAATGCTTTGAATGGATAAACTGCTTTCAGTGGTTAGAAGAAAGTAAGTTTAGAACACAGACTCCATTCCATCCTTCTCATCAGCAGAGTTATATGAGCAGTCATCGCCCAGCCTTTGGTGCGTGACAAGAGGCGAGGTCTCCTCTTCGGCCTGGACATTAGCCACAGCTTCCACTTTAACCTCCTTTAGCTCCTCCTCTTCCTGCTGGCTGCCAAAGTGTTTTTGCTTTTTTGTCTCCTGCTCATTTATATGGTGCAATATCCCAGCACCCAGAGCATCACCTTCCACATTGACCACAGTGGTGGTACGGTCCCTGAAAAAAGAATATGCACATACACACGTACACATGCACACGCACACACACGTACACCAATATATAAATAACTTGTTACTAAGCATGTGTTATGTCACATGATCTATAAGGGAGTAAGACATCACACAGAAAAATCACATGCACAAATCAGAGTCTGTGGTTATAATATAAGAAATTGTGTATATTGCAAACATATTTCCAGATATGTGATATGATAAATGCTAAATTCTAATTAGAAAAGGAGTAATTGGACTAAATCATGTGCAGTAGAGAAAAATGAACTTTATGTAGTAGAACATATCTTACACAATCCAGTCCACAGCCAGCATTAGTGACAGATCATTGGTAGGTAGGCCAATGGCTTCCAAAATGATTGCAATGGTGATGATTCCTCCGGCTGGAATGCCCGCTGCTCCAACACTGGACGCTGTAGCTGTCACACTGCAAAAAGGATAGAAAAATCTCTATTACTTTAATTCTCTCAATGTACGGGCAGCAGTTAAGGTTCTGATTTATTGATCGACAAAGCCCTAGGAATACAAAGAGCCACTGTTGGGCCCTTGAGCATGTCCTTTAACCAACAGCTGCTTGGACTGTATCTTATCTCAATTTTAATTCACTTTGGGGGAAAAATTAAACAAACAAATAAATAAATATAAAAGAATATCAATGCCTATCTTCCCCTTTCTTGGTAACTCTCTCACAGATAGCTGGAGTTAAGGAAACCGAGAAGTAAGAGTGGTTCCTGTGCTAGTAAATTTAGATCACTCTTAATAGCTCTGGGTTGGCATAAGACAGAGCCTGCATAGGTTGTTTTAACTCCTGGGACAGGAATGCTGCCTAGAACACATTCTCCATGTCTATTAATATGCTTGCTTACTCTGTCAGAAGCTGTGCCTTCAGTAATGCACTCACAGAATAGTGAAGATCTGGCCTGCGTTGAGGTCGACATTGTTCAGTTGGGCAATGAATACAGCAGCAATGCACTGGAAGATAGCAGCTCCATCCATGTTTACAGTAGCTCCGATGGGCAGGATAAAACGGCTGATCCTTTTGTCCACACCATTATTCTCCTCAACACATTTAATCATGGAGGGCAGAGTTGCTGAGCTGAGATAGCAAAAATAGATTCTGTTCAACTCAAATCTATTACCTTATAATTTGAGATGTTTTCTATTTAGATTAAACATTTAAAAAAAGTTTTTAATGCAACAGGACCTAAAGTTCAAGCTTGAATGATCTTAATAGTTGAATTAGCTCTATTTCCTCTGTGATCAGATCAGATTGCCAAAGGTTACATTTTCAATGAAATGAAGCCAACATCAGGGTAGCATTGTGCTGAAAACCCCAAAGCATGCAAATAAGTTGAATATACAAATCACAATGTAGACTGATATCTGAGCTGGCATTGAAATCCTGTTTGGGTAAAGAGAACGTGAACACTGTACAAACCAAAACATGCACAATAGGAATTACCTGGAACAGGTAGCGAAAGCTGTGGTAAAAGGTGTGATCAGGCCAGCGAGGAAGCTGAAGGGGTTTTTGCGAGTAAGTCCAAAGTAGATAAGAGGTAAGACAATGCCACCATGGATAATATGGCCCAGGATTGAAGCAAAGATGTATTTTCCTAAGCTGGTGACAAGCAGAACCACATCCTCCATCTCTACAATCTTACTGCCTACCAGGAACATGATGCCAACTGGTACATACCTGTAAACACATATATACAGCATATATATTGATATACAGGGCATTTTACAGCATCAGAAATTATTTTAAATTTTTTTTTTTATTAAGGCCATTTTAGGACATAACTCACTCTAAAATACGTAAGAGCTTGTGGGGACAAAGTGTGTATGTCTATGACCCATACATTTGCACAATGACGCTCAAACCAAAACATCCAGCCATAACCAGGAATGAATAATGGAAAAGAACATGGACCTTTTGCAATTAAATATTTTATTATTATTTATTTACTGTAAATGTCCTCTAAAGTGTATTTAAAACAGTCTGAATAATTTTCTCATACCGCTCAATAAGACAACCTGACAGTGAAACTGTTTGCAAGCAGTTTGTACTGTTTGTAAACTCAAATCTGTCATTAAGAATTGTTAATATTAGAAAATGTTTAAGGATAATTATCGGACTTGGACCAATACTGTAGAAAAATCAAGGCAGACTGCTTGCATTCACTGTTATCAAGTTTAAGTCTTTAATCAGAGGGTTTCACTCACCACATAATCCAAGATACCAGTACCATAGTGGCTTCATTGAAAGCATTAAAGAAACGTATGAGCTCCTCCCCTTCAGCTCCTAGCTTTCTTAAGGCCACTCCAAACACCATGGCGAACAGTACCAGGCCAAGAATGTTCATCCCATCTGCTTCTGTTCCCATTGGCACCTGCAACCAGCCAAATATGCCTTTAGATATCAGCCTAGTTCAAGGTGCTTGCTTTCACAAACATCACTGTGAGATAAAGGTGTCAGGTGACAAAAATTATCAAAGAAATGCTTGCTGAGACATTATTAGTAAAAATAAATAAATAAATAAATAAATAGATAAATAAATTCACATTTTTTAATGTGATTAAAAACACTTATAAAAGTGATATAAATGTAGACCTCTATTTCACTTGCCTCCAAGAACTTTTCCGTCTCCTTTTATTTATCTTTTAACTTTTTTCTGTTATCATTATTCCTCTCCTTGGTGGCGTCTTTGTGTCTATTTAGTAATGGTATCCCTAAACGTAATGTTTTTATAACCTTCTCCAGCATATTAAAGGTCAAAATGTTCTGTTTGTATGTGACTGGTCATAGCAAACTGCATGAGTGAACCTGTTTGAACTTTTCATGCTTTTTATAGAAGATACCTTAAACAGACAAATTCAACTACATCAATGAGCACATACAGCAGTGTTTTTCTTGCTGTCTCACCCCCATGTTTACACAGCATATGTGTCACTGGTAACTGGGAAGCCATATAAAGTCTATTTGACTGGGGCTGATCAAGACTATATAAGCCTGTTGCTTTGTGCCCTCGACAAAACATAAAGGCTGAAACTCTTTGGATGTTCTATAACACAGGCTGTGTTGTCTCTCTTACAGCTGATTTAGTTAAAAGCTCATTAAAATGGTATAAGTAGCACTGGACTAATATAATACAACTGATGTATGGACATTTATGAATGACTGTAAGGTCTAATATGAAATAAATTAATTATATTCATAATTAAATTCTAAACAATTATTTTAAAATGTTAAAGGAACTCCAAACAATTACATGAAATACAGTTCATTGTATATTTCAACATTTGTTTAATTATTTTTTTTATTTATTTCAGGCTGAAATCTTGGTGGATGATATAAAATAATTAAATCTTCCAATAACATCCATGGTGGTACAGTGGCTGTGTGGAGTTTCTGCCCATACAGGACACCAGAACAGTGTTGGTCTATTAGATTAGGTACAACTTAATCTCATGCTTATATTTAGTTCACGTTCATACAAACAGACTATGTGGATTATTACTAATGTGAGACAGAGTACCTCCAACTGTGTTCAGTACGGGTAAATAGTCTCCAAGAGACCACTGTTTTCAGACAGTGTCTCACTTGGGTATGGGTTACAGTATTCACATTAGGATGGAAATGTGAAGGGATCACATTGGAAATTACCCAAACACTGAGCTCCATCAGACACTCAGGCATGGCTCATCTATGTCTGATGGAAGTCATCAAGAAACACATTTCTGCTGAATGTTCACAAATGGGAGACTATTATAAAAAAAATATATATATTATCATATTTTTCATATAAAATGAGAATGAAATTTAGTGAATACTACGGAAAGACAGGAAAAATCCTACTCTGGAAAGATCTAAATGTTCCATGGGAGTTTAAATGCTGTTGTTTTGAAACACATGGTGACTAAAGCTCTCTCTTAAAGACTTTCCGTCGCCAGCTGTTCAAGTGTTTAAATAGCTGAAGAATGGCAAGAGGTAAAAAAAAAAAAAAAAAAATCAAGGTATCCAAAACCAGCAACTGAGACAGAGTTCTTCTAGATAAGGCTGAAAACACTAAATAAAAATTAAGGTCCAATGAATGCAGAGCAAATTTATTTCTGTGTTCCAAGGTATACCACAATTGTAATGTCTAGCAATATAATCATTATTTTTGACCATACTGTGTAACCTTATGCACCATATATATCTAAAATCCAACATTTCACTTGTTTCATAGAATGCCCAGGCCACAAAATACACAATTTTATAATTTGTCTAACAACAAAAAATAGAACAATGTACATTAATAGTTTAGTTACAGCAATCAAAACATTGTGATGAAACAATATTTTGATAGTATATTTGTTGACATAACTTGCAGTAAAATATAGATACCTTTTGATAGAGTATAGTTCCATTCGTTGTGTTTCCCACTTGAATCATCTTGTAGTCGGTAGCATACTACAACAAAACGTAGAGATTGACATCATAAAAAATACAGTATAGTGCTTCATTAGCAATAGATAGTATATATGCATGCCTATATTTTCCATAACTTTACATTTCAACTCATTGACATTTCAATGAACTGTCAAGTTTATGCATCTCCATGAATCACTGAAGTTTCTCCCGAAGTCTACAAAAGCAGCATTTAAAGTACAGCTGAAAAGAACCTGCCAACTGGCACACACATTGACAATGGCACTGCTATTCAGAGGCTCCTCTTGCTCAGAAACTTTAACTATGTCGACTGTGGTCTCCCAGCCTGTCCTATCTCTTGTATAATATATGAACAGCCAATGTTCAGGAAACAGTCAGAAATATTATTTTTTATTTAATCCTTTCAGGGTGGATAAAAATATGTCTCCCTGACTATAACCTGACTATCTGACCTATAAGTATTTTTGATTATGAATTAGGATCATCAAGATTTGAGTCTGAAGTGAATTCCTTTCAATTTGACTTTGGCTTTCAGTAGAACAGTAAGGAGGCAGTAACACCCCCAAGATTTCACCTCCCTCGTATCAGTTTCATGGCTACAGTAATTTAGGTATGGTTATTTATTTTTTTGGTTGTAACTGATCTCATTACTTTCTACATGATTATTTATTAGTTGACTCAGGCCTGAGTCAGTCGGGGAACATTGCACACTCAGCTGAACACATTCCCCACTGTGCCTGGTGACATTATCTACCACCCCTAACACAACCCCGTAACCCTTTCTCAGCTTTCCGCAAAACTCACATAAGCCTGATCAGTCACCCATGTAGTACATCCTAGTAGAGCGCGCCAGGTTGCCAGGCATCAGGGAATGGAATACGCCTGCTATGGCAACGACTGGGTGGCTTTTAATGGTGAGAGAAAGCTTGAGAGATATTTACTGGGTAAAGAGAAAAAAGCTCACAGCAGTCAGAGACTCTCTTCATTAAGCATTGTAAGGCTGTTAATATGGAGGAACTGAGGTTTGAAAGTGGTCATAAATACCAAGGCTAAACAGCTGCTGCTGGTATATGGATTTTGTATACATTGTTTATAGTCTGGGTTGAAACATCAAAGTAAATAAGATCGGTACTCACTGAGCGGAAGGCAGCAGCTACCAGGTTAGATGGAAACAGGTTTCTGTGAAAAGAAAAAAGTAGATGTGATGTGTACATTGACAAATAATAATAGAGTCTCTTCTTTGAATTACCACTAGGCAGCAGCACTGTATATATCATATATAACAGACTCTGTAAATATTATGTAATTGGGCTGTCACACTGTTTTCCAGTAAAAACAATAACTTTTTACATGTTACATGTGATGTACAAGTCTTAAATTATGCCTTAAACACTTTTTAGGCTTTACTGTAACACACTCAGAGTATGACACAACCAAATTAAGCTGGTGACCCAGTGGGCAAAGGAAAGAGAGGTCGTTTTCTGTTTTAAGCCCATTAATAGGGAGAGACACATAAAACTCACTTATAAAACTCTTAAAAAATATCAATAAGCCTTTCACATATTTCACCTTGCCATGTATTCTCCAACCTCACTAGGCATTATAGGAGAAGACTCAGAGCTGTTATCTTGACTAAGGGAAGTAGTACAAAGTATAGATTAAAGGGTTCCAATAATTGTTGCACACCTATATTTAACAAATATAATTTTTTGATAAACATGTTTTGTCTGCAGTGTTTGATATTGATGAGAGCAGAGTATTTTTGTGAATGTTTTAAACAAAAGATCAAAAGGTTAAACAATAAATACAATTTTTGACAGCCTTCTTTGCTCATATTTACCAAGGGTGCCAATTTTAGTGGAGGGAACTGTAAGATGTTATGAAACCTCCATCAATTTTAACTAAAATGATTTCTAAAACAAAATAGACCTAAACAAATACAAATCATTTTAACTTCATTTATTCCCAAGGCAAAATGTAGTCAGGTTGGTATGCCACAACAGGTGTCATTTATGAGCCTCTTTATACTCTCCATCTGGTCATGACCTATGACAAGTAACACCATCAGTTTTTCACACGCACATGGACTAAAGGCCACAGTAACCCACAAGTTTGTTTAGCCAGCTGTGTGTTTACTTTCCTTCCATCCAGTGCTTGAATGGTTCATTGGTTTGAAACATAAAAAAAAGCAAGCAAGCATTTTTGTGCAAGCAAGCATCGTCTATCTTTTACATTTACATGAATAAATAAAGAGCAAACTCAAGAGAAATCCATTACAATTACACACTAAATTTTTTGTCATGAACTTTATTTAAAATCATAACCTAGAGATATGTTTGTGAAACCTGTAATTGTATAGCTAAGTGCTACAAAGCAAATGTTCACATTTTATGAGCCTTTGAAATGCTTGTCTAATGGACCAGGCAACCGCAAGGAACACTGGAGGCTCAGCTTCATTATTCACAAAAATAGGTAAGACAATATTCTGACCACCTACATATGTGAGGTGAGCTTATTGCCAGGGTATGCAGTTCCCTGACTCTTTTATTGGCTGCCACATATACCTTTGGCATAGATGGGGACATTGCTGCTGTCTAGCATTCACAAAAAGGTGGTCACAAAAAGGTATTTAGAATTGGGAAATGAACGGGATATAACCAATGAGGTGTACACTATACCCAAAACAGCTTTCACCTAAGGTGCAGTCCTCAGTTGGCAATTCAGTACTAAACCCACAGACACAGGTGATCTGGTTGAGAGTGTCAGCAGATCTGCTTAGGGAGAGCCAACCACTAGTGAAAGCATTAGTGAGAACCAAGGACTTACTGGCTATGTTGCAGCTGTGGCCAAGCATTGTGTTCCCATGCCATCGGTGAAGAAGTGGTCTATCTGTACCTCACCAAACTTTTCCCAAATATGGGTTACCAATTCTGGGTGCAGATGCCACACCTCCCAACCATTTCACCACTGCCCAGACTGCTGTACCTGGCAGTTACTTTCAGTGAGGCTAATCTCCTGAGCAAGGCGGAGAGAGTTGCTCAACCTTGTACCTGACGGTTGACACAGTGACCGTCATGATGTTGTCTGTGCAAACTAGGGCTAATGTTTGCAGTCCACTCACTGTCAGAAGGACACGTTTTCATCTGTGATGTCCAGCCATATGCTGTTAACCCTCTTCTGAAAAACCCATAGCTCCATTATGCTTATAGAAATCACAGCAATCAACAGTCCTAGCCATCTCAGCAGAACCATTACCAAACATGGCAGTCTGGTTGAATTGACAAGCATAATAAAATTTAGGGAGCTCTATTCTGAGTTCTCTGTGTGACTAAGCTTTGCAATCAATGTCAGGAGGGTAGGTGTGTCCCGATTGGCCTGCTCTTTGGTGGGGGCACAGTGCCAAAGTACAGCAGATATCTTATCCTGGTGGCCATAAGGGAAGACATGGACAAGGCAGAGCCCCAAAAAATCTTGTAGTGGGCACTATGCTTTTAGAGAAGATTCCCACTGCCCCGGAAGTTAGAAGTGGAGAGAATGAACACGCTTAATGTGTAGAGACATATACTAACTACATATATAACATATACTGTATAGGTGTACCATTTCCCACACTATTTGTACATATTAAAACTTTGTTTTTGTTTGTCTCACTCTTTATTAATCAGTAGCATAGCCAGTTGGTTTGATTTGGGGTTTAAACAAACAAATTAACAACAAAAAAAGAATTAAACTCTGAGCAGTCGGGTTAATAGGATCAGTTAATAGGATCAAGAATACAGTGTTCACAAGACCTAAAACCAGAAAATATTGACCTTTCACAGGACTGGAGCGGAACAGAAAACATATCAGGTTTAGACATAACAGTGACTGGGAATAGAGAATAGAGATAAGGAAAACAATCATTCTGAGATACAGTTAGAAAGGCACATAGACACAAAGACACCACCAAGCAGTGGTGTAGCTAGGGGGTGGATTTCTGGTTTTAACACCCCCTGAAATATTTCCCAGTTCCAAGCACTTGCGTATGGCTAATATAACACAAACTATTATAACACCTACAACTTTTAGGAATATCATTATAGCACAATTGCTTTAATATCAAATAACATTGATTTGTGCCTGCACTATAATGATGTTCATAAATGGTCAAAAGAGTCATCATCATATTTAAACGCCCCAAACATTGACCCTTAATTTATCTACTCCATATCATAGGCTACCAGCTGCTATGGTGAGAAACACGATTGACCAATCAGAATCATGCTTTTCTCCCGTTTCTCTTTTAAAACCAGGCTCTGAACGTAGGGAGAACAGGATGTACATCCGAAGGAGAAAATTGATATGGCTTTATAAGATAACATGTAGTTTCCCCCCATCGCTAGCGTCTTCAGGTTCAATCCGGTTCAGGAGAACTGGTATAAAGGTATTTTATGGCAACGTTATTAATATACCCCCTCGTTCCTCCCCGTCCACGCCCCCCTCAAGCCTCCAAAATTCCTGACTACGCCATTGCTACCAAAGGCAGAAAGAAATCTAACTGAGAAACAACCCAAAAACAACAGGACACCTAAAATAAAGTAGGCTAATTAGAGTCAAGTAGAATAAGCGTACAGTACTTGTGTGTATAGTGTAGCTATATCAAATTCATGGTTTTATTATTACTATTTTAACATATCTTGGCAACATAAAGTTGGTTTACTCTGGGATAATAAAGGACGTAATTATGTATAAGCTTAACCCTTCATGTCTTGGTGTAATCATTTCGAATTAAAGTTATGTATACTTTTTCACTTAACTGTAGATGTAAGAACCAGAGCAGATGAGCTCATATCAATACCTTGCGAGATCTAAGAACGAGTCGGTGGTCTCCTTGTTGTTGCTGACGCTCTCCAGCGCCAGGCTGTTGGTGTTGAGTGCTCCAGCGCCAACTCCGGGCTTGATGAGGAAAGCCAGGGCGATGCCAATGGACGAGGCTATGAGCGTGGTGACCAAAAAGTAGGACACGGCGATCCCTCCGAGTTTACCCAGAGAGCGAGTGTCCAGGCTGGCAGCGCCCGAGATCAGGCTGCACACCACAAGAGGCAGGATGATCATCTTCAGCATCCTCAGCAGCACCTCTGCGAAAACCCCAAAAGTTGTCCCCCCGCCCGCCCGGTTTTTTTTTTTACCCCCCCCCCCCCCCCCCCCCCCCCCCCCGCCCCCCCCGGACACCGTCAGGATCACTACAAGATTTCTACGTAAAAAGGACATTAACTTATCTTTACAATTCCTCTTCTCTGATTTTACCGAGACGATCGGAATAACGGTCTCGGACACAGCGTGTCCATTAATTTCGCTTTTTTTCTCCGTCATGTTTAAATCGATTAGCTTTCTAAGTAACAGATACAAGGCTGAAGACTTGTCTATGTCTATCTGTATTCCCGAGAGGACAGCCGGGAAAATCTGTGTATTCTAGCCCTAAAGAAAGCGAGCGCGCACAGTGCGAGGACAAGCGATAGAAAGACCGTTTTACCGGCGCGACTTGCATGTGCGCCAATGGGCAGACGTTACTGCGCATGCGCATTGCCTTCACACACTTGAGGATGAAATGATGCAACTTCAGGGATTGTTGCTGTTCAATAAAGCATTTTTATTTATTTATTAATGGTTTGTGGGAAAAGACACGTCACGTCACACGAAACTGATAAAACACACCTATTTAATAAGATTAACACTTGAATCGTGTATATTCTGTAGGTAGTCTACTGATTAAAGGGTTATTTCAGCCTACTATATTTTTCATATAGTGTTAACATACAAATCTTGTTTAGGCATGCAGGTTCCATAGAGAGTCAAGAAGGTCAAGGTGAGCAGCTATTTTTTTACAATAAAATACACGTGTACTAGACTAATTACACAGTCTTTCTTTCATGAGTAATGATGTATCTATCTATCTATCTATCTATCTATCTATCTATCTATCTATCTATCTATCTATCTATCTATCTATCTATCTATCTATCTGTCTGTCTGTCTGTCTGTCTGTCTGTCTGTCTGTCTGGCTAGCTAGTTTCACTATATGCCCAAAAGTATGTGCACACCTAACCAGTACACCCATATGTGGATCTTCACCAAATTGTTGCAAAAAAGTTGGAAACATACAATTGTCTAGAACATCTTTGTATGATTTAGCATGAAGACTTTCCTTCACTAGAACTAAGGGGCTTAGCCCAAATGTGTTTCATTATGACAGTGCCACTGTGCACAAAGTGAGGTCCATACAGACATGGTTTGCCAAGGTTGGTGTGGAAGAACTTGAGTTGCCTGAGCCCTGACCTCAACCACACTGAACACCTTTGGGATAAATTGAATTGTGCACCAGGCCTTCTCAGGCCTTGACATCAGTGCCCAACCTCCCTAATTCTCTTGTGGATGAATAAGCACAAATCCCCACAGCCACATTCCAGGATCTAGTGAAAAGCTTTCCCAGAAGAACGGAGCTTGTTATAGCAGCAAAGGGGGACCAACTTGGTGTTAATGCCCATGATTTTGGAATGGGCAGATATGGGTGTGATGGTCATGTGTCTACATACTTTTGTCCATATAGTGTATAAAGTTTTACTCCATATAGAGGAAAACATTCATTCATCTTCAGTGGGTGCTTTATTCTCATCACCGTCATGGTGGATCCAGACATCTGAACACTGGACATTAATCAGGTTTACCCCCTGAATGGGACACCAGTCCAACAGAGGGCACCATACACAGCTATGGGCAAATTAGAGTAGGATGTGGGAGGAAGCCACAGAGGTGCTTCACAGGAACTTGGGGAGAATGTGTGAAACCGCACAGACAGTAAACTGAGTTCATGATCAAACTAGGGACTTTGGAACTGTGAGGCTATCCACTGTGCCACTGTGCTCCCACAAGTAAAACAGCTTGGTGAAAGACTTCTGATATGGTGTCCTAACACCTGCAGAAGTAACATAGTGTTAATCCATGCACCTTGATTGTATTCCCATGATCAGTTAGTCTATGTTAACAAAAATGTGTGGCTGGACCTGAGTAGATGGAACTTTAAATTAACTTAATGCAAAAAGGTGGAATGTGTTTTTTGTTTAAAAAAAATAATAATAAAAATCAAATACATGCTTTGCTTTTGTGTAGAAAGCACAGGGTGGAATGTGCTGTGTGTTGTTAGACAAGTTATTCTCTTTGTTTTTAGGTTTTACTTTCATGTCAGTAATAAAAGTATGAAAAAAACATTTGTTGGTCAGAGACTTTATACTGATGCTCAGATCTACAAAAATACTCAGTTAATCAACAATAATACCATATTATCATGCGCAACATCATGTGTGACATGTACTGCAGACCAGACACTTTAATTTAGCAACAATTGCATAAAAATAAACATTTAGGATATTAAGGTGTATGTGTTTATTATTTATGCATTGCCTTCTTACAGTTGCAGGGTCTCCAGTTTGATTTTGACCTCAGTGTACTCTCAGAGTTTCTGTGCACATTCTACTTGTTTATGTGGGTTTCCTCTGGGTTTTCTGGTTTCCTACCACCTACCAAAAACATAGCAGTAGAATCAGTGTGTGAATGTGTGTGTGCAGG
Organism: Ameiurus melas; assembly: GCA_012411365.1. Classification (NCBI taxonomy): domain Eukaryota; kingdom Metazoa; phylum Chordata; class Actinopteri; order Siluriformes; family Ictaluridae; genus Ameiurus; species Ameiurus melas. The sequence goes on along the minus strand of CM022755.1, from coordinate 24,288,951 downwards.
GTGTACAGGGGGCCTTGCCCTTTGCCCCCATCATCTTCCAGAGTTCCTGGGAAAGGCTCTGGACCCACCGTGGTCCTGAAGCGTGTATTGAAAGTGAGTGAGATAATGAGTTTGTGTGTGTGTGTGTGTGTGTGTGTGTGTGTGTGTGTGTGTGTGTGACAGAGCGAGAGAGAGAGAGAGAGAGGGAGGGAGAATTTCTCTATACGCAGTGTATGGGTGCAAGGGTGTAGTGTCTGAGCCACAAGGAAAATAGCTCAACATGTGCACTAACATTCCCTTTCCACTAGATGGCAGAATAAGGCCTGATTTTCTGTCCTTGCTGCTGTTTACTCTCACTACACGGAAATGTGCAAAGTCTGGAATGGTCTAGCAGCAACAAGCTGCTAAGCTCTTGTGTTAAGCATTTTTTTTTTTTTTTTTTTAGAATTTTGCTAATGTTGAACCATCTTGTGTATTTTATTTTATGTGAGGAATTGTGCCATACAAATTGTATGATGCAGTTAAAACACTAGGAAAGGATACGCCGTAAGAAACTGTTCATGTTCACATCAACCTGATTTCTGGGTCAACTCAAAAGTATGAAATCAAGTAGACTATGAAACATGAACGATGTTATGACAGCCTATAATATAGGCAATTTTCAGCCAAATGCCTATGCAGGGCATTTGTATAAGCTACATGACTACTGACAATTGCTGTTCCTCACTGAATATATATGTACAATGTACATGTTTATTACCTTTAGGGAATACAAAATGAACGGAGTTGGGGGGGGGAGGATGGGGGGCTGAGGATGGCTGTGGAGAGCGCTGTCATTTAATAAACTTCCCATATGTGTTCATTTGGGTTGAACTCTGATGACTGAAATCTGGTGACCGTTGCATACATAATTTTGCTTAATTTTCATTTTTACCCTCATGCCCTGTGTATGAGGGCGGGGTCATAAACTCCCATCAGGATAGAAATGTTTCAGCATAGGATAAAAGTGATCAATCAGAAGAACTTTGTATTAATTTGCAGTGACCCTTCCCTCTAAAGAAACAGGTGGATCTACACCATACCAGAATGGGAAAATATCTTCTACTGAATAACAGAGACGCCATTATATATATTACCAGGTGCTATACAAACCCAGATAGCAAAATTGCTGTGGCCCAGATCCGGCTCACACCTGACACTTCCAGCCCACACATCCTTTCCACATACCACGTGGAATGATGGCACTAGGTGGTCTGCTCCTGTTTGTAAGATTTTTGCCATAAGCAGGCCATTGCAATGCCACATGAGTCACATTTTTGCCAAAGGTTGCCCACGTTTGTTTTGTGATATTTGGGATATCTTCACTATTTACCACATGGGTCACATCCAGATTACACATTGCTGTGAGCACCGCATCTTTGTCCACTTGTGATTTGGGATATTTGGGCCATATTTGTTGTTTTACATGTGGGCCACTTCAGGCACATATCCATTTTGTCCAGACCAAAAGAAGGCCAGTAGTGCCACATCATTGCCTGAAGTGGCCCACATCCGGATGGTATCTAGGAATACTTTGTATATAAAATATTGAAAGGTCTTTAGATGTTTAAAAAGCAAAGACTGTTCAAAATACGTGGCTCATTCATCACATCACATTCATCATGGTGATTCCCTGGTCTAGTACAGCTGGTAATTAACTGGTGTACACTCTGTAAACTTTACCACTGCACATTTTTACATACACTATATAGCCAAATGTTTGTGGACACCTAACCGTCACACCTATATGTGCTTTTTGAATATCATGTTCCAGATTTAGTCCCTCTTTGCTGCTATAATAACCTCCACTCTTCTAGGAAGTCTTGCCACTAGATTTTGGAACATGGCTGTGGGGATTTGTGCTCATTCAGCCATCAGAGCATTAGTGAGGTCAGGAACTAATGTCGAGTGAAGAGGCTTGGGATGCAGTCAGAGTGGGGTTGAGGTCAGAGCTCTGTATAGGCCACGCATTTTCTTCCACACCAACTTTGGCAAAACAAGTTGTATGGCGCTCACTTTGTGCACAAGGGCATTGTCATACTGGAACATGTTTGGGCCCCTTAGTTCGAGTGATGAGAAATTGTAATGCTACAGCATACAAAGTCATCCTGTATAATTGTGTGCTTCCAACTTTGTGGCTATAGTTTGGGGAAGGCCCACATATGGGTGTGATGGTCAGGTGTCTGAAAACGTTTAGTGTCTGCCTCATTTTGCACATCATTTCAGCTGCAGCAGTCACTTTACAGTTTATATGAATATCTATAAGTTATATCTTCTGTATGACAGATAAATGAATGACTGAATAATATATGAATGTCCTCTATGGGATTTGTGTGCTGGAAGGCTTTTCTATGGTCATTGTGTTTTATGTGACGTCTTCACATAGATAGATAGATAGATAGAGAGAGAGAGAGAGAGAGAGAGAGAGAGAGAGAGAACTGGTAAGCAGATAATCACTACTCAGACAGGACAGCAAACACTACTTTAACAACTGGCATGGCCCAAGATTAATCACTGTTTTCACCAAGCTATCAATTTCATATTCACTTTAACTCTTAGGATAACTGGCTCCTCGTGGGTTCTTTTTATAGTTAAGGTTCATAGTCTCCCAAAAGGTTAGACTTAGAATCCTGATGGAAAGGAAAACCCTATGTTGTGCGTGCAGTTTTGCCTAGAAACTTTCATGTATGGTGCGACATTTTCCTTCAAAATGTATCCAATGTTGGCCATGGCCTGCAAAACGTGCCATGGCCCTCTATACATTTTATGTAAAATATATATATATATATATATATATATATATATATATATATATATATATATATATATATATATATATATATATATATATATATATATATATATATATAAAATAAAAATAAAAAGACACACGATCTCCAACAGCCTCTCAGATAAGGCAATTTTTCTTTTTCAGCACTGTAGCACTCCATTCCTGTACACAGGCTATGAACTTTGCAAGAAAACAACCGAGCCAAGCAGTTAGTAGGCTTCTGAGAGCGCTGCCTTTTCTTTACTTAACCACTACTAGGAGAATGAGACTGAAGTGCCTGATACTGATTGTGCATATACCACAGGTGGACTGTTAACAGAGATGCCACTATATATGAGCGCGATAAGTAATGAAGGGGGGTTGAATGGATGATCCTGCACTGCACTTGGAAAACAGCAGTACAGCTACAGTCGCTTTAGTGTAACATAACGTACATGTGCAGGGTGCATTTCGGTTGAAGTTAAGCTCTCTGTGTTCAAAACGATTTGCACCAGCCTCTTAGACACACGCGACTGGCCCGGCGCCTCCTCGCCATGCAGTCCTGTTGGCGGATTTACACACAGTGGGCGGGGACAAGAGACGTGATTCAGCCCTTGAGTCACAGCTCGATCTGTCAATCATTTCCGATGTTCTGCAATTCCAGCCGAGACATGCGGTTACAAAATCTTTAACCTGCTTCATGCGACTGGACAGGCGAGGCTTCTGACGCTAAAATGATCTGACGGATTGCATCCAGAAAGTGGCATGTGAAATCAAGCAGCCCTTCGCGATCGACTATACGGTGCAATAGTTTACTTCAGACCAGTCGCTACATGAGTTGCTAAAGCGGACCGGACAGATAATTTAAAAACGGGGTAAGTGACACAGCAACACTACTACAACTACTGTTAGCAAGAGGCTGGCTTGAAGTCACCCTTAAAGTGGTTCAGAGGCTATGACGCGCGTGTGCATGCGAGCGCGTGTGTCTTTTAACCCTGTTCTTGTTCAAGCTGAAACACCGCAATTGATGTGTTAAATGACCGCGGACCACGTGACCTGTCCGCGCGCGCGGACCGCTGCGTTCAGTACAGCAGGACGCGCGTGGTGCACGGTACAGTTACGTAACGTGACAGATGATAAGAGCTGCTGCGGTGACCTCTTATGTCTGACAGTGCTGAATTTAAAAATAATATCGAGTTTTTCAACCATATCTACAGCACAATTCCTCAACTCTGGACCCAGAGTTTTTCCCCACTTTTCCTCAAGTGTTACACCCACTTGAACTCAGGAAGGGCTGCTTCTGGATGTAGCTGATGAGTTGAGCCAAGTGTGTTAGAGCAGGGAACACACTCATTTGTGCAGGACACCATAGCAGCATTCATGCATATTTGTATGTTTTTACAGACCATGATGTATCTAAGCATGGAAGAGCAAATCCAGATAATTCTACGGATAGGAATTTGTGTGCTGAGAAAAATGGTGCACATATTGAGCAAGTTCTGCAAAGCTTGTTATTTCCTTCTGTGATGCTGGACCTAAGGTACACCCTGTACTATTTGACTTTTGCTTTTACTGAGAAAAGGCAGAACAGAAACATTTACTCAGAACACACTTATAATGGAAGACTAACCATTATTCAGTGTTATTCAGTCTGTAAACAAATTTTTATACAAATCATATTTTTTAGAGGTATTTCAAAGCTACATTAGTGAAACACTGCTGTTTCAGTACCAGAACTATCATCTAGATCCTTGAGATAGAATTAATTTTTTTTATATCTTTTGTTGTCTTACTCCAGTTTTCAGTTAAGTGTAAACTCAAATACGCACATGTGTCTCAGTGGTGATTTAGTCATGTGTTCAAATCCTATCCTCTAAGGATGACAGTGGGTTCTTGAGTGCTTAACTCTCAACAATGTAACTGTATCCTGTCTGAAGTCACTTTGTCTGTTGGAAGTCACTTTGGATAAAATATTAGACATTTATTGGCATGTAAGACTATTTAATCAAAAATACATTGGTCAAAGGTTTTGTCCTAGGGTCATGTATTACAGACAGTGTACACCATCCCTCTTCCTGGTGATCTACCTTCATGAAGACTTTAGCTACAACCATACTCATGTTCACCTGACCATCTAGTCATTGCTTTAAGAAGTTCTTGATCAGCTAAAACAGGTGTGTTTGATTTTGGTTGGAGATGAAACCTGCAGGACAGTAGATGTCAAGGAAGAGGGTTGATGTCCAATGGTGTACAGTAGGCCTATTAATTGTGTCTCACCTGGACTCCTACACTGTAGGTGTTCATTCATCAACTGATCAGTGCTAAAATGTAGTTGTGTTCATTAATATAAGTTATTATAATAATATATATATATATATATATATATATATATATATATATATATATATATATATATATATATATATATATATATATATATTCAGATAACACATAAATAATTATTGATAATTATTCATATTTTTAAGTTTTACTTGAAACAAACAGGAGTGACAGAGCAAGGAGGAACTGAATTTTGGAACTGACATCCTTAAGAAATGGGAAGAAGGGTGGCAACACACCCTGCATTGCACTTTGCCTTGTCAGTAGTTGTTCACTATTCGAATGTTGTTGTTTTTTTTTTTTAATATTTTCTTTAGTTAGTTAGTGAAACCTCATTAAACGTTTGTGCCACTGTATGGTAATTCCACCTTTTGATAATTGTTCCATATTACTTTTACCATTATGCAAGCATAATTCTTACTCATAATGCACTTTCTGAATGGCTACTTTTAGATGCTTGGCAGTTGGACTCAGCCAGTTCAGAGAAGTATTTGTGTTTTCTGTTAATGCATATCATGTTTATCCTATTATAATTACATAATAATAATAATAATAATAATAATAATAATAATAACAACAACAACAACAATAATAATAATAACATTAATAATAATAATAACATTAATAATAATAATAATAATAACAATAATAATAATAAACAGTTTTTGCAGGCTGCTACTTTAAGTTGGCCTAGTATGATATCTTTGAGACATAACCTGACATTTAGGGACTCTGTACCTGCACTTGCTGTTCTTGTCACAAATAGTTTCATCTGGTTTCGTCTGTGCTGGATTAGAGGAGCACATCTAAATTTGCTGATAATCCAGATTACAGTGCTGCTCGGGATGACTGAGTTTAGAGCTCAGACTGATTGTAGTCTCCTCATTAGCTTAGTGCTACTCACATGCCGTGCAACAATAGCTCTTTAGCCTGAATGTAGCTGATTCAACTGTGTGTAACTTATTTCCATTTGATTTATTGATTTAATTTACATTGGTGCTTGAAAACCTTTGTGAACCCTGCATGAATATGACCTAAAACATCATCAGATTTTCACACAAGTCCTAAAAGTAGATAAAGACAAGTCAATCTAATTGAATAAATGAGACAAAACATATTATACTTGGTTATTTATTTATTGCGTAAAATGATCCAATATATTACATATCTGAGTGGCAAAACTATGTTACCCTTTGCTTTCAGTATCTGGTGTGACCCCCTTGTGCAGCAATAACTGCAATTAAACATTTCTGGTAACTGTGGATCAGTCCTGCACATCAACTGTGGATCAGTCCTGCACATCAGCTTAGCCCATTCCTCAGTACAGAACAGCTTCAACTCTTGGATGCTGGTGGTTTTCCTCATACGAACTGTTGCTTCAGCTACTTCCATCCATCCATCCATCCATCTTCTACCGCTTACTCCTTTTCAGGGTCGCGAGGAACCTGGAGCGTATCCCAGGGAGCATCAGGCACAAGGCGGGGTACACCCTGGAGAGGGTGCCAGTCCATCGCAGGTACTTCCACAACATTTATATTGAATTACGTTCAGGACATTTACTTGGCCATTCCAAAACATTAATGTTATTCTTCTTTAATCATTCTTTGGTAAAAATAACTTCTCTGATTTGGGCCATTGTCTTGATGCCTGCTCCACTTTCTCTTGAGATTTAGTTCTTGGACAGATATACTATACCTATATTTACTTTAAAATTCACTGGTATAATTCAGAATTCATTGTTCCATCAATGATGGCAAGTCGTCCTGGCCCAGATACAGCAAAACAGGCCCAAACCATGATACTTCCACCACCATGTTTCACATATATGATAAGGTTCTTATGCTGGAATACAGTGTTTTCCTTTCTCCAAACATAACATTTCTCATTTAAACCAAAAATTCTATTTTGGCCTCATCTATCCACAAAACATTTTTTAGTAGCCTTCTGTCTTCTCCACATGATCTTTAGGAAATTGCAGGGGGGCAGCAATGTAATTTTTTTGAGAGTAGTGGCTTTCTCCTCGCAACCCTGCCATGCACACCACTGTTGTTCAATGTTCTCCTGATGCTGGACTCATGAACATTAACATTAGCCAATGTGAGAGAGGCCTTTAGTTGCTTAGGTGTTGCCCTGGGTTCCTTTGTGACCTTGTGGACTATTACATGTCTTGCTCTTGGGATGATCTTTGTTGGTTGACAACTCCTGGGGAGTGTAACAATATTCTTAAATTTCCTCCATTTGTACACAATCTTTTTCAGCCTGTTGAGCAACTACAACTCTTTTTCTGAGGTCCTCAGAAATCTAATTTGTTCGTGCCATGATACACATCCACAAACACGTGTCGTGAAGATCAGACTTTGATAGATCCCTGTTATTTAAGTAAAACAGGGTGCTCACTCACATCTGATTGTCATCCCATTGATTGAAATCACGGACTCCAATTACACCTTCAAAATAAAATGCTAATCCTGTAGGTTCACATACTTTTGCCACACACAGATATATAATATTGGATCATTTTCCTCAATAAATAAATGACGAAGTATAATATTTTTGTCTCATTTGTTTAATTGTGTTCTTTTTATCTACTTTTAGGACTTGTGTGAACATGCGGATATTATGGTAGCCTGTGTACCTTTGTTAAACCTTTAAAGACTGAGTGCTTGTTGCTCCAGATTTATATTTCTCAGTCTTGTAACTACATATCTTTCTTACTGTATTAGTTTCACTGTTCATCCCATGGAAATTCATCCCAGGACATGGAAGGGTGACTTCCTTTCTTTATGACTTACGTGAAATGTATTCTCTGTGTTGAAGTCTGTAAAAAGCAATGCTGCATTTTATAGTTCAAGTCCTATTGTCGTATTTATATTGGCATTTAAATGCAATCAAATTCTTGTGACACAGCAGCAGAACAACATATATACTGTATGGAACACTGTTATAGACAACATATACTCCCACAGGTTGTGTAGATAGTGTTATAAGGAGGGGGATATTGTACAAGGAGGGTATTGTATGTTTCAGAAAACAACATATAAATGTTAAACCCTGATGGATGTGGGTTATAACAGCAGAGGACCACATCAAGTTCTACTCCTTTCAACCAAGAACAAGAATCTGAGGCTATCATGGGCACAGGATTATGGAAACAGGACAGTTGAAGAAAGGAAAAAGACCAGGTGATTTTCTCCCCTAATCTTCAACTGACAAAGCTTCAACTTTTTTTTTCTCCTAAACTTCAACTTGGCTGACAAGAGTGGATCCCAATGTGGTCTTCTGCCGTTGTAGTCCATTCACCTTGAGGTTTGATGTTTTGTGCATGCTGAGATTCTTTTCTGCTTACCACAGTTGTAAAGAGTGATTATTTGAGTTACTATTATTGACTTCCTGGCAGCTTAAACCATTCTGGCCATTTTCCTCTAATCAACAAAAAGGTGTTTGTTATCAAAAAGGCGTTTCCACCCACAGAACTGTCATTCACTCAGTGTTTTTTGCACCATTGTGTGTAAACTCTAGAGACTGCTGTGTGTGAAAATCTCAGGGGATCAGCAGTTTCTGAAATACTCAAACTAGCCCTTCTGGTACCAACAATCATGCCACAATCATAGTCACAGAGATCACACTTTTTCTTCATTCTGATGTTTGAGGTGAACATTAACTGAAGCTCTTGACCTGATCTGCATAATTATTTTGTGCTGCTGCCGCACGATTGGCTGATTATATAACTGCATGAATGTGTTGGTGTACAGGTGTTCCTAATAAAGTGGAGGGTGAGTGTATGTGTGTTTGTGTGTGTGTGTGAGAGAGAGAGAGAGAGAGAAAGAAAGAAAGAAAGAAAGAAAGAAAGAAAGAAAGAAAGAAAGAAAGAAAGAGAGTTAGAGAGAAAATGTTGTGTCCATGTAATGTAAATGTATTATTTGATGATATATTATCTGCATGTAGGGTACTTTTAAATCTGTATTCTTATGAAAGTCCTTTTATGTACCTTAAACTTTTTTGAAATGTACACTATATACACATTTCTTCGTAAAATATACATATTAAAGGTACAGAGTATGTACCATTGAGTGTACCACCCAAGTGACAGGGAAAGGTAAAAAATTTTCTGAAAGCGTACAATAATGTTTCAGGAGTGCTGATTACTGAAAAGTGGCACCCTAGAAGCAGCAATGGTGGAAACTCCAGAGGTGCATATATCAAATGTCTCTGGAGCAGCAGCTACACAAACACACACACACACACACACACACACACACACACAAGTAAGAGGCCTTACTTCTGCAGCATTAATATTTCATCAGCCCACCTTTAACGGAGGAGGATGATGGGGTGAGCCACAATAGTCTAAAGACAAGCAATGCTCAGAGGCAGAACAAAGCATGCTAAGCTTTGATAAAACATTACACTTAACTTCTCACACTCTTTACTTACCATTCATAACAATGTGTACTCCAGCTCAATGTTCTGCTAGAGCAGGTGCATGTTTTATTTGAACATTTTTCTTTATGACATTCATAACTCCATGTGATAAGAAACGTACATATTTGAAAATCTCCTCACTGTCCTTGAGAATGTATTTTGGTCACTTCTTAATCCATCTAAAAAAATGTTTGTGCTGTGCTTGTGCTGTAAAATGATTGTATGTGCTGGGCTGGTTATTTAGATATTGTAATGACTGTATTTCAGTGTAAGTCTTCAGTAGTTTGAGACTCATCAATTCTGATAGGCCTAAGGGTTGATTAATTTTCTATAACACTGATCAGACAGTAGTTCTGGCCAAGGCCAAGATTATCGATATATGGGATTGGGTCAGTGCCCTTGGGTGTGTGTGTGTGTGTGTATGTATGTATGTATGTATGTATGTATGTATGTATGTGTGTGTACGCGTGTGTACATATATATATATATATATATATATATATATATATACAGAGAGAGAGATATTATTAAAATAATATTAATATTGAAAGAATGTGCTCCATTTCTGGGCAAATATATGACGCTGTTGTTGATTTATATTTGTGGAGCGCTTTTCTCTTTTAACTGGTTGCTCGGTTAGTGATGCTTGTAAAGTCAGTGTGTTTTTTGCTGCTGTGTAAGTTTCACTGTTTGTGTATCACTGCTGTGCGTCTCTTTGGTGCTGAATTCAGCTGTCGATATGTTTGCTTGCAACAGTCTTTCTTGGGCTTGCCTTATTTGGTATAGTGTGCAATGATATTTTTTTTTAGAAATGCTAAATGGTTAAGTACTGTACTGGTTTTGCATGTAGTCCTAATACAGGTCATTTGCGATGGAAATAATGATATTTAGCATGATGTTGCATTGGCATGTTAGTTGCATTCAGATTTGAGCATCAGTGTAAGGACTAGGATGGCATTTGTAGGCCCATTTCTATCTATGGTGTCAGGATTTTTGGTTGGGTCTTACATTTGTTTGTAGTATGTGTGGTGAGCCTATCCTTTAGCTAGAAGTTCATGTACATCTATTGTCTTTATAGCCATAGTGAATTAATTTCACTATGTTTACATTAGGTTTATATTAGGTTTATACAGGTTTATATTAATGTGCTCAATCTCTTGCATTTTAATTTCTATAGTAACAATTTATACAGGGATTTGTGTGGTAGACCCTCACATAATCTGAGTATAAGAATTTGTTGTCATTTAACCAAGTTATATATGCATAGTTGTTAAATGGTAAACTTTTATTTTTTAACATTCATTTATGGAAGGAGACACCACATCAAGTTGTCAGACTGGCAGGAACCCTGGGGTGTGTGTATGAAAGTGTGTGTAGGTGTGTGTTTATATGTGTTTTCATGTGGTTGAGACTCAGTGCAAGCGATCAAGTATGCTGTGCTTCTTGTTTGCTGTTTGGAGTTAAATAGTTACAGTGCTCACTGTAGGAGAGGGCTTGACAACTCGTCAGTTATTCATATTTAAGCATATTGTTCAGTAAATACAATGGATTTAAGCATATTGTACAGTAAATACAAATGGATTTAACAATATTTTTCAGTAAATACAATGAATTTAAGCATATGAAAGCATATAGTTTAGTAAATACAATGAATAACTTTGAAACTGATAATAAAGGTATGTCATTTCAAGAGTGAGGAATGTACATCTGGATCCACCAAACGGTCTTGGGTGTAAAAGTATAAGGGAGAAAAAAATCAAGTTTTACCCTACTATTTGTTACTGTGAATAATTTGACAGTAATTGTACACATAATGACAGCACACATATTAACAATACTTGCAATATTCAAAGTGTATTATCACATCATTTATCACAGTAGTCATATGATATTGACTTAACACCAGCTCAAACCCAATATAAACTTATTCAGAGTATTCTTTTGACAACATATAACTTTAAATGAGACAGTAAGTAAAATCTAATGTATTTTTGTAGGATTAACACCTATATTCTTTATTAATAGGTAATAATAACATCTGTCTACATCTCAATGTCTGTTTCAATGTTGAACACTATAAGTAATGTATTGGTTAGCAGGATTTTGCTCTTCATCCCTGCATGGCTCTCTGTTTCCTGCCACAGTCTAGCTTTATTGTGTTCCAATATGTAAAACTAGACAGCAGGGGAATTTTGATGACTAAGCACCCAGACACTTTCTGCTGTTAATGTGCACTTGATATTACATGACTAGTGCAGGAAGCTGTTTTGCCACAGTTTGACTTTTATATGATTAATTTCTGTTAACACTGCAGATTGTAAATCTTAAATCGCATCAGTAAACAACAGACAGATTCGAAATAGTACTGTGTAACTATTTATTTCCATGGTTGTAATTTGGTATTGACCAAAATACTAATCACAGTGAGCTTTGCTAAGGCTTTTTCTAAGGTTTTTTTTCCTTTGTATGGGGAGAAGAGAGTTGAGATGACTCTTCTCCTGTGTTATTGTGCTGTAAATTGTTCATGCTAAATAATGGATAAGCAGAAGCAGTGGGTGTATGTCTCAGGTAAGCAGGATCAGCAGCCTGGCCTCACGCCAGACTCCAGCCTAGGTCACATGGCCTGCTCTCTCTCTCTCCTCCTCTCTCTCTCTCTCTCTCTCTCGTTCTCTCTCTCGCTCTCTCTCTCTCTGCCAACTGTTGGACAGTGATAGTATTAGTGGATGATGGTCACACACAGTCCTGGTGGTACATCTCACTCTTGTCAGTCCTGACTGAGCAGGTTGAACTGACAGGAGAGTGGGTTCTCTGATTGGCTGTTCAACTTAGCACACCAGTGCAGGGAATGAAAAGTGAACAGAACAAGCAAACAGCAATCTCAATCAAATACAAAAATATATAATTTCTGCTCATCTGCTCTTTATTTCCCAAATTTTGCTCATCACGGAATAGCTGAGGACAAGGTTTCAGGTTCAAGCAGGCCATTTAAACAGATTCAATGTAAAAGAAAGAAAGAAATGACTGAATGAATGAATAAATGAATGGGTTAGTTCATTTGGCTGAATCTCATACTGCATAATGCCACACCAAGTTTACGCTTTTGGTGGCTCCCATTTCGGGGTCATCACAGTGGATCACCTATCCTTACAAGTTTTATGGATGCCCTTCCTGAGGCAACCCTCCCCATTTTCCGGGTTTGGGACCGGCACTGAGAGTGCACTGGCTCGTGCAACCCTCCAGTGGCTGGGGTAGGTTCCCTGACCAGGAATTTAACCCGGACTGCAGCATTGAATGTGCTGCATGCTAGCCAATAGTCCACCTGGGAACCAAATACCACACCAAATACCTTATACCACACTAAATTTCATATTTGTAAGTGGTGTACTTATTTAACATACTATTTTGTATGAGACTTGGGACCTTGATCAGCATTTTGATATTCTGGACAGTACTTTTCCTTTCAGAAAAACAATATGTATTCTGTATATGTAGGTGAATACCAGATATCAGTCTTAGTCTTTGCAGTGTGATCAAGTATAACATTTTATGAATGGACTGGGAGGTAATAATTAGTTGGCCTGGGTTGGCATTATATCTTTGACGTCTGCTTAGTGTGTCATTACATTATTAGTATTAATTATGCTCATTATTAATACTAATAAAATCAGCTGTAGGAATTGAGCACTTGAAGATATAATCATCTGCTATGAAGATGGAAAAGAAAACAATACATAATAAAATATCAAAAAGCTAAAGTAACTGGTGGGTAGTGAAAATAATACATTTCTTTACAAATATGAGTATTATTACAGTAAAAGTACCATTTTTTCACATCTTTACTTAAGTGAATATAGCTGAATAAACAAGGGTCTTTCCTGTTAATAATCAGTTAGCTCACAGAAATATGTGATCACTCTGTCATTGGTTACTGTGACTGCACCATAATGACAATTAGCTGCGGATTGGCA